>JARQOC010000001.1:156849708-157374604 GCA_033576535.1 Allobates femoralis
ATAGCGCTTGTTTGTACAAACGAACAATTGTTCTCACCACATGCCTCCGGCTGCTGATAATTGTCTTCTCATTCATTTTGATAGAAATAATTGTTAACAAGCCTTTTATGTTGTACTTTTTCCCCTGATGAAACCCCAGACTTAAGGGCCAGTTACACGCAGCGATATCGTTAACGATATCGCTGCAACGTCACAGGTTTTGTGATGTTGCAGTGACCTTGCAGCGATGCTGCTGCATGTGACATGCCACAGTGACCAGTGATGAGCTCGCTGATCGCTGCGGAATGGCCAGGACCATTTTTCGGTCGCTGGTCTGCCGCTGTCACGCATGCATCAGTATGTGTGACAGGGGCAATGACCAGCGATCCCCAGTCTGCGCCCGAGACCCTGAACGATCCAAGCGACTGTCGAGTGTTGGGCGCATCGCTGGGTGATTGCTGGTAAGTATGCCTGCATGGCATCTCACCAGCGACCACATAGCGATGTTCCAGCAATCCCTATAGTTGGTCGGGTCGCTGGGACATCACTATGTGTAACCCGGCCTTTAGTGGTGATATGCGTGGGGTGTTTACATCACTGGCTCACTTTATTTATATATTTCACTATAGGTCGCTGTATTATTCTCCATCTTGGCTCACAATTGGCTCACTGATTGATGGTATTGACACTTTTTCTTTGATTACCTTGTGCATAACCATTCTTTACACTTACAGCTTTAGCATTTGTGATTTTGGCTTATCCAAATTTAATTTGGGCATCCTATATAAGAGCATTTTATGTGATGCAGTGTTTTACCACATCAGTTGAATGTATGTATATTCATGAACTCATTTTGATTATTGTACACAAAGTTTTTTTGATATACATCAGTGACCTAAGGGGGTGACCAAAAGCCTTATTTTTGTTGTGGTCTAGTTATTGCATTTGTACATATTAATTGTTTTTAAATTGTGTCTCAGGCTTATGTCATTTAATTAATAAATTATTGTGTTAGGTGATCTACTAGATATACATTCTTCTTTTTTTATGTTATGTTATTTTGAACCTACTGGCACTACAAAGAATTTAATAACATTAGGTTGTCATATAGAAGGTTTTCATTTTTTTTCACAAAAATGTTAATTTAGCCCAAATTTTTCACTTTTGCAAAAGTTAACAAAAAAAATTGGACAGTTTGTTATCCACTTTCTTATGTGTACACTGATACCCCACATGTAGTGAAAAAGGTCTGCTTGGACAAACGGGAGCGCTCAGAATGGAAGGAGCAATATTTGAATTTTGGAAGTCATCCCACTTTGAAAACTGCACCCCTCAAGGAATTTATTCAGGGATATAGAAAGCATTTTGAACAATGAGGTAGAGTTTGATAATGTTAGGTCGCCATATTGATAGTGTTCATTCTTTTTTTGCAAAAATGTTGCTTTAGCCCCAAATTCTTACCTTTTGCAAGAGGTAACACAAAAAAGTGGGCCCTACAGTTTTTAACCCATTTTCTTCTGAGCATGGTGATACCCCACATACAGGGGTGCACCAAGCCCCACTGCCACCTGAGCCGCAGGCTGATGACGGGGGGTGCTGGCAGAGCCAGCACTGCCGCCCCTTCAGCAGCCGCGACTGAGACTGAGGACCTAGGGGGTAGAGGGGGTGCTTGTGGAGCCCAGCACGCCGCCTCTTCAGCTGGGCTCCGGCGGCTCTTACCTGCCCTGAGCCGCCGGCGCCATGACAGGGGGACGCTGTGTGCATAAGGAGCTGCCCCCTTCTGCACAGCCGCTCCCCCTGCCTCTTCCCGCCTGAATGATGGATATGCAAATAGAGTCTGTGGAGCCTCAGTTAGGAGTCTCAAACACAGGACTAGCCATATATCCCTCCAGGGGAGGACCCAGCCAAGGGGTGGCTCCTTGCGGAGAACACCATAACCACCAAATGAAGTGGCCCTTTAAGTCAATATCCAACTCTTTTACAAGTTTACAGATATGACAAGGGAATACCAAGGCCAGGTATCCATCCACATACAGCTGTTTCGGGGTGTTGCCCCTCATCAGTGTGGAGTAGGATTCTGGCTAGGTGGGAGCAAGGCTAGTAGACCAAGATTGCAAAGTATTCACTGATCTCAGGGAGACCAGTCCAAGAAAACACTGCGGGCAGCTGGCTAAAGCGCTCAAACACAGTGAATTCCTAGGCACATTGCCCCCTGGGAAATATGAATATGCAAATAGAGTCTGTGGAGCTCAGTTAGGAGTCTCAAACACAGGACTAGCCATATATCCCTCCAGGGGAGGACCAGCCAAGGGGTGGCTCCTTGCGGAGAACACCATAACCACCAAATGAAGTGGCCCTTTAAGTCAATATCCAACTCTTTTACAAGTTTACAGATATGACAAGGGAATACCAAGGCCAGGTATCCATCCACATACAGCTGTTTCGGGGTGTTGCCCCTCATCAGTGGAGTAGGATTCTGGCTAGGTGGGAGCAAGGCCTAGTAGACCAAGATTGCAAAGTATTCACTGATCTCAGGGAGACCAGTCCAAGAAAACACTGCGGGCAGCTGGCTAAAGCGCTCAACCACAGTGAATTCCTAGGCACATTGCCCCCTGGGAAATATGAATATGCAAATATAGTCTGTGGAGCCTCAGTTAGGAGTCTCAAACACAGGACTAGCCATATATCCCTCCAGGGGAGGACCCAGCCAAGGGGTGGCTCCTTGCGGAGAACACCATAACCACCAAATGAAGTGGCCCTTTAAGTCAATATCCAACTCTTTTACAAGTTTACAGATATGACAAGGGAATACCAAGGCCAGGTATCCATCCACATACAGCTGTTTCGGGGTGTTGCCCCTCATCAGTGTGGAGTAGGATTCTGGCTAGGTGGGAGCAAGGCCTAGTAGACCAAGATTGCAAAGTATTCACTGATCTCAGGGAGACCAGTCCAAGAAAACACTGCGGGCAGCTGGCTAAAGCGCTCAAACACAGTGAATTCCTAGGCACATTGCCCCCTGGGAAATATGAATATGCAAATAGAGTCTGTGGAGCCTCAGTTAGGAGTCTCAAACACAGGACTAGCCATATATCCCTCCAGGGGAGGACCCAGCCAAGGGGTGGCTCCTTGCGGAGAACACCATAACAACCAAAAAAGTGGGCCCTACAGTTTTTAACCCATTTTCTTCTGAGCATGGTGATACCCCACATACAGGGGTGCACCAAGCCCCACTGCCACCTGAGCCGCAGGCTGATGACGGGGGGTGCTGGCAGAGCCCAGCACTGCCGCCCCTTCAGCAGCCGCGACTGAGACTGAGGACCTAGGGGGTAGAGGGGGTGCTTGTGGAGCCCAGCACGCCGCCTCTTCAGCTGGGCTCCGGCGGCTCTTACCTGCCCTGAGCCGCCGGCGCCATGACAGGGGGACGCTGTGTGCATAAGGAGCTGCCCCCTTCTGCACAGCCGCTCCCCCTGCCTCTTCCCCCTGAATGATGGGGCTCACACTGTCAATGGACGGTGCGGCCCTGCCCACATACAGTCAAAAGTTCTGTTTCAACAAGCAGCAGGGCTCACAAAAAGAAGCTACATTTCAAATGAGAATTTTGCTGGAACAGATTGCAGACACCATGTTTCCTACAGAGCCCCTGTTGTACCGAAAAAGGAGAAACCCTCACAAATTTTGGAATTTTGGAAACTAGACCCATCAAGGAATGCATGTTGAGCACGTTGAACCCATAGATGCTTCACAGAACTTTTTAAAATGTGGATGTTTAAACGAAAATTAAACTTTTTTATGCTAAAATGAAGTTATAGCCTCAAATTTGATTTTTTCAAAATGGATAATAGAAGAAGGCTACTTACTGCAGTTTTAGCACCGTGGGGCTCAGAAAGAGGGGGCACTTGGATATGGGAGTGTAGATTTCACTGAATTCTGAGGGATGAGAGCCTTGTTGCTTTTCCATTACTATTGTTTCACTAGTAACATGAGAACCCCCTCTATCTTCAGTAAGAGATGATTGACCTGAGTGCAGACTGGTTTGTGCAGGATAAGTTAGGGTTTTTTTAGTAATATTTTAGGGCATATAACATTTTTTTTATTGCTTTAAATATAAGACTGGAATCACATTCTTGTGTTCTAAGTTGAGCACTTACACCAGGGTTTCTGTGTAAATCCCTTAGGGTGCGTGCACACAATCAGTATACGCAGCGTTTTGGACGCAGCGTCTTGCCACTGCGTCCAAAACGCTGCATAGTACAGTGCAAGCATAGTGGATGGGATTTCAAGAAATCCCATCCTCACTATGCTTAACCTGCCCGCAGCGTGTTTGGAGCTGCCCTGCGGGTTGCCGGCAGTCCGCTCCTCTGCAGCATGTTTATTTCATGCTGCGGAGTCGGAAGAGGCTGCCACAGAGAGACTGCAGGGAGAACCTGCCCTGCACCTGCCGCATACGATGAGTACACGGCGGCTGCGGCCTCCCTGCGGCCACCCGCAGCTTCACTCAGGTCCGGAGGAGCTGCATCCAACATGCAGCTCCTCCAGACCGTGAGCATACAGCCATAAAAATGTGATCTCTCCAAAATGCAATTCAGATGAAACCCCAGTCAGAATCCCACAAGTCAGATGAAGTCAAATAGGGCTCCATTTACATCTGTTCCAGTGGTCGCCATCTTTTTTGGTCGTCCACAATTGTGCACTAAAATGATACCTAAAATGATGGGACACCACCAAAACAGAGACCAGATGGAGTTTGATGTGTCTTCATCTGCCTCATTATATTTAGTGGTGCTGTCGCTTGTTTTGTCTGAATCATGGTTTTGGGGATATACACAGAAACCTCAACATAATTGTTTAGTGGAGAGCACAAGATAAATGTGAACTATGTTTTGCAGCCAATACACAGTGAAAATGTTTTTTTTTACAAAGAAGAGTTTTTTCATCAGCACAATCTGAGAGCTACAACTTTTAATTTTTGGCTAATAGGGCTGTATGGGGGCTTATTTTTTGCATGACAAGTTTGAGATTTTCTGTACCATTTTGAGGTATAAAGCATTTTTTTGATCGCTTTTTATTCAGATTTTTCAGATACAGAATGATAGGCTGTTGGAGTCAGGTGAATAAAGTGGAGGTTAATGAGCGGCCCGGAAGTACAAGCATGTAGTCCTTGGTAAGTCCTTTTGCTTAAATCACTGTTTTGCTTACTTTTATAGCCCCCACGTTGAACCCGAACAGTAACTTGGACTTCTTATGGAAGTCTGTGTTTGGGTCTATGCCCGAACCTAGGCGTTCGGTACGGACTCCAAACTTTACCGTTCGGGTTCGCCCATCACTAGATATTACTTATTCTTAGAGCTGTAATTTTTTTTGTTATTATTTTCATTACATTTTTTGCGTGTGCTTTTTATAAATTATTTTTATGTTCTTCACCATATATAATAAATAACATGACATTTTATAGAATGGGTCATTTGGGACATGACAAAACCAATTATGTGAACTTTTTTGCTTTCTTCTGTTTTAGCAGGGGGCGCTATCCATTTATTCCTTGCCATCATTTGAAAATGGCTGTAAGAAATAAGGCTCCTTAAAGGATGCCTTTTTAATGCATATTAGAAACCATTAAGAGGTAACTAGACATGTACCACCTACTTGAACATTGTTGTAAATGAAGTACACCCTTTATGACAACATTATTCCTAAGAGCATATATAGAACATTATCACAGAAATCTGCATTATAGTCCAGAATGGCCCCCGGATCTCTATGAACAACCCATTAGGTTCATGAGACCTCTGGTGTCTTCTGTGTGAACAGCACACAGCTGACAGGTATGGAGCAGACTTATGCCATACATAAACTGCAGACATCAAAATTGGGCCCATGCCAGGCACAAGGCAAGGCCATTTTGCACTGGATTCAACATGCTCATGAGCTCCATTGTGGCCTGCTAACATTTCCAGTATGCCATTGGGTATTCCAAAATATAAGTCATCTATTAAAACAAAAATGTAAAAATACGATATTGTTTAATTCAAAGTGTTGATATGGTCTCCAATTTCCAATCCATAGATATCCACTCTGTTATACAGGATTAAGGATTAGCTGACTGAGCTTTACAGTTCAGTGTTTGTACCAGACACAGACAATACAAATTTTCAGTGTTCTGGTTTGGAGTTTGGGTGTGTTACATACACAACCCACGTAAGTAAGCATTGCTTTGCTGGGATACGCTTGGTGCTCAGCCCAGTGTAAACCACTTGCCAATTTGAATGGCTAGCACTGGGGGGGTAAAATATGGGTAAAATCAACATTATCAGATGTAGTGTGTACTAAAAAAAAAACAAAACCCTGCCTTCCTTCCCCCAGATGTGTTTTTTTTATGGCTGACTGTATGTGGGTGGAGAGCCAAACTGTCCAATCAGTGACTTCCAATAATATTAGAAGTCAAGTTTGGGTCCAGAACAGAACTTTATATAAAGACCGGCTGAACTCCCAGAACCTGAACTTCCACTGGTCCGCTCATCTCTATACACGAACTAAAGTCTTGGGGTCAGTAATGTGTGGCAACAAAGTTATTTTGGCTGCAAAAGTAGACTGTAGGTGGTTTTAATTGAAATGTTTTAATATAAGAGCAGTTGATTGTAAAAATTTCTTTTTTACAGTTTTGAAAATGTCTTTTATACAGTTTTGATATTTCTTTAGTGAAAAGAGGGTGGAAGGCACTATTAGTCTACACCCCTGGGAGACACCTACAATTAAATGAAGCAGGGAGAGTACAAGCCAGTCTGTGGACACGCCCGACTACTCGGGTCTCTCCCTATAGTCCCAGGCTAAGTTTTTCAAACTATGCTTTTTCATGCAGTATGGCTATGATTCATGCTGCATGTTGTTTGGACAGCTTACCTTTAACCCCTTCCCGACCTATGACATAGGAGGACGTCATGGGCCAGTAAGGAGTGTTTGATGTGAGCTCCGGCGTGGAGCTCACATCAAACAGCCGACATCTCAGCTGATGTGATCAGCTGAGATGTCAGGCTAACAGCTCCGATCAGATCCGGGATCCGATCGGCGCTGTTAACCCCTTGGACCACGCTGTCAATCACTGACAGCGGGATCCAAGGCGGCTGCGGCGAGGAACGCGCTGTTCCCCGTCTGCTCCGGAGATCCCGCGATAGTATCACGGGATCTACGGAGCTTACGTGACAGCCTGGGGTCCTGGCTAGACCCCGGATGCTGTCAGAGCGCAGTTTCCTGTTGTGGTTGTCAGGCGCTGCCAACCAAAACAGGTCCGCGATTCTGGGAGATACAGATGAGCTGCAGCTCATCTGTATCTCCCAGAAGCGATCGGACTGTGCAGCAAGGTGCCTCTTAAAGAGGCAGTGTAAAAGTAAGAATCAATGAAAAAATAAAGTTTTTAAAAACCTGTAAAAAAAAAAAATGTAAAAGTTCAAATCACCCCCCTTTTCCCCCAATCACAATAAAAGAATTAAAAAAAAAATAAAAAAAATACACATGTTTGGTATCTCCGTGTTCAGAATCGCCCGATCTATCATCGCATTAAATCCATTAATGAGAGCCGTAAACTCCGTAATGGAAAAGATAGTCCAAACGCCAAAAATCAGTTTTTTTGGTCGCCATAACATTGCTATAAAATGCAATAACGGGCGATCAATACTGCGGATCCCCCAAAAATGGTATCATTAGAAACATTAGCTCAAGATGCAAAAATAAGCCATCACCCAGCTCCAGATCCCGAAAAATGAGGACGCTACGGGTCGCAGAACATGGCGCAAAAAGTCAGTTTTTGTTTTTTTTCAAACTTCTGAATTTATTTTCACCACCTAGATACCAGTAAAGGTATACATGTTGGGTGTCTTCAAACTCGTACCGATACGAGGCATCACCCAGTCACTTTGGTTTTACCATATAGTGAACATGGCGACTAAAATACCCAAAAAATGAACGTGTCATTGCACTTTTTTTGCAATTTCACTGCATTTAGAATTATTTTGCAATTTCCCTGTACACTATATGGTAAAATAAATGATTGCATATGAAAGTACAACTCGTCCCACAAAAAACAAGCCATCATATGTCTATATTGACGGAAAAATAAAAAAGTTATGGCTCTTGGAAGCAGGGGAGCAGAAAACGAAAATAAAAAACAAAAAATTCCCGACTCACGAAGGGGTTAAAGAATCATTATTAATTTCAGTAGAGTATTTTTTTAAGCAACTTAGTATGTGATTAATAGTGTCATAACTTAACATAACATCACGGCAGGGGCATAACTACTATTGGTGCATCTTGTGTAAGCTGCACAGGATCCAAGAAATAAGGGGGAGCCTTCTCCCTCCAGAGCAACAAGCTGTATCTGTCAGACACTTAGGCTACATTCACACGCTGCGTATTTGCTGCTTTTCTTTACGCTTGCGTATTGTCTGCAGTTTAATGCATATTTTTGCGCAGGTAGGAAAAATGCACTGCATTCACACACTGTGTTTTTTCTGCAAAGTTTAGTCAAAAAAAGTAAAAAAAAAAGGGTCTTTGATGTCATTTCCTATTTTCTCATTACTATGGAGAGAGTAAAAACTGGAGTATAAAGAATGGAGCCTGTGCCTGCTACATCTCTAACAGCAGATGCGTGTTTACCGGCTGGCAAACCGATCAGATGATATTGGATCCGTATTGGACGCTGCGGGACCCTCGACCCTGGAGTACGTCGGGGGGGGGGGGGTCTTTTCTTTAATAAAGATGGAGTCGCTAATTGTGTTCTGTTTTATTTGTAATAAAAATGTTTTTCTCTGTGTTCTGTTTTTTTTTAATATGATTACTAGAAATTCATAGTGGTCATGTCTAATATTGGCGTGACCTCATGAATTTCAAGCTTAGGGTCAGCTTTATATTATCAGCTGACCCTAAGCCCGAAATTCATGGGGTCACGCCAATATTTGACATGACCACTATGAATTTCTAGTAATCATATTAAAAAAAAAACACAGCACAGAGAAAAACATTTTTATGGCAAATAAAACAGAACACAATTAGCGACTCCATCTTTATTAAAGAAAAGAACCCCCTCATAGTCCAGGGTTGAGGGTCCCGCGAAGTTCAATCCGGATCCAATATCATTTGATTGGTTTGCCAGCCGGCAAACATGCGTCTGCTGGTAGAAATGTAGCAGGCTCAGGCTCCATTCTATATACTCCAGTGTTTACTCTCTTTAAAGTAATGAGAAGACAGGAAATGACATCAAGAACCCATTTTTTTTTAACTTTTTTGACTAAACTTTGTTTCCCTGTCTTTGTAGTCTACAATGCAGAAAAAATGCCGGCAAACCGATCAGATGATCAATATAAGATTCAAGAACCTAAATGAGATTACAGATCAGCTGATTGTTTTAAAGCAGGTAAATAATCAGCTGATGTGTCATCAGGAGAAAAA
Source organism: Allobates femoralis (assembly GCA_033576535.1). Classification (NCBI taxonomy): domain Eukaryota; kingdom Metazoa; phylum Chordata; class Amphibia; order Anura; family Aromobatidae; genus Allobates; species Allobates femoralis. The sequence continues at coordinate 156,859,126 of JARQOC010000001.1, forward strand.
AAAAACATACTCACCTCTGCAGACATGTCCGATCAGCTGCCGCACCTCCCAGTGATCAGCTGATGCTGTCTCCTCACAGCATCAGCTGATCGTTAAGTCTGGGGATAAAAAGCCGGCTTTTAACTGTTGGGACTTAACGATCAGCTGATACTATCAGCTGATCGTTTAAACCGGCCGGAGGGAAAAAGGTGACATTTTACCTCCGGACTTAACGATCAGCTGATGCTGTGAGGAGACAGCATCAGCTGATCACTGGGAGGTGCGGCAGCTGATCGGAGGTGTCTGCGGAGGTGTGAGTATGATGATTTTTTTATTTTCTTCTGCTCTTTACTTTTCATTTCGCTTAGCAGTGAATGTACAGGAGCTAGAGGCTGCAGCACATACGCAGCTAAGCGAAAGTAACATGTCACACATGACACACGGGGGCAGGAACACAGAATTCTTCCTCCCCTCCTGTGACATCACATCCTGTTTCTCCTCCTGCGCCCGACATCATACGCGCTGGAATTGCGCATCGTCTGAACGGCGATGCGTAATTCCAGCGGTTATAATGGGTCCTGTAGGAGAAAGCGCACGCATACTTGCGTAAAGAATTGACATGTTGATTGTTTTTACTCGTGCGCTTTCTCCCATAAAAGTGCTGCTGAAAATAGCGCAGCGTCTGCGCGGCAAAAGTGAAAGTCTATTCACTATGCCGGCAAAGCAGACGCAGGTGCGCTTTGGGGGGAAAAGCGTGAGCAGGAAAGCGTATGCAAAAAAGCACAAAAAATACGCTATGTGTGAACGTAACCTTAAAGGGGTGCATAACAAAGAATTATTGGCCTGAGAAGGGCACATATACTGTTATTGCACAGAAGCTGTGTTCGAAGTTTGTCTCTGCATGACTGATATAAAAATTTTATTTAAATGGTTTAAAAAGTACCTTGAACAATAATGAGGCCCATCAGGTTTCCGTCAGGGTGCTTTTTGACAGCAAGGAAAGTGCAGAACAATAGGTTATTCTTTCTGCCAAAGACACCAGAAACCCATTGGAATGGAAAAAAAAATCACATATCTACACAGGGTTACAAAGAAATTAAGATCTTAAAAGGACTGAGATCAGAAGTGAGACAGAGTTTAGCACATGATGTCTGAGTTCCATAAGAAGAATAATCTAAACCAGAGGTCCCCAACTCCAGGCTTCAAGGCCCACCAACAGTGCAGGTTTTCAGGATTTCCTTAGTATTGCACAGGTGTTAACCTTCCTAGCGGTATTCCCGAGCCTGACTCGGGGTTAACATTCACTGCCAGAAGCGGTAACCCCGAGTCAAGCTCGGGCTTACCCGCGGTCGCGGCAGATACGGTGAAAAAAACGCATCTGCCGCACTTGCCGCATAGCCGCCGCACTTGCGGCGCGGTTGCGGCGCAGTTGCGGTAATCGCCATAGTAAGTATAGGGGGACTTGCGGCAGATGCGGCAAGTGCGGTTTTGCACTTGCGGCAGGTGCGGCCGCGAAAAAAAACGCACTTGCCGCACCTGCCGCAAGTGCAAAACCGCACTTGCCGCATCTGCCGCAAGTCCCCCTATACTTACTATGGCGATTACCGCAACCGCGCCGCAACCGCGCCGCAAGTGCGGCGGCTATGCAGCAAGTGCGGCAGATGCGTTTTTTTCACCGCATCTGCCGCGACCGCGGGTAAGCCCGCTTTTAGCACAAAATTCCTGACCTAATCATACCGCCAGGGAGGTTACTGTGATCATCTGCACAGGTAATGATTCCAAGCCCTGTGCAATACTAAGGAGATCCTGAAAACCTGCACTGTTGGTGGGCCTTGAGGCCTGGAGTTGGGGACCTCTGATCTAAACCACCAGCACTCCAGCAACCGAATAAACTCACTTCAAGATTGGCATGTTTGGAGCACGACTACTGAGGAGTGGTCTTACATGTTATGGCCCCATTACACGCCGCTACCGAAAGGTAGAAACCGGCAGGTATCAGAGACAATTGTACCTGATACCTTGTAAACATCGAGCAGTAGCGGCATGTAATTCAGGTTGTTCCTCCCTGTCTCCTTCAACCTGAATTACATGCCGCTACTGCGCGGTGTTTACAAGGTATCAGGTACAATTGTCTCTGATACCTGCCGGTTTCTACCTTTCGGTAGCGGCGTGTAAAGGGGCCATTAGTGATATTACTAAGGGCCACGTCACACACACAGATAATTGTGCAGATATTGTTGGCAGATCTCTGGTTGCAGTGAAATCATGTACATATAGCTCCATTTTGTGGCCATATACAAATGAACAATATGTCCATGATTTCACTGCAACCAGAGATTTTTGATTAATATCTGCACAATTATCTGTGTGTGTGACGTGGCCCTAAGGTAGACTATCCTTGAGGCGTAGCTCCATCATATGATATTCAATTGAAAATAGCACTTTTTTTTATTGATATGTGATCAGCCAGAAAACACTTCCAAGTGCCTCCATATGAAGTTGGAAACATCCAAAAATACATTCAAGTCTTTAGACACCATACTATGGCTTCATATAACTCAGAGATTGTTTGAAGCTTTAATACTCTTGTGTGCCAAAGCTTTATTCTGAGTATTTGGATGAAAACTGATTTTTAAACAAATGTATTGTGTAAATGTACGTTTTATAAGTGATTCCTGATATATTCAAACTTTTTTTTTTAAGAAAAACTTTGAAACATTTTCAAAGACAAACACAGGAATTTCAATTCATTTGTGTGTAAGATTTGAGGTTTATATAGCATTTTTTAAAAGAAAATTCACAATTATAAGTCAGATTTATGTTCTGAACATGCCATAATTTTTCATATCTATAAAAACACAACTTTTTCCTCTGCTATCCCTTACCTATTCCATTTTAATTTATTATTATTAGGCAAATGGATGTACAGATGGATTTAAATGCTGAGACATGCATTCATTGACCTCATTGCACGCAGAATGTGCAACATGTACATAGGTAGATAGAAAGATACATACATACATAGAGGGATAGATAATACATACGGTAGATACATAATAGTACACTAGCGGAGTCTTGCAATCAGCCAACTGCATAGTGCCGACTGTACAAGAGCAATTACAGCGGGCAAGAATCTAATGGTCATCATTCTCTCTTCATACAGGTATATGATTCTGTGACTTCCATTTACTTCTATTCACTCAGCTTTCCTGCCTGTCTCTCCTCATGAGAGGTATATGATTCTGTGACTTCCATTTACTTCCATCAACTCAGCTTTCCTGCCTGTCTCTCCTCACATAAGAGGTATATGATTCTGTAACTTCTATTAACAACTTACTTGTATGTTATTAATGTAATACACTGAAATCATCTTACTGTGGTGATGTGGGATGTTCAGAGGTCCTCTTTGGTTCAGAAGTATTTATGACCCATGATGCCCAGGAACTCTGTTTATTTGTCTTGCATTTATTGCCTCCTGCTGTCCTGAGTTTCTTTGATTGATTGAATAACAAGTTTAATAGACCCAGATCTAAGTAGAAACTCACTATATATGTAGAGCCAGCTAAGGGGTGCAATCATGCGGGGTCTTGCAATCATGCCAACTGCATAAGTGCCACCTGTACAAGTGCAGTTAAACGGGGCAGGAACCAGGTAAGTCATGGAAGACAAACAAACAGATATGTCATTTGCTCACTTGTGCTGCAATTATGTATTCACTATGTAAACCCCAGACTACTCATCACTACTGACCACTCACCCACCACTACAGCTCTCCTTCCCGCTGCATCTGACCCACGCTACTCCCATTCCCACTCACCATCCACAATGTATCCCCTCCTTCTGCATCCTCACTCCCATCCTTCTCCACTTCCTGTTACCCCCGCTCATCCCTCCACCCAGCAACAAAGTACTTCTCTCACCCTCCATCCTACCTAACCACTTCACCCACTCCTCTGAACTATTCCTTCACTTTCAATCCTCCATCTCCAATCAGGCACGCCCACCACATAAACTCTCCTGCTCTCACCTGCTAACCCTCTCCCTGCTCCTCCTACTCACTTGGACATTTCCCCTAATCCGACACCCCCCCCGCCACATCCCCACAGTCACCTACACCCCACCCCCGGTCCCATCACCAACTCTCATAACCTCACCATCACCCATCCTCGCAACCTGACCAACCTTAGACCCATCCCCCCAGCCCCTGCTCCTCTAATCTCCCTGCCAGGCGCACTCTGGAATGCCCGCTCAGTCTGTAATAAACTCCCAGACATCCATGAACTCTTTATTTCTAATAAGCTCTCATTCCTTGGCATCACAGAGACCTGGCTCACCCCCTCCAACACGGCCTCCCCTGCTGCACTATCCTACGGCGGATTCAATCTTTCCCACACTCCCCGCCCCTCTGACAAACACGGCGGAGGTGTCGGCATACTCCTATCTGACACCTGCTCCTTCACTCCTATTCCATTACCCCATCTGCCACTCTCCCATCTTTCGAAGCCACTCTGTCCCATCTTCTTCCCCTGTAACCTCCAGCTAGCCGTCATCTACAGCCCCCTGGATCTATCCCCCACCTTCCTTGACCATTTCACCACTTGGCTTCTTCATATCCTCTCTACTGACATCCCCACCATCATTATGGTAGATTTCAATATCCCCATTGACACTGCCCACCCAACCGCCTCTCAACTTTTTCCCTGACCTCCTCCTTCGGGCTCTCTCAATGGTCCTCCTCTGCCACCCACAAAGATGGCCACATGCTGGATCTCATCTTTACCCGTCTTTGTTCCCTTACTAACCTCACAAACTCAACCCTCCCCCTGTCTGACCACAATCTGCTGACCTTCTCCTCCCTCACCTTCCCTACTATACCACCTCCTCTCCGCAAACTTGATCATCCCTGCAGAAACCTAAAACACATTGATCTACACTCACTCTCAGAATCCCTTCTCCTCCCCTTGCCAACATAAAACATCTAATATGTGAAACAGACACTGCCACCACCCTCTACAAACACCACATTAACCAAGGCCCTCGACCTAGCCACCCCCTCACATACCTCTGCTCCAGACACTAACAGGCACACCACCCTCACTAAAGACCTGAGACGGGCATCCAGGGTCGCCAAGAGGCGATGGAAAAAATCACGTTCCACTGAGCACTTTGCGCTGTTCAAACAGTCCCTCATCAACGTCAAGACTGCACTTGCACCGCCAAACAAAACCTTCTTCTTATCCCTAATAACCTCCCTGTCCCGCAATCCCAAACAACTTTTAAAAACCTTCAATTCCTTACTCCGCCCGTCTGCTCCCCCTCCATCTCCCCTTATCTCTGCAGAAGACTTTGCCTCCTTCTTGAAAGAAAAGATTGACAGAATCAGAGACAGCTTTGATCCACTGTCCCCACAGCCTCCCCATTCACCTATACTGCCCTCTCCTTCCATCAACTGCTTCTCCCCCATAACTGAAGACCAGCTCTCCTCCCTCCTGTCAAAATCGCACCTCACCACCAGCACCCACGACCCGCTCCCATCCCACCTCATTCCCAACTTCACCTCCGTTATCATTCCAGCCCTAACTCATCTTTTCAACCTATCATTTACCACTGGCACCTTCCCCTCAGCCTTCAAACATGCCTTGATCACACCCATCCTCAAAAAACTCTCCCTCGACCCCACAACTGTCTCCAACTACCGCCCTATATCTCTCCTCCCTTTCGCCTCTAAACTACTTGAACAGCATGTCCACTCTGAGCTGTCCTCTCACCTTTCCTCCTGATCCCTCTTTGACTGCCTACAATCTGGCTTCCAACCCCTCCACTTCACTGAAACAGCCCTGACCAAAGTCACCAACGACCTACTGACTGCTAAAAGCAAGTGCCACTAATCTGTTCTCCTCCTCCTCGACCTGTCTGCCACCTCCGACACTGTTGACCACTCCCTTCTACTTCAGATCCTGGAACCTCTTGGCATCACTGACCTTGCCCTCTATTGGATCTCCTCATACTTAACGGACCAGACCTTCAACGTCACCCAATCCCACACATCCTCCTCGCCCTACCTCCTATCTGTCGGGGTCCCCAGGGCTTGGTTCTTGGACCTTTACTGTTCTCAATCTACACTCTTGGCCTAGGGCAACTCATTGAGACCCATGGCCTCCAGTACCACCTCTACGCCGACGACACCCAAATCCACACTGCCTGTCCGCCATCTCATCCTTCTTCTTTACTCGCTTCCTTAAGCTGAACATGGACAAAATCGAGTTCATAGTCTTTCCCCCAAGACGCTCCCCCTCACTACCTGACCTATCCATTGTCGTCAACAACTGCGCTCTCTCCCCAGTCCCCCACACCAAGTGCCTTGGGGTTATCCTTGACTCTTCCCTCTCTTTCAAGCCCCACATCCAGGCCCTCGCCACCTCCTGCCAACTCCAGCTCAAAAACATCTGTAGGATCCTCACTTTCCTTGACCACGACACTGCTAACACCCTTATTCACGCTCTCATCATCTCGACTACTGCAACCCCCTGCTCACCGGCCTCCCCAATACCTCCCTTGCACCTCTCCAATCTATACTTAACTCCGCTGCCCGCCTAATCCATCTGTCCCCCTGCTACTCCCCTGTCTCCCCCCTCAGCCAAGTCCTTCACTGGCTCCCTACTTCCCAGAGATCCCGGTTTAAAACATTAACCATGACATACAAAGCCATTCACAACCTGTGCCCTCCATACATCGCTGATATGGTCTCCCGATACCTACCCTCACGCAACCTGCGATCCTCCCAAGAGCTCTTCCTCTACTCCCCCCTCATCTCCTCTTTGCACAACCGCATACAGGATTTCTCCCGTGCTTCACCCATACTCTGGAACTCACTGCCTCAACACATCAGACATTCTCCTACCATGGGAACCTTCAAAAGAAACCTGAAGACCCACCTGTTCCGCCAAGCTTACCACCTGCAATAAGACCCGGTCCACCACACCGCCTCACGGCTGGAACTTCCCCCTTCCACTGTATCCCCACCCACCTCTCGTAGACTGTGAGCCCTCGTGGACAGGATTTCTCCCCTCTTGCATCTATACGACCGAATTGTCCACATTTATTGTTACTTGTATTGTTACTTGTCCTAGTCTGCCCCTTTTAGCATGTGAAGCGCCATGGAATATAATGGCGCTATATAATTAAATAATAAATAAAAAAAAATAAAAAATAATAATAGATGTTGAGCTAACAGATGGATAGATATATAGATTGATATGGGACCCATATATGGTTCTGGCACAAAGGACCTCTTCTGTGTGTGTGCAGCACTGGATGATAGATAGATAGATAGATAGATAGATAGATAGAGATAGATATGATAGATAGATAGATAGATAGATAGATAGATAGATAGATAGATAGAGAAGATAGATAGATAGATAGATAGATAGATAGATAGATAGATAGATAGATAGATAGATAGAAAACAGGACATCACAAACTTGTTGATACAATTGGGTGCAAAGCCCTACACAAAGCCATGTCCAAAGCTTAACGTAATAAGGAGAAATATCAGACATCACTCCAAAAAAAATGTAGGAAAATGGACTTTAACTTATCCATGTGCTACATGGAAAAGTAAAAGTCCACTCTTCTACATTTTTTTGAAGTGATGTCTGATTTTTTTTCTTTAGATAGATAGATAGATAGATAAATAGATATAGATAGATAGCTAGATAGATAGATAGATAAATAGATATAGATAGATAGATAGATAGATAGATAGATAGATAGATAGATAGATAGATAGATAACAAGAAAAAAACTGCACAGCACTCAAAGACAAATGTGAACTGGTGCTAGCAAAGCTGCAGGGTTATATAATATGAAAAAGATCCTTGCAGCACACAGCTACTACCAATGATGTACATAAGCTACTAGCTATATATATTTGAGGAAAAAGTTTAAAAACTTACGTTTTTTTCAAAAAACTCAAAAATCTCAAATTTTTTATTTAATTCTGAAGTTCTTGGTACATACATTGGCCAATGTCTGTTTGCTCATCAACTGCGACAAAGTGACTTCAGGGTCTGATGAGTCCTACGCTGATATCCCTACCCTCCTTGTCCGCTTCCCCACTACTAAGTGGGCAGACACCATCTAGACCCTCCATCACCTGTAGGTAATGAGGGTGCACATTGCAGCATGGATCCTGCAACTCCATATGATAAATAACAAGAAAAAAACTGCACAGCACTCAAAGACAAATGTGAACTGGTGCTAGCAAAGCTGCAGGGTTATATAATATGAAAAAGATCCTTGCAGCACACAGCTACTACCAATGATGTACATAAGCTACTAGCTATATATATTTGAGGAAAAAGTTTAAAAACTTACGTTTTTTTCAAAAAACTCAAAAATCTCAAATTTTTTATTTAATTCTGAAGTTCTTGGTACATACATTGGCCAATGTCTGTTTGCTCATCAACTGCGACAAAGTGACTTCAGGGTCTGATGAGTCCTACGCTGATATCCCTACCCTCCTTGTCCGCTTCCCCACTACTAAGTGGGCAGACACCATCTAGACCCTCCATCACCTGTAGGTAATGAGGGTGCACATTGCAGCATGGATCCTGCAACTCCATATGATAAATAACAAGAAAAAAAACTGCACAGCACTCAAAGACAAATGTGAACTGGTGCTAGCAAAGCTGCAGGGTTATATAATATGAAAAAGATCCTTGCAGCACACAGCTACTACCAATGATGTACATAAGCTACTAGCTATATATATTTGAGGAAAAAGTTTAAAAACTTACGTTTTTTTCAAAAAACTCAAAAATCTCAAATTTTTTATTTAATTCTGAAGTTCTTGGTACATACATTGGCCAATGTCTGTTTGCTCATCAACTGCGACAAAGTGACTTCAGGGTCTGATGAGTCCTACGCTGATATCCCTACCCTCCTTGTCCGCTTCCCCACTACTAAGTGGGCAGACACCATCTAGACCCTCCATCACCTGTAGGTAATGAGGGTGCACATTGCAGCATGGATCCTGCGACTCCATATGATAAATAACAAGAAAAAAACTGCACAGCACTCAAAGACAAATGTGAACTGGTGCTAGCAAAGCTGCAGGGTTATATAATATGAAAAAGATCCTTGCAGCACACAGCTACTACCAATGATGTACATAAGCTACTAGCTATATATATTTGAGGAAAAAGTTTAAAAACTTACGTTTTTTTCAAAAAACTCAAAAATCTCAAATTTTTTATTTAATTCTGAAGTTCTTGGTACATACATTGGCCAATGTCTGTTTGCTCATCAACTGCGACAAAGTGACTTCAGGGTCTGATGAGTCCTACGCTGATATCCCTACCCTCCTTGTCCGCTTCCCCACTACTAAGTGGGCAGACACCATCTAGACCCTCCATCACCTGTAGGTAATGAGGGTGCACATTGCAGCATGGATCCTGCGACTCCATATGATAAATAACAAGAAAAAAACTGCACAGCACTCAAAGACAAATGTGAACTGGTGCTAGCAAAGCTGCAGGGTTATCATCAGACATTTGTCTTTGAGTGCTGTGCAGTTTTTTTCTTGTTATTTATCATATGGAGTTGCAGGATCCATGCTGCAATGTGCACCCTCATTACCTACAGGTGATGGAGGGTCTAGATGGTGTCTGCCCACTTAGTAGTGGGGAAGCGGACAAGGAGGGTAGGGATATCAGCGTAGGACTCATCAGACCCTGAAGTCACTTTGTCGCAGTTGATGAGCAAACAGACATTGGCCAATGTATGTACCAAGAACTTCAGAATTAAATAAAAAATTTGAGATTTTTGAGTTTTTTGAAAAAAACGTAAGTTTTTAAACTTTTTCCTCAAATATATATAGCTAGTAGCTTATGTACATCATTGGTAGTAGCTGTGTGCTGCAAGGATCTTTTTCATATTATATAACCCTGCAGCTTTGCTAGCACCAGTTCACATTTGTCTTTGAGTGCTGTGCAGTTTTTTTCTTGTTATTTATCATATGGAGTTGCAGGATCCATGCTGCAATGTGCACCCTCATTACCTACAGGTGATGGAGGGTCTAGATGGTGTCTGCCCACTTAGTAGTGGGGAAGCGGACAAGGAGGGTAGGGATATCAGCGTAGGACTCATCAGACCCTGAAGTCACTTTGTCGCAGTTGATGAGCAAACAGACATTGGCCAATGTATGTACCAAGAACTTCAGAATTAAATAAAAAATTTGAGATTTTTGAGTTTTTTGAAAAAAACGTAAGTTTTTAAACTTTTTCCTCAAATATATATAGCTAGTAGCTTATGTACATCATTGGTAGTAGCTGTGTGCTGCAAGGATCTTTTTCATATTATATAACCCTGCAGCTTTGCTAGCACCAGTTCACATTTGTCTTTGAGTGCTGTGCAGTTTTTTTTCTTGTTATTTATCATATGGAGTTGCAGGATCCATGCTGCAATGTGCACCCTCATTACCTACAGGTGATGGAGGGTCTAGATGGTGTCTGCCCACTTAGTAGTGGGGAAGCGGACAAGGAGGGTAGGGATATCAGCGTAGGACTCATCAGACCCTGAAGTCACTTTGTCGCAGTTGATGAGCAAACAGACATTGGCCAATGTATGTACCAAGAACTTCAGAATTAAATAAAAAATTTGAGATTTTTGAGTTTTTTGAAAAAAACGTAAGTTTTTAAACTTTTTCCTCAAATATATATAGCTAGTAGCTTATGTACATCATTGGTAGTAGCTGTGTGCTGCAAGGATCTTTTTCATATTATATAACCCTGCAGCTTTGCTAGCACCAGTTCACATTTGTCTTTGAGTGCTGTGCAGTTTTTTTCTTGTTATTTATCATATGGAGTTGCAGGATCCATGCTGCAATGTGCACCCTCATTACTACAGGTGATGGAGGGTCTAGATGGTGTCTGCCCACTTAGTAGTGGGGAAGCGGACAAGGAGGGTAGGGATATCAGCGTAGGACTCATCAGACCCTGAAGTCACTTTGTCGCAGTTGATGAGCAAACAGACATTGGCCAATGTATGTACCAAGAACTTCAGAATTAAATAAAAAATTTGAGATTTTTGAGTTTTTTGAAAAAAACGTAAGTTTTTAAACTTTTTCCTCAAATATATATAGCTAGTAGCTTATGTACATCATTGGTAGTAGCTGTGTGCTGCAAGGATCTTTTTCATATTAGATAGATAGATAGATAGATAGATAGATAGATAGATAGATAGATAGATAGATAGATAGATAGATAGATACATAGATATATAGATAGATAGAAATATAAACATACATTTATGTATTTAGAAGACTTGTAGATTTAGAATTGCTGCCCATGGACCATAGAAGGTGCTTGTTCCCTTTGGATGCTTGTCGGATAGACAATTAAAGAGACCCCAGAATGACATATCTCTTCTCGCCAACATAATTAAGGTGTATTATTTGTCAGCGAGGTCAACGGTGAACAAATGTCCTGGCAAACTGAGACTGAAAGACAGGGAAGGAGCAGATAATGAAATTCAGGGATGACAAATGGCTTTCAGCCTGACACCATGGCATCTGACAGAAAAAGACACCCAAGCAAGCAGTGTACGACTTTTACTTATCTATGGGAACACAAAGCATGTTCCTCAATGTTTATATTTGAATAAAGAATGTCTTTTCTTTATGGAGGAGATGTTCAATGGAGAAAGAGCTGTGCAAGAAATATTTAAATCAAGACAGGAACAAAACTCACTAAAGAATTTTCCAGTTTGGAAACCGATATTTGGTAAAACAAAATCTAGAAAAACAGGTTTCCATGAAGTAGCATAATAAAATGCACAGAAATAGTTATTTGTCCAAAGCTGGATTATTCTAATTCAATTTACAATAGAGAAGCAGATACTTGACATTGAGTAAAAAACAAAAAACATGACCTCAAAGTCAAGAATGGTAGAACGTTTCTAAATGAAGTGATAATATTCAAGACTCATATAAAAAGGTTGGATTACATCATGTTTAGTCTACAGTGTATACACTAATACAGGCTACTCAGTCTAATTTTTGGTGTTATGCAATGCAACTTGCTTTGAGAAAACATTGTAGTTAACCAATGTTCTGGCACATATGGCCATCTAACTCAAGCCTTAGGAAAGAGAGGATGGTGGCACTCGTGTTCCCTGGTTGCAAACCGACTTTATTATACCACGTGTATTACATCCAAGGGTGCAGGGAGGGAGGTGCTGAAGCGCTGTAGAAGCGGAAGTTACCCGCGAAACGGTGACCGTCGCGTCAGCACCTCCCTCCCTGCACCCTTGGATGTAATACACGTGGTTTAATAAAGTCGGTTTGCAACAGGAAACACGAGTGCCGCCATCCTCTCTTTCCTATGGATCACAATCTGTACAGCTGGGGCTGAGCAACGTGTGCCTGGACACCATCTTGTTAAGTGAAGGACTGAATACAGGTCAGTGCCCGGTTTCACATATTTATGACTAACTCAAGAATTACACACTAAACTAGGAACTTATTATTTATTATTATTTATTTATATAGCGCCATTTGATTCCATTGCGCTTTGCAAATGGAAAGAGCAGACGAGGACAAGTACAATATGCGTGAGAGTAGGTATCAGAAGACTATGTCAGAGATGTATAGAGGGGACAGGTTGTGGATGGCTTTTTATGTCATGGTTAGTGTTTTGAAGAGGGATCTTTGAGAAGTGGGGAGCCAGTGAAGGGCTTGGCAGAGGGGGGAGACAGGGGCGTAGCAGGGAAGCAGGTGGATTAGTCAGGCAGCAGAGCTTAGGATTGAATGGATAAGTGCGAGGGAGGTAGCGGGAAGGACGGTGAGCAGGAGGTTGCAGTAGTCAAGGCAGGAGATGATGAAAGTGTGAACAAGTGTTTTAGCAGTGTCCTGGTCGAGGAAAGTGCAGATCCAGGAAATGTTTTTGAGCAGGAGTCGGCAGGAGGTGGCGAGGACTTGAATGCGAGGCTTGAAGGAGAGGGAAGAGTCAAGGATTACCCCGAGGCACTTGGCGTGGAGGACTGGGGAGAGTGAGCAGTCGTTGACAGTGATGGATAGGTCTGCTGAGGGGGAGCGACTTGGGGGAAGACGATGAACTCGGTTTTGTCCATGTTCAGTTTTAGGAAGCGAGCAGAGACGAAGGATGAGATGGTGGACAAGCATTGTGAAATTTTGGATAGTAGGGAGGTGATGTTGGGCACAGACAGATAGATCTGGGTGTCGTCAGCATAGAGGTGGTACTGAAGACCGTGGGACTCAATGAGTTGTCCTAGGCCAAGGGTGTAGATAGAGAAGAGTAGTGGTTCCAGAACTGAGCCTTAGGGGACACCAACAGATAGGGGGTTGGATGAAGAGGAGGTGTGGGAGTGGGTGACGCTAAAATTCCGGTCCGTTAGGTATGAGGATATCCAGAAGAGAGCTAGGTGAGGGATGCCAAGAGATTCCAGTATCTGAAGTAGGAGGGAATGGTCAACGGTGTTGAAGGCGGCAGATAGGTCAAGGAGGAGGAGGACGGAGTAGTGTCGCTTGCTCTTAGTGGTCAGTAGGTCGTTGGTGACTTTGGCAAGGACTGTTTCGGTGGAGTGGTGGATCGGAAACCGGATTGTAGGTGGTTAAAGAGGGAGCTGAAGGAGAGGTGGGAGGACTGTTCAGAATAGATGTGTTGTTTAAGTAGTTTTGAGGTAAAGGGAAGAAGAGATATGCTGCAATAGGTAGAGACAGATGCAGGGTCGAGGGAGGGTTTTTTGAGGATGGATTTGATCAAGTGTTTGAAGGATGAGGGGAAGATGCTAGTAGTGAGTGATATGTTAAAGAGAAGGGTTAGGGCAGGGATGAGGACTGTGGTGAGGTTCGGGATGAGGTGGGAGGGGAGCGGGTCAACGGCACAGGTGGTGAGGTGTGATAATGACAGAAGAGAGAAGAGTTGATCTTCCGTCATGGTGGAGAAGCTTCCTTTGGACGAAGAGGGTTGGGCGGTGATGAGGGACGGCCAAGGTTACATTGGGTCAAAGCCTTCTCTGATTTTGGTGATCTTCTGTTTGAAAAAGGTGGCAAAGTCATTGGCAGAGACGAGGGGAGAGGGAGGAGGTGAAGGGGGATGGAGTAAAGAGTTGAAAGTTTTGAAAAGTTGTTTGGGGTTGTGAGACAGGGAGTTTATTAGAGAAGAAAAGTAGGCTTGTTTTGCAGAGGTGAGTGCTGTCTTGAAGTTAGTGAGGGACTGTTTGTACATGGCGAAGTGCACTGCGGAGTGGGATTTCTTCCATCTCCGCTCGGCCATTCTGGACGCCCAATGCAGTTCTTTAGTGAGGGTGGTGAGCCAGGATTGCCTGTGTGCACAGGTTTTGTTGTATGTGAGCGGGGCAGCGTGATTGAGGGCTGTAGTTAGAGTAGTGTTATAGAGGGTGGAGTCAGTGTCAGCATCATGTGAGGGAGTCTATGAGAGGGAGAAGGGACTCAGAGAATGAGTGGAAATCAATACGTTTAAAGTTTTTGCAGGGATGAGCGGGTTTTTGGAGAGAATGGAGTGTGGTAGGAGGGGAGAGGCGGGAGAAAGTCAGCAGGCTGTGGTCGGATAGGGGGAGGGGTGAGTTTGAGAGGTCAGTGAGAGAACAGAGGTGGGTGAAGATAAGGTGAAGTGTATGGCCATCCTTATGAATGGCTGAGGAGGACCATTGGGAAAGCCCAAAGAAGGTGCTCAGTGATAGGAGTCTAGAGGCAGCGGGGTGGGGGGTTTCAATGGAGATGTTGAAATAGCCCATGATGATAGTGGGGATGATAGTGGGGATGTCGGAAGAGAGGAAGTGGAGAAGCCAAGTGGTGAAATGATCGAGAAAGGTGGGGGTGACTCCTGGGGGGCGGTAGATTACAACCAGCTGGAAATTGCAGGGGGAGAAGATGCGGACAGAGTGCACTTCGAAGGAGGGGAGGGAGGCAGAGGGCGGTGGTGTAATTGAGGTGAAGGAGCAGCTGTCTGACAGGAGTAAGCTGACACCTCTGCCGTGGTTGTTACTAGGGCAGGGGTGTGGGAAAGAGAGAGTCCGCCATAGGAGAGTGCAGCAGGAGAGGCAGTGTCAGAGGGGGTGAGCCAGGTTTCGGTGATACCAAGGAATGAGAGTTTCTTGGAGGTGAAGAGGTCATGGATGAATGGGAGTTTGTTGCATACCGAGCGAGCATTCCAAAGTGCGCCAGGTATGGGGATTGGGGGAGGGGGGGCTGGGTGAATGGGTATAAGGTTATGAAGGTTGTGAGAGTTTGTATTGGGGAGTGGGTATGGGGTAGAAGTGACTGTGGGGATGTGATGGGGGGACCAAGATTAGGGGAAATGTCACCAGCAAGTAGAAGGAGCAGGAATAGGACTAGAAGGTGAGAGCAGGAGAGTTTACATGGCGGGCATGCATGTTTGAAAACAAAGGATTGAGTGTGAAGGAACAGTTCAGAGGAGTGGGTGAGAAGGCTAGGTAGGATGGAGGGAGAGAGCACTATTTCGTTACTGGATGGAGGGATAGGTTGAGTTAGTATGAAGTGGTGTAGGATGGGAGTGAGAGTGAATAAAAGCAGAAACATTGTATACAGTAGGCAGGGGTAGGATGCAGCAGGGGTGAGAGGCAAGGTGAGTCAGATGCAGTCAGGGATCAGATGCAGCAGGAAAGTGAGCATTAGTGATTGAGTCACGTCAAGTCTAGACTAAATACACAATACCAAGTCAAGATGGGTGCACGGCACATAGAGATGAGATGGGCAAGTGGATGAGATGCAAGCAGGGAACAGATGTAGCGAGGGTTCAGATACAGCAAGGGGTATTCAGTATGGATGAGGTCGTACTGAGTCAAGACAATGCGCAGCAGGTGGGGATGAGATGCAGCTAGGGGATGAGATGCAGCAGGGGGATGAGATGCAGCTAGGGATCAGGTGCAGTGGGGGGTCAGATGCAGCAGGGGGATGTGCAAAGTGGATGAAATCATACCAAGTCCAGACAAATGCAAAGCATGTAGGGGATAAGATGCAGCCGGGGATCAGGTGCAGCCAAGGGTCGGATGCAGCAAGGGGATGTGCAATACGGATGAAGTCTTACAAAGTCCAGACAACTGCACAGCATATAGGGAAGAAATGCAGCAGGGGGATGAAATGCAGTCAGGGTTCAGATGCAGATGAAATCATACAAAGTCCACACAAATGCACAGCACATAGGGATGAGATGCAGCGGGGGGATGAGATGCAGCAGGGGGATGTGCAATACGAATAAAGTCATACCCAGTCCAGACAATGCACAGCACATAGGGATGAAGTGCAGCCAGTAACAAGGTGCTGCCAGGGGTCAGATGCAGCGAGAGGATGCGCAGCAGTGAGGAGTTGTGCAGGGAGCAGACTGATGGGTATTTTCGGCTAGTGGTGGCTGTCAGAAGGACCGGCAATGGTGCATGGCAGGCTCGCCGGCCTGCTTTTCTTGGTGCTTCCTTGGTCATGCATCAGCAATGAGGGCTAGTTCAAGGCAAGTGCACAGCATGGGGGGATGAAGTGCAGCCGGGGGTCAGATGTAACCAGGGGACAGAAGCAGTGAAGAGAAGGCTTGCAAGGGTGCTGGCCGATGGTTTTTCTGCTGGTGGTGGCTGTCAACAGGGTCGGTGGTTGCACGTGGCAGGCCGGCTGGCCGGATTTACTTGGAGGGTCAAGGGCCCGGGTCAGTGGTGGAGGCCAGTGATTCAGGAGATTGGCGGGGTTCCTTATCAGGGGTGAGAAATGCTGGGTTGCGGGGTGGTAGGTGGAGGGACTACCTAGTTTATGCTGTAGTGGCGGATGGTGGTATACAGGGAGGGTTGCCCAGAGCTTCCAACAGCTCCCCGATGTCCTCACCCTCACCTGTGACAGCAATCTAGTTGAGCAGTGGAGATCATGGGGGCGGGGCTTCGGCAGATCGGGAGGGTCATGGTTACTAGCTTCAGATCAGCCTGTGTGCCAGGCGTCAGTCCATGTGAGCGGTGGGGCCAGCCCTTGCCCATCTCCAGAGCCTGCAGGGAGAGCGAGCCACAGCATGTCTGCCGCAAGGCCCTCCAGCCGTCTCCAGCAGAAGGGCGTGGCCTCTGCGGCCCCAGGAAGGCTGCAACTCTGGACCGCAGCCTCATCCCACCTGCCAGGCCCCACAGTGCAGCGGCGGTGCACAGGGAGGCAAGAGCTCACCCAGGGTGGACTCACCGGGGCACCCTCAGCAGATGGGGGCAGCACTTGGGGTGAAAGCGGCCGGTGCAAGGAGTCCCACTTGGTATGGGTCACCAGGCCGGGTCCCAGCAATCCGCAGCACCCACGATGCAGGCGTGGAGCAGATGGCAGCGACCCCACATCCTCCAACCTTGCCACTCAGATGGCCAGGCAGTCCATAGGGAGCAGGAGCTGCCGCAATGGTCCTCAAAGTTGGGGGATGCATGCATGCCTGGATGTCCACAGATGGAGAGGAGCACAGGCCCGCACAACCTCACAGCTTGGCGGCCATCTTGGTGGTTAGGTACTAATGTATGGCGTTCACCCATAGAACAATGGGCATAACTATAACAGGTGCAATCGCCCTGGAGCCTAGGAGGCAACAAAAGTCCCGTTGGCCTATAGAAAAAGACTATTGCGAATAAAGATTTGCATTGGGGGCCTTGTTTGAGCTTCAAGTTACGCCACTGTATAGAACATACACAAAATGTTATGCAACTGCTTTACCCTATGATGGTTCCTTTAATTCCCAAAATATGTGCACTTGTAATTATGCATATCATTCTCATTTGTTCGAGAATTAACCAACAGCAGGCAAATAATTGGCCACTTTACAAATAATACACAGTTTTAGAGATCTGTGCTAGCAGTTCATTAAATCACACTGAGCTGACTAATCTTTTGTTGCATTTATCAGGCACAAAAATGCTCAAGATTTTTTTCTTTCTCGTACAAACCTGCACGTTGCGGTGCCTGTATATCACCTCGTCATTATCATAAAGGTACAATTTGCATAGTCTGTTCCTGTTTTCGTGCTTTACATCAGTCACTGGAAAAACTGCCACCACAGGCCATCATTAACCTTCCAAATCTGCCTCAAAACAAATAGTACAAGAGCTCACTAATTTGAAGATCAAAAAGCCACTTGTCCATTATATAATTGGAATGAAAGGCAAAATGTAGCAGTTCTGAAGAGCACAGTAATTACTAGCTGTTAATTGCTCTCTTGTGGTGGCTCACTTTTAATTAAAAAGAACAGCTCGTTGCAGGCCGATAAGCAGTAGCGGAGACCACTGGTTTAATCAACAAAGCAAAAAAAATGATTCTGCTGCAGCCAACACCAGCTTGAGAAATCTTCAGATGTCCAATTGAGATTAAAAACTGTCTGTTTAGTGCAGTCAGATTTTATTTTAACCAAGGAAATGACTATTTGAAGTCTTCCAAAGTGAGTGTCCCCATCACATCCCTGCTGGTGCAGTTGGGACTAATCACTGGCTTGTGGTTGTGATCATTCAAGTAAAGAAATTTAGCTACTTTCCTCTTGACTTCATCATTCTCGGGTAATTGGCCTGTCTGAGGTGAGCACTTCTTTTTTTTTTATTATTTAGGAGTGCTTTAAAGTGTGGAAGGGCCACAGACTGTGCATTTAATTAATGTTCATATTTCATGCAGTCAACCTGAATTTCATTATGGAACAAGCTAATTTTTCCTGTGTTCGTATCCACTGACATATTCTAGAGTCACTACTGCCTTCTGTCAATGTACTGTGTCTATTACAATCATGCTATTGTTGTCTGATTGACAAATTTGCTGAATCAACCAGATACTTAAATTAAGAAAACCTAGGATAAAAATCAAAAAAGCAAATACCCTGCAGAAAGTACGTACATAAATTATATTAATTTGTGTAAATAACATAGGTAGTTTGACCAAAATAGCATAAAAGCCACCTCACCACTAAAAGGTGCACCCAATCAGGATGGTTCTAGGGTTAAGTTTCAGACAGAGCGTTTGTGCTAGGTCTTTAATTAATTTGTTTTTGGTGCACCAAAAACAGATCCTCTTCTTGCAAAAACGCATCACAAACGCATCATGCTGCTCTTTTGCTCTGTTTTTGGGGGACACAGACAGACACACAGACAGAAACACACATACACTTTTTTACCCTCCCCACAATCCCATGGTGAACCCAAGTGATGTCTTGCTCCGGGGCATCAGCAGGTCTTGTCTGTGAGTTGTCTGTATGGTACTTTAGGACCTGTGCACCATGTGACTGAGTCACATGGGGGTAACATGGTAGGTCCCAAAGTACTGTACAGACTGCTCACAGACAGGACCTGCGGTGCCTGGGTGTAAGACATCGCTGGGGCTCACCGTGAGATTGCAGGGAGGGTAAGTAATTTGATGTTAGTAGTGCAGAAAGCGCAGCAGAAAAACAAAGCAATAATTGACGCTCATTATTTTCGGGATCCGCTTTCCACACCACTAAACTGCAGTTAAAAAACACTGATGTCTACACAGCAAATTAAAAATCCCATTCACTTTGCTGCCAGAAGTTTTGACTGATCCATTTTTGGTGCAGTTTAAAAAAAAATGCAGCACCAAAAATTGATCAACAACACCAAGTGTGGATATAGCATAATTCTTCTAGGTCATTCGCTATGTTTCAGCAGGGCTCAAAAATCCAGAAGGGCAGAGCAGGGCCTATGCCACAGTGTGAATGTACACCTACACGGTGCAATTATACCAACAATTGTGTCAGCCCCTTTCATTTGTTTCACTTTAGTTTCTTGCATTTTTACATGTACGGGTTTGGTTCCCCCTTTTTGGACTGTGAGTCTTGTCTATACAGCTTCCCACAGGCAGGTGTGAAGCAGTCAGACCAGGGGCCTGTCTATTTTGAGGCCTGCTAGCACGTAGTGACATAGGCCAGGGTCCCACATACCATCCGTTTTTAGCTTAAATCCATTTTTGGGATCATGTTGGCCATTTTTTTTCAAAGTCCAAAAACGCATATACGTTAATGCGTGTGTGTGTGTTTTTCAAACATGCATGCATTTTTGTGCAGCATACCAAAAAATGCTGCTAGCAGCGTTTTTGGGTGCATTAAAAAAAGCATGCGTTTTTTTAACATGGGGCCCTATGGGAGACGCATGCATTAACGCATGGTACATATAGGCACCATGCATTAACGCATGCAACACAGAACTCCTCTGTTTGTGCAGTCATAGGCTAGGATCACACTTGGCTGCGTTTGTTAAGGTTGCTTTTGACAACCTGCGTTTTTGGGCTGCGTTTTTGCTGTTAGGTCTGGAGCACTTTAAAAGACGCAAGCAAAAATGCATGCGAAAATGCATAGTACCATTTAGTGCCATGCGTTTTCGCATGCGATTCTCATAGGGCCCCATTTTCCAAAAACGTACGCGATTTTGACTACGCACCACAAAATGCAGTGTGATGCATTTTTGGGTGGCGAGCCATAAAACGCATCCAACAAACACATGGCACCTTTGGCCATGTGTTTTTTGCATTGGGGCCTATGGATGCATTTTTCCATGCGTTTTTCAGAAAAGACAAGTGTGAAAAACGCATGGAAAAAAACGCATCCACGATGTCAGTGTGACCCTAGCCATATTTGGATTGACCAGCATCCGAGAAGAAAAATCAAATGCGCAGTCAAAAGTTCTGTAAGTTGAATGGAAACTTTGCATTTGTAGGTGAGAATTACTCTGGAACAGAGGGGTTACAAAAAAGAACAACTGTTCTAAAATCAGAATGCGTGATGTGAGGATTTTCAAGTCTGCAGTCACATAGAATGACTGCAGACTTGTAGCTTAAACGGAACAAATTTAATTTTAAAGTTAATTTTAATCACTAGATCTTGGAATAATAATGCGTTCCACAATTTCATGTGTTTAAAAAAATGTTCCTGTGCTGAGATAATCTTATATATGTTAAAGCTATGTTTCCTCCAATGTACAGGAAAATGTAGTAGGGGAAATGTGTAGTCGCCCATCGTTTTCTCCAGTGATAATAGCCTATCACCTTTGCTTTCTCATTCTGCTTTCTCATTCTTTCTTTATGTATGAAAAATGTAAGAGCCAAATGCAGAATTACACAAGGTTTGTTTGTAGTCTGTTAACATTGAGAAACACAGCTATGTATAAAAGCTGTAGCTATAAAAAATTAGATTTCCAATCGGATCAATGACCTCCTAAGCTGTCTATATGGGCATGCAGGTCATAGAAAGCTGGAGAAAATGTTACCTTGATATCTTTGATTTGATGAATGGTTCCTGAGAAGTCCACATTTTTCTTTATATGTAAATGAGCTGTTAGGATCTATGGGCTGGACATAGATCTTGCAAAGCATCTTCCTCCATAGCTTATTTTAAACTAGAAATAAGCCCGATGCTATCGCATCGGGAGTGCAGTGAAATGAACATCTGTGGCGCACGACCAATCAGCTGAGCAGCGGCGGCCAGCTTTAATTCTCCCGCCAATAACACGCTGCTCAGGTGATTGGTTGCGCGCCGATTAGCAAGCGACCAATCAGCTGAGCGGTCTTTAAATCTCCCGCCAATACCGCGCTGCTCAGCTGATTGGACGCATGCTGCCCAGCGCATGACCAATCAGCTGAGCAGCAGCAAACAGCTTTAAATCTCCCACCAATACCGCACTGCTCAGCTGATTGGTCGCGGCGCCGGACAGCGCGTGACCAATCAGCTGAGCAGCATGGTATTGGCATGAGATTTAAAGCTGACTGACGCTCACCTCCGGCCGCCATGAGATGAGCAGCTGCCACCGCGGGAGATCAGTGACGAGTGACGCAGATCTCCCACCCGAATAGCAGTGATGTGTATGTCACTTGCAGTGGTGCATTTTGTGGCCTTGCGGCCACCAACTGCGCCTGCGCAACTGACAGTGCCAGTGCCGCAATGCATTATGGGATAGGGTTACATCGCCCACTGGCAATTATGTATGTAGATGAAAGGGTGAGTTACCAGTGTGAGACAGGTAATGACTGACAGTCTGCTCTCCCTGATCTAAAAATGTCTTCCATTGCCTCCTTTCATCTATACTAAGCTCAGGAGGCCAATTCTCATGGAGATCAGTGTGCGGTCCATAGATCTTAACAGCTCATTTACAAATAAGAAAAACATGAATTTCATTGGAATAAAACATTGGATCACAGATATCACGGTATCATTTTATGCAGCTTCCTATGACATACCTGCCCTTATAGACAGATTAGGAAAGTCGATTTTACTGACAGATTTCCTTTAATTACAACTATCTGCAGTTACTTATTTTAAATTTATTGGAGGAATAAAAAATAATTGTTGATATTAATATTTATATTGATGTTAGCATAAATGCATGGTATATATTTATCATTTAACAACCAATAATCTAGCAATAGTAGAGTATAATAAATACTAATTAATTTTATTGTATGGAAGCATAATCATGATAATAGAAAATATCATTATTAAAACATAATGTAATTGCCTTGGGACACATCTATTATCCCCACTGATGTTTCAATTAAGACTTGTAAAATACAAATATAGAAAGCCCGAAGCATCTATGCAATATGAAATACTAGATCAGTGTCAGTTCTGATGACACCGTAAGAAAGGCAGATGTATCTTCACAGGGAAAACATTACACACAATAATGCCCGCAAGCATTGCCCTAGGCCATTGTCACCAATGTGCCCTGAATTAGTTATTGTTCACATATTATCCCACCAGAATAAATTCACTTGTTCTCTTTATGCGGACTAGGCTACTAAATTACTAAATTAAATGGAAAGAAATGTTGAGGAAAATTTGATTGCCTGCTACTGCTGTACTCAGCTGTGTACTTGATATCTCTAGTACAGAAAGATTTATTAGTATTAATGGAAATATCCAAATTCATGATAGAGATAGATAGATAGATAGATAGATAGATACTAGTGCATCTCATTTAATTAGAATATCATAAAAAAGTTAATTTATTTCAGTAATTCAATAAGAAAAAGTGAAATGCATATATTACCGTATATACTCGCGTATAAGCCGAGTTTTTCAGCCCAAAAATTGGGCTGAAAAGTCCCCCCCTCGGCTTATACGCGAGTCAATACGGCCCCCTAAAAAGTTTGGCGCCCCCACCTCCCTTTCTGGGCCCCCCCGCATGCAGCGCTGCGCTCATACATTACCTGTCTAGCAGCTGTCACCCTCCGGTGGCGGATCGCGGCTCCCGGCTCCGGGCTCCATCTTCCTCTCTGTCTTCCTGATTGTCAGGTGACCGGCTGGCGTCGCGATGACGTCATCGCGCTGCGCCCCGGTCACACAGCAGGAAGACAGCGAGGAAGATGGAGCCCGGAGCCGGGAGCCGCGATCCGCCATCGGAGGGTGACAGCTGCTAGACAGGTAATGTATATGTGCAGCGCTGCATGCGGGGGGGCCCAGAAAGGGAGGTGGGGGCGGCAAATTATGAGGGGGGCCCTGCTGGGGCCCTGTATACTACCACTGGGGCTATATACTACCACTGGGGCTGTATACTACCACTGGGGCTGTATACTACCACTGGGGCTGTGTGTATACTACCACTGGGGCTATATACTACCACTGGGGCTGTATACTACCACTGGGGCAGAATATACCACTGGGGCTGCTGTATACTACCACTGGGGCTGTGTGTATACTACCACTGGGGCTATATACTATCACTGGGGCTGTATACTACCACTGGGGCAGAATATACCACTGGGGCTGCTGTATACTACCACTGGGGCTGTATACTACCACTGGGGCTGTATACTACCACTGGGGCTGTATACTACCACTGGGGCTGTGTGTATACTACCACTGGGGCTATATACTACCACTGGGGCTGTATACTACCACTGGGGCAGAATATACCACTGGGGCTGCTGTATACAAGCACTGGGACTGTGTGTATACTACCACTGGGGCTATATACTATCACTGGGGCTGTATACTACCACTGGGGCAGAATATACCACTGGGGCTGCTGTATACTACCACTGGGGCTGTATACTACCACTGGGGCTGTATACTACCACTGGAGCTGTATGTATACTACCACTGGGGCTATATACTACCACTGGGGCTGTATACTACCACTGGGGCTGAATATACCACTGGGGCTGCTGTATACTACCACTGGGGCTGAATATACCACTGGGGCTGCTGTATACTACCACTGGGGCTGTATACTACTACTGGGGCTGTATACTACTACTGGGGCTGTATACTACTACTGGGACTGTATGTATACTACCACTGGGGCTGTATACTACCACGGGCTGTATATACCACTGGGGCTGCTGTATACTACCACTGGGGCTGAATATACCACTGGGGCTGCTGTATACTACCACTGGGGCTGTATACTACCACTGGGGCTGTATATACTACTGGGGCTGCGTGTATACTACCACTGGGGCTGCTGTATACTACCACTGGGGCTGCTGTATACTACCACTGGGGCTGAATATACCACTGGGGCTGCTGTATACTAC
Organism: Allobates femoralis; assembly: GCA_033576535.1. Lineage (NCBI taxonomy): Eukaryota > Metazoa > Chordata > Amphibia > Anura > Aromobatidae > Allobates > Allobates femoralis. Next base: position 156,883,634 of record JARQOC010000001.1, read on the forward strand.
CACTGGGACTGTATACTACCACTGGGGCTGTATACTACCACTGGGGCTGTATATACTACTGGGGCAGCGTGTATACTACCACTGGGGCTGTATATACTACTGGGGCTGCGTGTATACTACCACTGGGGCTGCTGCTGTATATACCACTGGGGCTGCTGCTGTAACACTGCTGGGGCCTGTATATACCACTGGGGAGGCTGCTGTATACCACACTGCTGGGGGCTGTATACCTGTGCTGGGGTCCACCCTCGGCTTATACACGAGTCAATAAATTTTCCCAGGTTTTGGGGGCAAAAGTAGGGGGGTCGGCTTATACACGGGTCGGCTTATACACGAGTATATACGGTATATAGTTATTACAGAGTAATCTATTTCAAGTTTTTATTTCTGTTAATGTTGATGATTATAACTTACAGCCAATGAAAAGCCAAAGATCATTATGTCAGAAAATTAAAGTAGGGATAACGAAGGGTTAAAAATCATGCTGCCGTATTCCACACAACATCAAAGGGTGATTATAAGATTGTTTTATTAGTCAATGTGATTATAACTTACAGCCAATGAAAAGCCAAAGATCATTATGTCAGAAAATTAAAGTAGGGATAACGAAGGGTTAAAAATCATGCTGCCGTATTCCACACAACATCATTAGTCAATGCCCTGAAACCATATATTAAATTTGTATGATATTCTAATTCATAGAGATGCACTAGTAAATAGATAGATAGATAGATAGATAGATTATGACCAGTACATGACCTTTGGCATTAAATGACTGACAACTCACTACTTAGAACTGTCTGGTGCACATTTAATACTCTGTTTATCCAAGCCAACTGCCCTTCCATGTGCACAGTATGATCAGTAAAACATTAATTCTGTGCACTTAGGCTGCTTTCACATAACGATTTTTTCAGTTCCGATGCTGTCCGATAAAAATCGGACAGCATCGGACCGATTTTCGGACCCCATGCAGGCCTATGGGCATCGGACCGAATCGGATGTGCACTAAATGCCATCCGATTTGGTCCGATCCGAATCTGTCCAATTTTTTTATCGGTGCAAAAATCGGAGCTTGCTCCGATTTTTGCACCGAAAATAAAATCTGACAGATTCGGATCGGACCAGATCGGATGGCATTTAGTGCACATCCGATCCGACCCGATCAATTTAGCATGGGGCCCTATGGAGCAGGGTCCGAGAAAACATGTGATGTCTCCTCGGACCGATTTTAGTGTACTGAGCATGCTCAGTACACTAAAATAGCTCCTAAAAGTAAATTAAGGGGTTAATAAAAAAAAACAAAACTATGCTCACCTGTCCACGAGGCCCACGTCGTCTCCCGGCGTCTCCGGTGTCTCCAGGTATCTTGCCGTCTGTGCTGATAAGACCTGCCGTGATGTCACAATCACATGACTGCCAGGAACCAATAGCCGGCAGTCATGTGATTGTGACATCACGAGAGGTCCTGGCTGCACTGAGACAGAACAGCAAGGCACCGGAGACGCGCGGGACCGTGCAGGAGTCGTGGACAGGTGAGAAAGGAGAGAAGGAGAGGAGGAGGACAAGAGGAGGAGGACAAGAGGAGGAGGACAAGAGGAGGAGGACAAGAGGAGGAGGACAAGAGGAGGAGGACGCATAGGAGGACCGGGGGCCAAGAGGGGAGACACAGGGGATGAGAGGACCGGGGGCCAAGAGGTGAGACACAGCACCGGGGGCCAAGAGGGAGACACAGGGGATGAGAGGACCGGGGGCCAAGAGGTGAGACACAGCACCGGGGGCCAAGAGGGGAGACACAGGACCGGGGGCCAAGAGGGGAGACACAGGACCGGGGGCCAAGAGGGGAGACACAGGACCAGGGGCCAAGAGGGGAGACACAGGGGATAAGAGGAAAGGACCGGGGGCCAAGAGGGGAGGACCGGGCGATAAGAGGAGAGGACAGGGGGCCAAGAGGGGAGACACAGGGGATAAAGAAGAGGACCGGGGGAGAGACTGACAGCTCTCAGGGAGCGATCTGACAGGAGGGCGGGCATCCTATTTTCTGTCGGAATCGGATGCCTATTTGGCACCCGATTCCAGGCATTAGAAGAATCCGATGCTGTCCGATTTATATCGGACAGCATCGGATTTTACAAAAATCGTAGTGTGAAAGTAGCCTTAGATTGTGATTGTTCTCAGCAGCACATGATTTGTTTACAGTAGACGATGGGCTTGCGAGACCAATGTGTAAGCTTTAACCTTAGAAACTATTTCACCTGATGGATGAATGTTCTGCTTCCTTGTCATAGGCCACTGTTTAGGGCTCATACAGATGTCTGTGAAAATCGGTCTACACACATACTGCAATGCATGGACTGGGTGTGGATCTCCTGACTCAATCTCAGCAGCCATATAAACCTATGAGGTTACTGAGTTCAGGTCAGGAGACCCACGACCAGTCCATACATTGTGGTCTGTGTGCGGGCCAAATTTGAATAAGGCCCATGTCACATCACGATTTTTGTAGATCCATGGCTATCCATTGTAAAACTGATAGCTACGGATCCGATTTGGCCCCATGTATCCCTATGGGCACAGATGGGCATGGATTGGTGCTTAATAGCCATCCGTGTGTGCAGGGATCCGATTGTGTCCACTTTCTTCACGTCCTCAAAATCGGACACTGCTCCAATTTTGGGCACAGCGAACACAATAGGACAGAATCGGACAGCATCGGATTCGACGCTGTCTGATTCAAATAACATGGGGGCCTATGGAGCTCGGATCCAAGCAAAACAGGATCATTTCCCGGATCCGATTTTAGTGTACTGACCAAAACTCCTGTCCATACAATGGCTGCTGATGGAGGAACATGAGACCAGACTTTTACATCAGCCTCCTCCAGCAGAAAAGCAGTTTTCCCATGTGAGGTGTGTTACAATTGGTGGAGGCTAATCGACAGGTCTGCTCATTGCTCCTCTTCCACCATGTATTCTATGGACAGAAGCGCTTGTCAATCTATGAGATGCACTAGGAGGAGAAAGTGGTCAACCTCTAAAGCCACTGTCACACATAGCGAGATCGCTAGCAAGGTCACTGTTGCATCACAGGTATTGTAATGCAACAGCGACCTTGCCAGCGATCTCGCTATGTTTGACACGTAGCAGTGACCAGCCCCCGCTGTGACATCGCCGATCGTCTCGGAATGGCCTGGACCATTTTTTGATCGTCAAGGTCCCACTGGGCAGCATGCATCTCTGTGTTTGACGCCTTAACAATGACCTTGTTGGCAACTCAGAACTCAGCCACGTAGGTCTGAGTCGTCAGACTAGCTGCTGTGTGACAGAGTCCCAACGACCGCCGAGATCATTGTACAGGTCGCCGGATCGTTGCTGCGTCGTTCAGTAGATCTGACTGTTTGACATCACACCAGCGACCACGTAGCGACATTCCAGCGATCCTTACCAGGTCGTATCATTATCGGGATCGCTGGAACATCGCCAAGTGTAACAAGACCCTTAAACTTTTTCCTTTACAAAACTGTATTTACAGAACTGAAATGTAAACTTTTGTCTCATTACATTAATATGTTAAAGGTTGCTCAATTCATTATCCTAATTTTATTAGTGTATTGTGATTTTAGCTCTTTCATATATACTATATGTATAAATTCCTCAGCATTGAAATTGAAGCACCAAGCAGTAACATTTTTGTAATTATGAAAATCGCAGACTAGATAGATATGTTTATAAAATGAAAATGATGGAAAAATGGAAACACCATTTTGAAAACATCCAAATGTATTCAGTATCGAGCATTAGCATCACAAATAGAATTACCACACTTACATGCCTTGGCTGCTATCAATAAAGTTAATAATAGATGTATAAAGAATTGTCTGTAATGCTGAATGCATTTGAACAAGCAATTCATCAAGGTTCACTGTTGGCAGCTTCCTTTGCAATTTCCAACCAATAATGTCTTAGGTGTGCTTGATGGGAGGAGACAAGTTTGGAAATGCTGCAGGTCAAGGTACCGTATATACTCGCGTATAAGCCGAGTTTTTCAGCCCAAAAATTGGGCTGAAAAGTACCCCCCTCGGCTTATACGCGAGTCAGTGCTGTATACCGATGTATACATCGGTACATACCGATGTATACATCGGTATACAGCAGCCCCCGCATCCCCAGTAATGCAGGGCCCCCCCAGGGTCTCTCCGGTCACCTGTAAAGCAAGCTATACTTATCAGTGTCCCGCTCGCACCCGCCGCTGCCGACATCCACGATCCTCCATCTTCATGCGACTCCTCTTCCTGTTTCTGTGCGCGTCGCCGGCAATGACGTCATTCCCGGCGACGCGCACAGGAAACAGGAAGAGGAGTCGCATGAAGATGGAGGATCGTGGATGTCGGCAGCGGCGGGTGCGAGCGGGACACTGATAAGTATAGCTTGCTTTACAGGTGACCGGAGAGACGCTGGGGGGGGCCTGCATTACTGGGGCTGCCTGTATACTACCGCTGGGGCTGCTATATACCTCTGGGGCCCTGTATACTACCGCTGGGGCTGCTATATACCTCTGGGGCACTGTATACTACCACTGGGGCTGCTATATACCTCTGGGGCACTGTATCTACCACTGGGCTGCTATATACCTTGGGGCCCTGTATACTACCACTGGGGCTGCATATATACCTCTGGGGCACTGTATACTACCACTGGGGCTGCTATATACCTCTGGGGCCCTGTATACTACCACTGGGGCTGCTATATACCTGTGGGGCCCTGTATATTACCACTGGGCTGGCTAATACCTCTGGGGCCCTGTATAACTACCACGGGGCTGCTATAATACCTCTGGGGCCCTGTATACTACAACTGGGGCTGCTATAACCTGTGGGGCCTGTATACTACCAACTGGGCTGCTATATACCTCTGGGGCCCTGTTATACTACCACTGGGGCTGCTATTACCTCTGGGGCCCTGTATACTACCGCTGGGGCTGCATATACCTCTGGGGCCCTGTATACTACCACTGGGGGGGGGCTAGCTTACATCATCTGGGGCCTGTATTACAACCGCTGGGCTGCTATATACACTCTGGGGCCCTGTATACTACCTCAATGGGGCTGCATATATACCTCTGGTGCCGCTGTATACTACCACTGGGGCTGTATATATTACCACTGTGGGCGTGTATTTACATACTGGACTGGCGTGTATACTACCACTGGGGCTGCTGTATCTACTCTGGACTGGTGTATCACCATACGCTGGGGGCTGTATACTTGTGCTAGGTCACTCCACCTCGGCTTATACACAGTCAATAGATTTTCCCAGGTTTTGGGGGCAAAAGTAGGGGGGTCGGCTTATACACGGGTCGGCTTATACACGAGTATATAGGTAATATGTTTAGGTCATGCAGGCTGCTCAACGTAGCACAAAAAACATGTGGCTTAGTGTTCAGTTGAATATCAGTTCCTGGAAGGTTCACGCTCCCTCTTGAAGACCTCTTCATGGAATTATCCACATGGTCTCCAGACCAATCTACAGCTATCATTGCATCCAATACAAAAGCAGGACATATTCCTGAAAACAGAACTCCAGTACAGCATTCATTGGATCTTGCTCTATATCATATGATAGCTCCCAGATTTGTGTCAATGGAACACCTGTAGCTGGATGTCTAACGTGTATCCCAATGTCAATGAAAACCTTCTGGTGGTTTTTGAAACATTATTTGATGTATAAGGAAATTTCTGCCATGCTGAATTCACTTGAAAAGTAAATAATCAAGCTTCACTATTGCAGCTCCCTTAGTTAATTGATGACCAATGATGTCTCAAATGTTCTTGATGGAAGACAAGTCCAGAGACACTGCAGGCCATTGTATGGTAGTATGTTCAGGTCAAGTAGACTACTCACATTAGTATGAGAAAATGTGACCTGGTGTTTTCGTGTTGAATATCGGTCCTCAGACATTTTGCATTCCCTTGTTAAAACCTCTTCATGGCATGACCCACATGGTTGCCAGATCAATCTATGGCTATCAGTGCACTCAACTCAAAAGCAGGACTCATCAATGAAGAGGACAGACCTCCATTCTAGCTTCCATTGCCATTTTTCTCTGAACCATGATAGTCTCACAGAGTTGTGCTCAATGGGACACCTGTAGTTGGATGTCATGCAAACACCTTCTGGTGGCTTTTGTGGAAACTATTTGATGCTTTAAGCCTAGTATGTGTTGTCCACTATAATTTGTAATGTAGACTGGATCACTGCAAGCCATTATTTGAATTGAGACCATGTGGGCAAGGCCATGCAGATGCATTGACAAGGGAATGATACCTGTCCTACTTTGAGAATTATTTTGCAGAGTGACATAATGTATGGTATCTGAACAGCCATTTTTCCAGGTACACTAAAAGCTTGCATTACTTTACTTTAATGGTGGCATCAGTGGTAGATCCATTTTTCTAAAATGTCCCCAGAACTTTTTTAAACAAATGAATGCCAGAATACATGTTGATCATGCTACCATCAGCTATCTGAGTTGTCTAAATGTTCTACCACGGTCTGCAGCATCTCCGGACATTTAGGATGTCATTGGGCGACAAATGCAAAGGAAGCTGCTAGCAGCAGATCTTGATGATTTGCCCAAATATATTCAGTATGGCAGACCATTTCTTAGACAAACATGAATTACCTCATTTATAGCATGCCAAGGTCTGTAATTGCATGTATTACTGTATGTGGTGCTCATAATAATAATAATCTTTATTTATATAGCGCCAACATATTCCGCAGCGCATCACAATTCAGAGGATCATATTTAAACAATCATGAGAAACAGTTAACCGAAAAAACAATACAATACAATACAATACAAAGCATAATAAATACAATAATGAGAGCAAAATAATGACTGCCCTACTCATAAGAGCTTAATAATCTAGCAATGAGGTGGGGGTGACACAAAGTACAGGTGCTTATTTACAATGATGATATAGTCAACTTGAGGAGATGGGGAATAAACGATACTGAATAAATTGAGATGTTTTGAAAGTTATCATCATTAACCTATCTAGCAATTCTTTGATTTTCATAATTTAATGCGTTTTTCTTCTTGGTGTTGTAATTTCATTGGTAAGAAGTCAATATCATGTACCATATTTTTTGGACTATAAGAGGCATCGGACCATAAGACATCTCAAATTTAGAGGCAGTAAATAGGAAAAAAAATAATTTTTAAAGTTAAAATGGGTTGGCCTTCTTGTAGTATTATTGTCCGTCTTACAGTTCAATTTTAGCTTCGAGGGGGTTGGCACGGTGGCTGTGGAGCGGGGTCACAGAAGGCAGGGGCACCAGTACAGGAAGCCAACAGCAGCATGAGTGCAGCAATGAGGAGGGCCCTGGGCTGGGAGTAAGGGGTAGCACAAGGCAGGCCCATTGATCTCCTGGCAATGGATGTGATGGCCGCAATGGACTTCAGGAAACTGGTGCCAGAGGCAGCACATGCACAAAATGAGATCTCAATCTGCGCATGCTCCCCCTTTGTCACCAAAGACTTCAGTAAATTGGCGCTGGAAGTGGCATATGCGCAGAATGAGATCTTATCTCTCCAAGATCTCAATCTGCACATGTGTCGCTTCCGGCGCCATTTTTCTAATGCCAAGTATGTCCATTGGCAGGAGATCAATGGCATATGCCTTGCACCACCAGACAACTTTTCCTCCTATTCCAGGGCCCACAGGATTGCAAGCTTCCTGCACCATGGTAATCTGGCCTTCTTTGACTGGCTCCAGTATTGCTGCCCCCTGTTAGCTACACTTGGCCTATAAGACACCCCCCATTATCCTCCCAATTAGCTGGGGGAGTGCATCTTATAGTCAACAAAATACAGTATGTTCTAAAACCATTTGACAAACTGAAAAGGGAAATTGAAGGGTTTTGCTGGTTTTAATAATAAAATAATAATAATAAGTTTGACCTTATAAATGCAATTCTGTGTATGACAAAAGATATACATTTGTTTAATATAATTTCTGCATCAATTTCTCAGTATCAATGTCTCTCCTTGCTGAAACTTACTCATCTTTATTGTTTAATTCCAGAGAAAAAAAATAATTATTCCTGGTCATGTGACGGGATGGACAAGTAACAGCTGTGATACACTCTGTCCCCGTAAAATAAGCCACACTCTTATATTACTTTTTGCTCCAAAAAATGTACCATGTTTTATTTTTATTGGATGTCTAATTTTTCCATCGTCTCCTTGCAAGCCCCAATATTCCCATACAATATCCCCCCCCCGTTTTATTTTAGGGAATACAGGGTATGTATGTAGGATGATCCAGACATAATACCTGTGTGTCCGTCACATGACCAGACTTTTATTCTGTAGAATTACGTATTCTAGGTTTTCTAATCTAATGAAATCTCTGATAGAAATTTTGAAACAAACCATGGCTCCTCATCATACACAGAACATGTGGTTGATATTTTTTCTGTAAAGCTTGTAGGATAAAATATCCATCCTTATTAATGTAATATAAATTATTTTTCACTTGGGGTTCATCTTTTGTCTCTATTTAATACATCTAGATTGGATACATTTTTATACCACTCCACCCGAGTTTTATATACCATTTTGTTCTCCTTTTAGAGATCAATTCCTGTAATTCTGAGCTCAGCATTTGGAAACAGTAAGGTGAATGGCCGGACATTATCTGCTGTCACTACTGTGCGTTATTATAATGTAGAGGAGCTTTAGGCCTCTCAGACCAGGGTAAGCAGGACACCCAACAATGTGTTTATCAGCAGACGCTCTTACACACTTATCATCTTTCATTCATTCATGTCATGTAAGGCAGCACATCAGCCTGGTATGGCAGTCACTAATGGAGATAACTCTGTGACCCTTTACATTCACATTGAGATAAAGCCGTCTCTGAAGAAGTCTTTTTCTTTCCCTTCTATTTCCCGTTACTAATTTTCAGTCAACACCTGTCAGACCGGTCTGTGCTTTCACGGTTCTCTTTTGGCTCATGTTGGTTTTTTCTCAGACTTGTTCTTAGGTTTATCAGAGGAAACACTTGCACTCACTGGGATGGCCTGCACACCGTGACAGATTAATCCAAGCTGAGTGAACTTCCTTCATAGAGAGCACACTAATTATTATGAAGGCACTTAAAACACAATGAAAGCTGACATCTGACAGACTATTTTCTGCCAACTCCACATTGTCTTACTGTCAGGCCTTGTCAGTTCCCAGCCTTAATTACATCCTGTTTACAAACATTAGGACCGACTTCAGATGAAGACTTAACAAAGGTTGATGAAGGTCAGGGTCACGTCACAAGGATGTTATCTGTCTGTGTTCCCTTACTGAATAACAGGAGGAGGCATGCACAGGAATTAATATAGAAGATAGGTTTCAGAAACTGTTCTGAGGTCACTAAACATCTTATCACTTTTCAGATACTTATCAGTCTAGAAATGTATTGGATGGCAGCCAAATGATCAAACTGTAAGCCAACTAAGGCTGATTGGTGGGTATTACATAGAGGTCTTGTTGTTCCTAAAGGAAAAGAACACTCAAGGATTTGATTACACAACTCAAACATCCCTGTTCTAAAACCACAGCAGAGTCTACGATGATGAACTCATGCAACTGAAGTCATGTCAGGATTACTAGGTGTCAAGAAAACAATGTTCTTCTGGGTAAAATCAAGATATTGCATGAACTTCCACCCATTGTAATATCCAAGTCTGAACACGCTCCTACAACCTCAGACTTTTTTGCTAGGTGGCACCACACTGACACTGCAGATGACATTGAGCAAATGTAGTCCAAGCTGACTTTCAAATATCTTGGACTTGTCCTTTCTCCCAATTCATCTTTGTTTTGCAGTAAGAATGGGGCTTTTCTCTTTTTTTAAACACCAAGCAGTCTCTGCCTGCCAATTATAGATGTCAGTTAGGCCCCTTTCACATCAGCGGTAAGCACTGATCGCGGCAGTTGCCGTGAAAATAACGCAACTGCCGCGGTTACCGCCTAACTGCCGCACTTGCAGTTCACCTGCGGCAAGCCCCATGCAATGTCTATGGGGCTTTTGGCAGGTGCGGTAAGTGCAGTATAGTTGCGGTTTCGGCACTTGCGGCAGATGCGGCCGCAAAAAAAACGTGGTCAGCCACGTTTTTTTTGCGGCCACATCTGCCGCAAGTGCCGAAACCACACTTGTCGCACCTGCCGCACACTTACCGCAAGCCCCATAGACATTGCATGGGGCTTGCCGCAAGTGAACCGCAAGTGGGCCGTTATGCGGTAGCTGCGGCAGATGCGTTTTTTTCACCTCAACTGCCATGATCAGCGCTTACCGCTGATGTGAAAAGGCCCCTTACTCTAGTTCACTTATGCTTCTTTAGTTTTCACTCAGCTTGCTTTTTTTCCAGTCATTGACCCTGGCTTGTGTTTTGTCTACCCAATTACCTCTCAATTTTGTTTTTATCTTTGATGTCCTGGTTTGACTTTGTTTTCTGAATATTTTCTGCCAAGTTGCTACACCAGCCTGCAGTCACTCCAAAAGCAAATTCCTGTATGGAGGATTAAGGGAATTTTATCACAATTTAAAATAAAAGTGCAGATATGGCCATAAGGGTGCTGTTACACTGATTTAATAGTTACCTTTAATTGAAGAAACCTGTAGCCCAGTGGCGTAACTAACTTGCTGTGGGCCCCGGTGCAGGATTTGTGAGGAGCGGGGGGGAAGGTTGCTAGCAGAACTTTCAGTGCTCTGTTTGTATCCGTCATGTGAGGAGCGGGGGGGGGGGGGGGTGTCTGGGGTGCTACTGGGATATTTGGAACTTTATTTGTCCCCTACTGCGAGCGTCGTTGTGCTCCAGCGTCCCGCGGTCTGCAGTGAAGAGAGGAGGCGGGGTGGGAACAGCTGCAGGAAGTGAGGCTTCTCTCACTTCCCGTCCTCCCTCCTCTCCTTGTCTCGTATCGCGGTCGTGGTGGCCGGCTGTATGCACGGGGCACGGGGTAGTTACACCACTGCTGTAGCCTGATACTTGTTTAATTCACAATGGACGTTTTGGTACATTACTCTTTTCGTACATTGGGGAAGGATTGTGGATAGGGTTTTGGCTCTGCCACAGCCACTCCACATTTGTACAAGCCTTTTTTTATCATTTTGTCCTAGCACCAGTCACAGCAAGGGTGGCTCTTGTACATATTCATTTCTTAACAGTCTTCAGCAAAATGGCGCCAGGTCACCGAATACCTAGATTGACATCTCGTCTTGTAATTGAGACGAGCTCTGATTCTGTGCATCTGCTGCCCGTGGTACCATTTTGGAGAAGACCATTATAAGTCAGTGTCCACATGCACCACCTGCAGTGCCATTTTGTTGATAACCACCAGGATATGAATGTGAACAAGCACTGCCCTTGCTGAAGGCAGTGCTAACACAGATTTTAAGAAAAGAGGCTCATACAAATAAGGAGGGGCCACAGCAAAGCCAAAAACCTTATCCACAATCCTGCCCACAGGCTTCTATCATGGATTTCGTCACTACAGTTAACTATTAAATTAGTATAACAGCACCATTATGGCCATGTCTGTACTTTAACATATTAAATTGTGATGAGAACTTCTCTTTAAAGAGTGAAGGCAAAGGACAACTTGCTAGATGGAGTGGTTACCCGAAACCTGTCTGTAAAGACCCTATTGAGAGCTGTCAGACTGCCACTGACAGTGCTTTGTTAGGCTGGTTTCACACTGCAGTTTTTCTCCTGATCAGATTCGATCAGGTTTGTGTGTCAAAACCAGGAGTGTCTCCAAAACTCAGAACAGGTGTCAATCTTTCAATTATAAGTAGTCGTTAATGACCAGCACTCAGTCCTTGTTGTTGTGATGGTGCTGTTGCGGAAAGGATCAGGGATCCATTCCTCAGTCTATTATTAGAGAAATCCAAGCACTCATCAAGTCATGAATAGTTGCTTATCAAGTGGTTTATTTGAAGACATATACAGGGTGAATGAGGTAAAACAAAAAATAATAATTACAGTGAGAATATTTACAGTGAAACAGTGAGGTATATATCAGTCTACATATATACATTATTTATAGGATTAAGACTCAGTCAATTATGGTAGATGTAATGGACAGGAGTTCTGTGTATTTTATAATTACTAATCGCGTTACATATGGCACTAGTAAAAAGGCTAGGGGAGAGAAAGGGAAGTATCAAAAATTGTGTGACAAGGGTAAAGGTGGAATTGATTGGTTTAACTGTTTACCTGTGGGTCCTGGTGAGAAGTCAAGGCTGGGTTAGATGAAATATTGGCTAGGTATGGTGGTATGTTAGAGAACTTGTTTATCTACGGAAAAATGGGTAACATGTGAAACAAAGGTATTTGTGGTGTATGTTTGTCTGTATAGTATCATCATAGGTTAAATTGTACCTTCAGACTTGGTAACTCAGTTGTGCCCTCTGGGATGTTGGTTTCAGTTAACTTACAAATTGCCTGGAATTATGTACATGTGTTAAGCCATACCAATGTTATGTGTTCATAGTAACGGTTGTGTTATTACCTTATAGGCTGTTAGTGTGTCCAGACTTATGTGTACTGTCCTGTTTAGGCACAATCCTAGTCCTAGTTTGCAGTGTTGTAGCCTGTGGATATATATACAGTTAGATGTTTCTAATATTCACATGTGTGTCCTCTTTGTTCTATGTGTCTCATCAATACCGTGTTTGTAGTGATAAACGCTTAGAGCCTGTCCTTCTCAGTACCAGGTACTGTATTGTCCCTGGGTTTCCTGTTAGATAGATATCTCTCAGCTGAGTTGTAAAAATGGAGAACAGTTTAGTTATTATCCAGTAATAGGTACTTAGCTTGTTGATGTTGTATCACATTGCATGCAGGGTCCGCTCACCGGTCAGGAGAGAGAAATGCCAGCACGGTCCGTGCTTGTGGCAAAAGCTGGCGTGCTGTGAGGGCTTCTGCCCTTTTATCGCATGTCCAGCCAGCCCGTAAACCGGAAGCGAACTCCGGAGTTCGCGCATGCGCAGTGATGTGCGCCCCGCGTACCGGAAGTGCCTGTGTTTTTGTTATGCAGCGTTGCCACGGATACGGGCAGCACTGTTAAGGGCACAAATTAGGTTTGCAGTGGTGCGGTCCGGTTTAAGGGGCACTATAGATTGTATAGACTCGATAAGTACAGTGTTTTGGGGACTGTGGCATAATATATGGTAGACATGGGTATGGATGATAGGTCATGTGATGTGTGTGTGTGTTTTACTGGTGTATGGTCTGTAACCTGTCTGTTGGTTAGGGTAATGTGAAATGGAGGTAACATGAAGTAACAGTAGTTATCACAATAGATTATGCATATAAAGGAGATACATATATCATGCTTTGTGTTGAATTAGCATATACCTTATATGACAACCATACAAAAATAAGTAGTTACAGCAATGTTATACTAATCCAACATCGGTTTATGTCACACACTTATATAACACAGGCTGGTACGGGGTCCAAGCCGTATATTATGATAAATGCAGGGAAAAATAAAGTAATAAATGGAAAAAGGAAACTTGTAGAAAGTCTAAAGGGTTTATGTTGAGATATCTTACATTCACCCTGTATATGTCTTCTAATAAACCACTTGATAAGCAACTATTCATGACTTGATGAGTGCTTGGATTTCTCTAATAGTAATCTTTCAATTATAGTTTTTCTCTGCAAGTTCCTCTCCTGGTTTTGGCACACAAACCTGATCGAATCTGATCAGGAAAAAAACTGGTGTGAAACCAGCCTTATAGTGATGCTTGCAAGAAATTAGAGAAAGTCTTTATCAATTAGCACCTCCACTATTCAATTAACACTTCTGTTGTCGGACACATATATATATATATATATATATATATATATATATATATATATATATATATATACACAGTGCGTGGAGCAGAACAGCAGAGCTCCGTATACTGTTTGATGGCCGCTAACATGTACTACTCGGTAATGATCTGCTCCATACACTTTTTACATCAATATGGTTGATTGGTGGGGTGCCAAATGGTCTTATACTGAAAGATTGCGTATAGCAAAAGCTTCTGTGAGGAACCTCTAACTGTTTATGTCCTTAAAAAATAATAAAAACTCAGCCATGTTAATATCCAATTTCCCACAATATCTACTAATTGAATACAGTTGAGATACCACTATTCACATGAGATGGTTGAACAATCCCTCTAAGGCTAGGGTCACACTTGCATGCGATTTGTAAGGTTGTTCCTGACAGCCTGCGATTTTGGGCTGCATTTTTGCTGTTAGGTCTGGTGCAGCCTTAAAAAATTCATGCGAAAACACATGTGACAATGCATGGTACCATTTAGTGCCATGTGTTTTCGCATGCGTGACCCATAGGGCCCCATGTTACGTCAAGAGATGTTTTTTGGTGCTGAGACAAAAACACATCCAAAAAACGCATGTCACTTTAGCCATGCGTTTTTGGCATTGGGGAATGCGTTTTTTGTATTGAGGTCTATGGATGCGAATTCACATGCGATTTTCACACAATCCAAGTGTGAAAATCGCATGGAAAATCACACCCACCACGCAAGTGTGACTCTAGCCTAAGGCTGCTAGCACACTGGGTTTTTTCAAAAATGCGGCAGTTACGGTAAAAAAAAACGCATCTGCCGTATTTACCGCACAACGGCTGCACTTGCGGCACACTTGCGGCAAGCCCCATGCATTGTCTATGGGGCTTGCGGTAAGTGTGTGGCAGCCGCGGCAACGGCGGTTTCGGTGGTTGCGGCAGATGCAGCCGCAAAAAAAAATGCTGCTGACCGCATTTTTTTCACGGCCGCATCTGCCACAACTGCCAAAACCGCATAGACAATGCGGCTGTAAATGCGGCAGATGGGGTTTATTTAACGTAACTGCCGCATTTAAAAAAAAAACTCAGTGTAAAAGCAGCCTAACTTTCCTACATGCTAAGGGCCTGTAATGTCTAGGATGAGTTGAGTAAGCACAATAATCATCTTTAAATTCCAGTACATAATCTTATTTTTTGTCAAACACTTAAGTATTTCTGTTGTGCCGTCAGACCAGCAACACTGCCTGCATTCCTTTCCATCGTTCCTTTGTTTTTCTTTTTGTTTTGTTTTTCAATTGTCTTTTTTTAGATGTCCCTTACAGTGGTAATAGGAAAAAGTGCCTCATCTCCAGACTGACAGCCAGACTGACACCCATGATCCATCCTTATTCCAAAACTAATAGAAACAACACTTTGCTCAATGGGAAACCAGTTTGCTGTCTTGAAAGAAAAATAGAAGATTGTTTGTCCAGTTAAAAATAACAAGCGCTAGAATCAGTAACAAAGTATTTTCCACTGTGTCTTTTCTGTTCTGATCTTGACAGCTGCACATTTAGTTTTCATCACTGTTGGCTTATGCCCTCAGTTTAAGCAAATACTAATAGAGAGATATATAAAATACATATGATAATTGTAATAATTTGTAAAACATAGACGATTATAAATCATCAAACTCATTCAATTAAGCATCAGAATTTCCGCAGATTTTGTTACAGCTATTTGAATTATTGTATCTCTTGATATATGTAAAATATTTAGAACAATAGTGGAAGATGTCAAATTAGTGTTGGTTGAATGTATTAGCCAGCAAAATTAGCTCTAATTACACCAAATTTATCAAAGTGTAGCCTATAGCATAATATATTTCATGTAGTGTTAGACACTTTTATCTTCCTTACGTCATCTCTTAAATTATTGTCTACAATAATACCCGTACTTTATCACGAAAATGGTTCACATCAGTCTACAGAGCTCCAGCCAGGAATTCGATTGTAATGAACCTTTCCGCAGCCTCTACATTATTGACCAATAGGCTGTTGCCCACAAACTTTAAATGCATAACTCAATTACATACAGCCTCTATTGATTATGTCTGTGTACAATGTAGGTTCTATATGCCATGAAAGGAAACTATCCTTCCCCATAAAACACAAATGTGGCCAGCTTCATATGTCCAAATTCAATCACAATTTTTGTACCAGCCGAAGGTCTCTAGGCTAGTAGAGCTGGACCAAGGCAATTCCCGATATCACAACAAAATGGTAGTGCATATACAGCCCAGGTGATAATTCATAAGTAAGCAAACTAAATGTAAGTATGCAATAATAGTGCAATAGTCTGTGGATTTAATTAAGGGACAGTATGGTCTAAAGCCACAAGTGTACAGTCACTCAATGTATCACTCTATGTGACTGCACACTTGTGAATCCTCACAGTACACACAGTGCACTCTGAGGATTCACAAGTGTCAGATCCGGGAACGGCGATCACATGGCCACCAGTATGTGACATGCATACTCCTGGCCAGAATCCAACCAGATAGGTGCAGCTTCACGTAATGCAAGTGTATTCAGAGAGGTACAAGAGACTTTCCAAAGACAATACAAAACATACCATAATACCAGAGTAAACAGCATTGTACCTGGTAATGCGGTGACTTCAATTTTAGAACTCTCTAACTGGTGGACACTGGTCAGTAAACTGTTCTATAATATCTAGTACAGTGGCTCAGTGGTTAGTACTGTTGCTCTGCAGCACTGGAGTCCTGGGCAACATCTGCAAGGAGTTTTCCCAGTGTTTGTGCAGGTTACTTCTGAGTATTCCAGTTTACTCCCAGTAGACTATGATAACTCCTCTGGAAGGTAAATCAACAAATATACTTGTTGGTCCACTATACCCACACTGGAGGAATAATATATGTGAGCATGTGTATATGTGAGGAGGGAATGAACTTAGGTCAAATATAGTATTTAAAGGAGTTGGCCACTACTTTTTTTATTAAGGGTCTATTTTTAGGATACACCATGAATACCTAGTCGATAGGGTTGAGACCCCCGCTGATAAAGCTGTTCTCAGCACCAGTTCTTGGATGCTGCTGGAACACAGCAGCTCCATAATTTCCAGCAACATCTGAGAACTAAGATTGGTGAGATTGGTGGGGGTGTCTGGTATCACACACCACACCGATCCAGTGTGGATGAGTTATACTAAAGAGAGGACATCAATTTAAAGTAGTAGCCAATTCCTTTAAATTCTTAAAGATTGGATATAAACCTACTCACCAAATGCCATTCAGCGCTTTTCGGACAGCCTCTATTCCATATCCCTTGTGAACAGTACATACATCCTTGTTGATCAGCTACATTGATTCAGAATTTACCTGGTCCTGCTTTCTACATCTTCAATTATCACTAAGTATATACCTTAGACTATATGAAAATCCCTTTTATATTTTTCTATCAAGTAATTAGTGTTTATATAGACATTGAAATACAGGTGCATCTCAATGAATTAAAATATCATCAAAAAGTTATTTTTTTTCCAGTAATTCAATACATAAAGTGAAACACGTATATTATATAGAGTCATTACAAACAGAGTGATCTATTTCAAGTGTTTATTTCTGTAAATGTTGATGATTATGGCTTACAGCCAATGAAAGTCCAAAGGTCATTATTTCAGAAAATTAAAGTATGGAGGATGAAGGGTTAAAAAATGCGCTGCCGTATTCCACGGTACATCAAAGGTTGATGATAATATTGATGTATTAGTCAATGCGTTTCAGGGCTCCAAGAAACGCCCTGAAACATGGCAATATGATATTGATTTGTCCGGAGGAAGGGGCCAGGAAGCCCTGAAACGTGTTGACTAATAAATCAATATTATATTCAGCGTTTGATGTATCGTGGAATACAGCAGTGCGGTTTTTAACCCTTCATCCTCCATACTCTATATGCACCACGCTGGGGACTACAGCAGCCCTGACATGCTTTATAGTGGTTGTGACTTTCACAACCACACAACGTGAAGCCTCTGATATCTGTTTAGGTAATATTTTATCTCTCAGACCCTTCATCCTCCCTACTTTAATTTTTCTGAGATAATGACCTGTGGGTTTTCATTGGCTGTAAGCCATAATCATCAACATTTACAGAAATAAACACTTGAAATAGATCACTCTGCAATGACTCAATACAATATATGTGTTTCCCTTTATGTATTAAATTACTGAAATAAATTAACTTTTTGATGATTTTCTAATTCATTGAGATGCACCTGTGGGTGTCACATCACCTAGTTATCATATTAATCAGTGTAACACCAATAAACAGGTTGTCCACTTATAAGTCCCCTGTTGTTCCTTCACATTGTTCCTTGTCTTCTCCCATCAGTCTTATCAGTTCACCTTCCACGGGTGACATTATGCGACCATTGTAGTCCATCAACAGCCACTGATTGGCTGCAGATGTCACCCAACATTCCCGGCTGGAAGTGGAATTGAGCAGACTGGGGGAAATGTGATGAGTTTTTGTACTTTCACACCACCATGGGCTACAATAAAATATACTAGCGGACAGTCCCTTAAACATTTTACATTTTTTCTACTACTAAAGATACAGTGCCTACAAGTAGTATTCAACCCCCTGCAGATTTAGGTGGTTTGATGAGATGCAAATAAGTTAGAGCCTTCAAACTGCAAACGAGAGTAGGATTTATTAACAGAAGGATAAATCTTACAAACCAAAAAGTTATGTTGCTCAGTTGAATTTTAATAAATTTTAAACATAAAAGTGTGGGTCAATTATTATTCAACCCCTCAAACCACCAGCATTCTGTTTGGTCCCCCTAAAGTATTAAGAAGTAGTTCAGGCACAAAGAACAATGAGCTTCACATGTGTGGATTAATTATCTCTTTTGCCAGCCTTTTCTGACTATTTAAGACCCTCCCCAAACTTGTGAACAGCACTCATACATGGTCAACATGGGAAAGACAAAGGAGCATTCCAAGGCCATCAGAGACAAGATCGTGGAGGGTCACAAGGCTGGCAAGGGGTACAAAACCATTTCCAAGCAGTTGGGCCTACCTGTCTCCACTGTTGGGAGCATCATCCGGAAGTGGAAGGCTTATGGAACTACTGTTAGCCTTTCACGGCCTGGACAGCCTTTGAAAGTTTCCTCCCGTGCCGAGGCCAGGCTTGTCCGAAGAGTCAAGGCTAACCCAAGGACAACAAGGAAGGAGCTCCAGGAAGATCTCATGGCAGTGGGGACATTGGTTTCAGTCAATACCATAAGTAACATACTCCACCGCAATGGTCTCCGTTCCAGACGAGCCCGTAAGGTACCTTTACTTTCAAAGCGTCATGTCAAGGCTCGTCTACAGTTTGCTCATGATCACTTGGAGGACTCTGAGACAGACTGGTTCAAGGTTCTATGGTCTGATGAGACCAAGATCAAGATCTTTGGTGCCAACAACACACATGACGTTTGGAGACTGGATGGCACTGCATACGACCCCAAGAATACCATCCCTACAGTCAAGCATGGTGGTGGCAGCATCATGCTGTGGGGCTGTTTCTCAGCCAAGGGGCCTGGCCATCTGGTCCGCATCCATGGAAAAGTGGATAGCACGGCCTACCTGGAGATTTTGGCCAAGAACCTCCGCTCCTCCATCAAGGATCTTAAGATGGGTCGTAATTTCATCTTCCAACAAGACAACGACCCAAAGCACACAGCCAAGAAAACCAAGGCCTGGTTCAAGAGGGAAAAAATCAAGGTGATGGAGTGGCCTAGTCAGTCTCCTGACCTTAACCCAATTGAAAACTTGTGGAAGGAGCTCAAGATTAAAGTCCACATGAGACACCCAAAGAACCTAGATAACTTGGAGAAGATCTGCATGGAGGAGTGGGCCAAGATAACTCCAGATACCAGTGCCGGCCTGATCAGGTCTTATAAAAGACGATTATTAGCTGTAATTGCAAACAAGGGTTATTCCACAAAATATTAAACCTAGGGGTTGAATAATAATTGACCCACACTTTTATGTGTAAAATTTATTAAAATTCAACTGAGCAACATAACTTTTTGGTTTGTAAGATTTATGCTTCTGTTAATAAATCCTACTCTCGTTTGCAGTTTGAAGGCTCTAACTTATTTGCATCTCATCAAACCACCTAAATCTGCAGGGGGTTGAATACTACTTGTAGGCACTGTAAGTGGGAAAAAAATGAAATTTGATTTTACCAAATAGAAATCAAATATTACAGAATGTTAAATGTTCCTTAACACCGAGCGCTGAACTTGAAATCCTAAAAAGTATTTGTCAGTTGGCAAATTCTGAAAAATGAATTTTCCGTCACTAATTTTATTACACAGAAATATTTAATGAAATTTCTGCTTTTACTAAAAAAAAAAGAAAAAGAAGAAAAGATGAAAAAGAGAAACACTTTATTTTCCTGTTAAATATGTCTTGAGGATATCATCAGAGATTAGCCACCAGCATCATTAAAACAGCTCATTATACTACCAATCCCCCACTGTGCTTCTTCATCCAAAGAGGGGAATGGACAGGAGAGATAATAGTCCTGAGAGATGATGGCAATTTATACTATGGAAAAAAGCATTACACTAGAAACATTCTGTACAAGTGTCATCACAACTCTTAGCATCGTACAAACAAGGCTTTGTATCTAAATCTTTGTGGAATGGTTACTATTCTGCCATGGATATTAACCCATTTATTTATCCAAAAAAGAAAACAAATGAGAATTGTATTGCATTAAACTAAATTATGTTAGCATTGTAAATTTCTATTTAAAGCAGCACGGTAAAAATATATTCCTATTATTATTATTATTATTATTATTATTATTTGTACGGGAATAAAAAAACATATAGCAGCTAAAAATATAATGTAAATAATAATGAAACATACAACTGAATTGAATGCATGTAATATACTGGTTTTGGATAAAAGCTAATTATAAAGCAAACTCCAGCTCATCATTTATCTTGATAGAATGCAGAAGTTAGTAGACGTTGAATGGAAAAGTTGCAAGATCCAATTCAAGGAGAGATATCCAGCGCAACGTCTTCAATATAAATCTTTACATTTTATTGCAAGGTTATGAATTCATGTATTTACGCATCTTGACCTCCAATGTAGTCTTAATCAAAATGCTAATTATAATTCAGACCACATTGGAGGTCAAATTGCGTAAATGTGTGAATTTGTAATCTTTCAATAAAAGTTTAAGTTTTATATTGAAGACGTTGTGCTGGATATCTCTCCTTGAATAGGTTCTGGATAATAGTATATTGCATTGGTTGTTAGCCTATGGCTGACATGAAGATAAAGGTTGCTTCTTAGGCCGGTTTCACATCACAGCATGATCAGGTCCAGGGCTGTCCGGTGTGAACCAGACAGCCCCAGACCCGGTTTTGACATAATGCAGCCCTATGGTGCCGGACAGGGCCAGATGGCAGCTATTTGCCATCTGGTTTTGTCCTGGTCCGGCAGCATCAGTCTGCATACGATTTTTGCCACGGAGACAAAAACGCTACTTGCAGCGTTTTTGTGTCCGGTGCAAAAATCTGCACAAACTGGATCCGCCCGGATCCAGCGCAAGCCAGCGCCCCCTAACATGGGGGTCAATGGCACCGGATTGCACTAGATCTAATATAAAATCGGATTTGGGAGCTGGACGTCAGGTACTGGAGTTTAGCGGCAAGCGCTGCTAAACTTCAGCACCTGGAGCTGTCCCCTGCTGAGCTTTCAGGACTGCAACCAGCTGCGATCCTGCTATTTCAGCAGGGGACAGCTCCTGAAAGCTGCACTCTGCTGAATCGGGTTGTAAACCGGATCGGAGGGTGTATTAACCCCCAGTTCTGTTTGTCCGGACCTATCAGGTTCTATCTAGTGCTTCCTACAAAGCACCAGACAGAACCTGATACACCGGCCTTAGTATGCAATCAGCCAATAAAATGAATGGTATTTAGTATAATTATGGTATCACTGCCTTAATAGTTATCGGCGGCACAATGGGACCTTCAATAATTCAACAATCAGGAAAGGAAGTGGCTGAAGAGCACAGCAGCAGATATCATCAGTCGTACCCCAATAAAATGGCATTTTTTTTCATAATACCTTCACGGTTTATAGGAAAATCACTATAATGTCCTAATTAGTTACCTTTTTGTAGCTTCATTTAATACAATCAACGAACAATATTAAAACAACCATTTAACTATTTAAATGCCAACATTTATTTCTGATTACTGTATCCTCATTGTGGGTTTTTCCTTGAGAAACGAGTTTGTTGACAAGAAGCATAGCCGATTTATCCATATACTTCCTTCTCTTACTGCAATTAAAAGGAATCTCTAAGCAGGTCTTTGCTATCTCATCTGACAGCAACATTATGTAGGGAAAGAAACTGATTCCAATGCTTTATCACATAAATTACTGGCTACAGCTATCATGACACAATCAAAGCATTTAATTTTAGCCATGCAGCAGAGCTGGGACAGCTGCCACCTCAGGCTCTCAATAGAGATTTTGCATTGACAGTGCAGGTGTCAACCACAGCAGGGGAATGTGCCGCACTGCTGTTCTTGGGACAAAGTAGTCCAGTAATGGTGATCAGGTGACAATGTCTTTTGTTGTCAACAATAGCACAGAGCTTGATAAAAGAGGCACAGTTGATTTTTATTCTTTAACCCTTAGGGTGCCGTTACACGGGGCGACATCGCCGCCCATAACAGAGGCAACGTGGGGGCGTGGCCTATCGCTGGCGTCATCGCCCCTACGTTGCCTCATGTGAAGGGGCGATGTTGCCGGTGCCTGGAGGTCGCCTGGTTTCAGAGCAGTGCTCTGAAACCAGGCGACCATCATGGGGCGATGTGCACACATCGCCCCATGTAACCAGGCGCCGGCGACCTGTCAGGCGATGGAAGCCATAGGCTCCCATTGTCCTGCATCGCCGATGGGGTTTTCAGACACCCCGGCGGCGATGTCGCCTGACAGATCGCCGGCGCGGGGCTGGAGGTGTTGCCCCGTCTAAACAGGGGGCGGTGACGCTGACGGGGGCGTCAAGAGTGTGCGCACCCCCGCCATTCGCCGGCGACATCTCCAGCCCGTTGCCCGTGTAATGGCACCCTTACAGCATTCCGTCCTCAGCTTATGTAGCAAAAACCTGCTGATGGATTTCCTTTAATTAGATTAAAGTAATTTTTAAGACAGAGTCAGGCTATCAAATCACCAGATCACTGCCATGACTTTATTAATAATATAAATCAGCTCCAATCTATATAATAATAACATTTTTCTACTTCTATAATGTTCCGCAGCACTTTACGATTCGGAGGGACATGTACAGAGAATAAAGATGTTACAGAGTAAGGCTATGTTCACATGTTCAGTTGTTGGTCAATTTTTCACATCAGTTTTTTTTAAGTCAAAACCAGAAGTGGATGAAAAATACAGAAGTGGTGACGTCTTTCCAATCAGAACAATCAGAGGAAAAGTAAAATAGAAAGACATCACTAATTCTGTATTTGTCATCCAATTCTGGTTTAGTCTTAAAAAAAAAACTGATGTTGAAAACTGACCAAAAACTGAACATGTGAACATAGCCGAACAGTCACAGGAGGAGTGAGGTTCCTGCTCACAAGTTTACAATCCGTATAACTACAGTAAAGGTGGGAATATATACTTTTTTTAGGCAGAGATGTTTACATCTTAACCTGACATATAGATACTCCTTATTTCCATCCTCCATAGTTGGATTCTTTTTTACCCTATAAGCTCCATTACATTTGTTCATGCTGCTATGCTTATAGTTAAGTCCTTAGATCCAAATGGAAGTCTCTGTAATCTCTGGCTATAGAGAACAACTATAAAGAAAGGTTTGGGTTTTGTTTTTTTGTTTTCCTTTCCTTTTTCTCACAAAAATATCTGTGCACTTTAAGGTCCATTACACCAAAAGCCTACCAAGACTTACTAGCAATATAAAATAGATCTCTTACAAAAATGTCTATTACTTTTTAAAAGGAATGCAGAACAAGACACCAAATATTAAGTATAGTTGTTTCAAAAAGTGGATTAGTGCATAGTATAAAATCCCACGGCTGGATTCATTTTTCATAGCATTTTACTTATTGCACAGTACGACAAGTTTTGGATTAAATGTGCTTATTTGCAGTCTAGCTACCACCCCAGGTCTATACAATAACCTCATAATGGAAGAAAAATCAGTGTAAACAATACCCTAGAGATGGTCCTGGCTAAGACGTATGTGAATAGAAGCCAGCTCTGTGCTTTTCTTTACTACATCATAACATTTTGCCTCCATATGGATAAGATGAGGCTCCGCGGAAAGCAGGTTGATGGAAATTACTAATCGTTAACACATTAGCTAATTGTTATGATTAATCCTTAACAGTTTGTGTCTAGTAATCCTAATTTCTTCCGGTCTGAGTAAAGATGCTTTATTGCAACAAGTGCTGTGAAAACACCAGAACAATACTATCCTAATCTCCGAGATCTATCCATCTAAACGTTGTCTGAAAAACAAGTTCTTGAAGTATAGACATTCTTCACAGAAAAATATCCGCCATGGTCACCCACCCTTTCTGTCAGCTCCATGTCATCTGCTCTTATCATTAATCATCTGTTTTTACAAATAAAGTACTCTATGGAAAAATGATTCTGAGCCAATCATAATAAAGCTAATAAACCCATAATTGTCTTTTAACAATCTGCTTTGCGTGGAATCTAAGATAATGAGAACGTTCCCTAACCCTTTCCCTGCTGAAACGCTGTAGTGTCATTAGCTATATGCTAAAGTAAGAATGGCTACATTGAGGGCTATTGAGGCCTGCAATGCCAATTCATATTAGAAATAACTGCGTATCAGTGACACTCAAAGGAAATACCGAAGTGTTGACATTTCTAAAGCCCTGTCTAGGTTCGGAGTTTCTCAAAATATGCATAAAACAGGAAATAAAGCCCGTGGCATGGTTACAAGTTCTCTTAAAGGAAATCTATCGTGTACCAGAGACAAATCTTTAAAAAACATTGCATGTTCCTGCAAATCAGGAACATCTGTCAACAGAGCACAATTAATTAATCAAATTGTTTTGGTAATGAAGAATTTCTGTAATTTGTGGAAACATCTAAATGGAAAAGTGACATTTTTCTACAGTGTGATGAAAACTTTACTTTGTTTTACTGTTAATAAATATAATAGTAATTGCATTATACCCAGCAGTGCACAGTATGTTCTCCTCGGCAATGCTAACAGCTTTACAATCATCAGTGCTCTTCATATTACACCATCCACTCTATGGACTATTACACTCTCCATTGCTTGCCAAATTGCACAGTAAGCCTAATGTACTATGTATAACTCTACCTAATGGTCATTACAGGCTGCAGTGTAGTGTATGTGCATTTATATGTTGTTACACTGTACACAGCGTGGCTCATCAATGGGCACTAACTTATTTAGATGTAAGGGTGTGTGTTCACGGTTAGGAATTGCAGAGTTTTGGATGCAGCGTATTGCTGTGTCCAAAACGTTGTGTTGCACAATACCAGCATAGTGCATGGGATATTAAGAAATCTCATGCTCACAGTGCTTCTCCCGACTGCAGCGTGTTTTCAGCTGTGGTGCAGTGTTATCGGAGTTCAACATCTCCACAGTATGTTAATTTCATGTTGCGGAGGCGGAAGAGATAACCATCGGGTGAATGCAGGGAAAAGCCGGCCTGCAACCACCACAAATCATGGGTACTGGGCAGCTGTGGTCTCCCTGCGTTCACCCACGGGTTCCCACAGGTCCTGAGGCACAGCGTCCAACACACAGTGCCTCCAGATTGTGAGCATTTACCCTTAGGCTTCTTCGGGCAATCCCACCACCTTGAGATCTACTGTACTTTGTTCAAATGTCTCTCTACTGAATACAGTTCAGGCTAAAGGCCTGGAGACACACATATGTGTCACTACTATTCCTTCTTAAAAAACTTGGGATAAATCATGACAGCAATGGCTATGTTCTGAAAGGTGTGATTAGGGAATATATCTGGTATTTGAGCATAAGTTCCAAATGTAATGCCAAAAGCTCTCGTGCTCGATGAGTAGATTAGTCCGGAACTTGAAGGGTTATTGACATCGACAAGATCCTATCACAATTTGTAGTCATAGTAATAATAATAATGTTAGCAAGCACCTCCAATTAGAAATTTAGTATAGATCTCCTGATATAGCCATGTCTGGTACCTCAGGTGCAGGGCATTGTAGCTTAGGTATTCATGTTTGTGTGACACATACCAGAATAAAATACATCCAATGAGTCACTGATTTTTATGTTAAAGATATGCAAAAATAGTAATGATAGCTAGCAAGATATATATATATATATATATATATATATATATATTCTTCATTCATTCATTCATTCATGGCAAGTTAGATAGGTACAGCTGGCAACAAGCCCTAGTGTTAAGAATGTGAGGCATCTATCAGAAACCCCCCCAATACTAGTACAGTATTAATAAGGAAGAACACACAAAAATACTTTTTTTAAATAAACACTATTGGACACTTTTCTTCTTTCACCACTTTATTAAAAAAAAACAAAATGCCATGCAGGTTAAATATAGTCCAGTGACTCCGACGTAGTCTAGCGAATCCAAAGAACAAAATTTTTAGCGCGTCGTTCTGACACTCCATAGACTTTCCATAGACTTTGCAAACAGGCATGAGACCATGCACAGCTGAAAAGCTGTGACTTCAGAAGCATTACCACACATCAGTAGCTGCGGGTCACCCTGCACTATGCATGACTCAACAAAAACAGATAGATAATAAAGACTTAGATAAATAAATAGTACATATATAGTTAATAGATATATAATAGACATCCAAGATAAGAAATGAAAGACGGCACTCACCAGGATAGTGAAGCTCGTATTTATTCAAGGTCACATCTGTGACAGGAGGGGCAGTAGAAGCAGCGAACAACAGCACGCCATTTCACGGTTTCTCAGCTACAACAGGTCCTGTGCTCCCACCGCCTCCACTCCCCCTCCTTGCATAGATGTACAGTTGTCGCCTTCAGGTTAAATAAGTACAAGCTGCACTAAAAAAAAGGAGCACAGGACCTGTTGAAGTGGACGGCTGCGTGCTTTTATCCGTCACCTCCGCTCCCCTCTTTGCATAGATGTGACCTACGAGTTGAATAAACACAATATGTCTAACCTGGCAAGTGCCATCTTTCATTTCTTATCTTGGATGTCAGTGACTTTACTTGCTGGAAAAGAACAACACCACACACTGGTGACCCCTGAGGCTAATTTAGGCAGGACCTGGCTGGTCTGAAGGAGGTTCAAAGATTTGGTGCCTGGCTTTCTGGCTTTACTAAATATATATTAGATATATGATAAATAACACAGGTCAACAAAAAAAATTTTTTTTTCTGGTGCCCAAAATATTTTAATGAATTTGGGGTATTTTTGGGGTGCTGATTCTGAATATGCTATCAGTTTTGCCAGATTGGCTCAAGTTTTTGAGATTTTTGGTATCTTATTTATAGCACTTGTTGGTAAATGCGACGCATCATCTCATTAATTTCTTTGGATTAGTACTTGAACTGAGCAGTTCTCAATATAGTTTTGTGTTAATTAGTGTTCTAAAAGTTTGTTCATAGCTTGATTTTTGCACTAACTTTATGTTTGTTGTCTGTTGTCCAGTGAAAAGCATGAACTCATCAAGAAGAAGTTGTCTTAACGATCCAGACTCATTCTGTTACATTTGTGGTGAATATACACTGACAAAACATAGAAGAAACATAACAGACTTCGTTAAAAAAGTAGCAAAAAACGTCTTTTTTTTAACACATTTTACGAAAAATCTCAAAAACTTGAGCCAATCTGGCAAAACTGATGACATATTCAGAATCAGCACCCCAAAGTTACCCTAAATTCAATGAAATATCTTTGGCACCAAAAATGCTGTTGATCAGTGTAATAGATACACAAATAGATAATAACTAAAGAATGCATAGATAAATAGATAGATAAGAGCCATATAGATAGGTAATCCATCTATATAATTACCCTGTGACATTCGTCATTCATTTCCGCCGTCAGGATGTCCAGAAATCCCAGAAATCAACGGAAGTGATGGGTGTGTAAACATGGCGCCTGATAGCAGTAGTGACCCCTCGCACAGAGGTGCAGCCAACATCCGGACACGACGCAAACCAGCAATTGACGCCTGAAACTCGTTGAATGCACAACCTGCCCATTCTGCCGCCGACACTGATAATCTTTGACTGAGGTGACAGAACTTGTGGTGATGTCATGGTCATGTGATCAGTCATGTTCATGGGTGTAGCAGGGGGCAGGTTTGGCAAAGATTGGACATGGCTTCAGTTGTGATGTTATGACCACTCTCTGCCACACGTAAACTCTAGTTGAGGAATGAGCAGCTCCTCCAGACTCAGGAGAGAGATGGTCACATGACTAAGGGTGGTATCTAGGCAATGATGACAGGGAGTATTTTACAAACCATCAGCATTCTTTAGCCTAGGTACACACACAAATTATAGAGAAAGCCTTGACAACCCCTCTAATATAGAGATTTAGGCTGAGGCTACATGGTTGCATGAGTTGCACCACAGCAATTCTGTGAAAAGATGCAGGACAAACACATTTATGCAACTTGTCTGTGACTTTGTGGCATACAACTATTTTAGAGCTTTTATTTTTGGTTGTCAAGGTTACTAACTAGATACGGTTTGTAAGTTCACCAGGTTTAAGATTTGTAGCTATTATTTTGCACATTGAAAGGACATCAGTAAAAAATAGCCATAATATTCACAAGCCTGTACAGCAGCACAAAGAGGAGGGAATTGATCAAGACATTTAATATGTCAGTTTTTAGACGTAAGCCTGCTGGAGCAAGGTGCACCAAGTCTATAAAAATGTGCATCACCCGGTTGTCAATGCACCGGAAAAGGAAATGTAGCTGTGAACTGGCATAGATTGTTCAATGTTACCTTTTTTCTCAAGCACATTACAGTAAATGTATCGTGTGGTGATTAATAGTGTCCAATTTACTAAACCAAGTCCACTTTTAAGAAATATGAAGGCACAGATACAAAAAGGCAAAAATTTGCAAATGTTTTGAGCAAATGATATTTATACTAAATTGTGCACATTTTTGATGCCAGAGAAGTGATAATTCCATAAGAGCCTATTCAAATGTAATTTTTGTTTAAAAAGTACAAGTTCCATACACGTTTTTAACAGAAATAATTTACACACATTATATGAAGTCTGTGTAGATAGTGAAAACAGGGCACTCACCCATTTTGTACTGTCAATGTCTTTTATTCCAGTTCCCTTTGGCAAAGTGCAGGGAGGGGGGTGGTAGACTGCGGACAACGGCTTATTTTGTGCTGGTCGGCACTTCAACTGGTCTAGAAGTGCTGACTAGCACGAAATGGGCCGTTGTCCGCTGTCTATTACCCTCCTCCCTGCACTTTGTCAAATGGAACTGGAATAAAAGACATTGACAGCACAAAATGCGTGAGTGCCCTGTTTTCACTATCTACACAGACTTCGTTTGATGTTCTACAATTTAAGTGTGCACACCCTGGTGCACTCGCACATTGCCAGACTGAAAAGCATACTTATAAAGGTGAAAATCCCGAGGTGTCCAGTAGTGCCTGGTTTTGTCTACTTATCAGTTATACACATTATAGTCTATAATGGTCTTCACAAGTCCATGTTTATTTGTGAAGTGAGTGATCCACACCATAAGGGGGTACTCTCATCTGCGGAAAAGCTCTGCGACCGCAATCTGATAAAACAACAGGTTGCACTCGAAAACATGTTAAACAATAGTGAAATTCAAATCTCCAAATTTTTCCTCTGCCAAAACGTGCAGAGGAAAAAATCATAGCATACTGCGCATGTCTGCGGATCTCGTCAAGATTCCACCCAATGCAAGTGCATGGGTGCGATGAAAAAAATCGCACACAACACGCACAGCATATAGACTGCAATTTTAGCATGGTCAATTCTATGTTGTAAAAGGTCAGAAAAAATAGACAGACAGATAGATAGATAGATCGATAGATCGATAGATCGATAGATAGACAATAGATAGATGATAGGATAGCTAGATCAAGCTTATCAGTCTCCAGCTGCTTGTTTCTGGGGCTGCTCATTAAAGGAAATCTGTCAGGCCAAAAATCTATATGTAACTGATATCATTTTATAATTCCACTCTCCATTTTATAAGCTCTCTCTATTCATGTATTTCCATTATTTATGCTTCCCTCCTATCCTCTGTAAATTTCAAAATAAATGATTAATTCCCTCTGTCAATCACAGTGAGCTCTCTGCTGCCCACTCCCAAAAAATAAATGTTCATACTTCATTACATTGTCCAGTGATCTGTCTATTGTGTGACTCATTCACTGTAGACACATAAGATAGGGGGAGGAGGAGTGATCTTTGCTGCAGCTATGAGCTCTTCATGTCATTGTGTGTATCTGAGCATGTGTGTAGTTTGTGCAGTCTGAGATATTTCTATGTGATTACAAGAACATTTGATAATTTGCTCAGCAGATACACACATTACTTGTCTGCAGGAAAACCAACCTTTATATAATAGAAATCTTACAGATAGCACAGTGCAGGACAAAACACATCCACCCTCCCAGATCAGAGCAGAGAGGGGAGGGAATGAACACAAGCTTGGATGGGTGTGGATATTTAAATAACACTTATACAGCAGCTGGAATAATCGACTGGTAATATAATGGAGAGGACTAATGAAGGAGCTCCCTGCTAGGTCTGACAATGCTAATAACATGGAAACTATAAAGTGTACAATAATGATTTTACATGTTTTTAAAAAGTCTGCCCAGGCACTATTCACAGGTAATATTAGTATCATACTGAAAAATGACAGTGTCCCTTTAAGCTTCATGTACCGTATATACTCGCGTATAAGCCGAGTTTTTCAGCCCAAAAATTGGGCTGAAAAGTCTCCCCTCGGCTTATACGCGAGTATATACGGGACCCCCTCACTGTTTGGCGCCCCCACCTCAGGATGGCCCCCCCCCGCATGCAGCGCTGCGCTCATACATTACCAGCCTATCAGCTGTCATCCTCTGGTGGCGGATCGCGGCTCCCGGCTCCGGCTTCCATCTTCATCTGTGTCTTCCTGCATGTCACATGACCGGCCGGAGTCGCGATGATGTCATCGCGATGAGCCCCGGCCACAAAGCAGGAAGACACAGATGAAGATGGAAGCCGGAGCCGGGAGCCGCGATCTGCCACCGGAGGATGACAGCTGATAGGCTGGTAATGTATGAGCGCAGCGCTGCATGCGGGGGGGGCATCCTGAGGTGGGGGCACCAAACAGTGAGGGGGGCCTGGGGCTGCTGTGTAGTACCCCTGGGGCTGCTGTGTACTACCCCTGGGGCTGCTGTGTACACCCCTGGGGCTGCTGTATATACCCCTGGGGC
The DNA here is from genome assembly GCA_033576535.1 of Allobates femoralis. Taxonomy (NCBI): domain Eukaryota; kingdom Metazoa; phylum Chordata; class Amphibia; order Anura; family Aromobatidae; genus Allobates; species Allobates femoralis. The sequence goes on from JARQOC010000001.1 coordinate 156,915,049, forward strand.
TGCTGTGTACTATCCCTGGGGCTGCTGTGTACTACCCCTGGGGCTGCTGTGTACTACCCCTGGGGCTGCTGTGTACTACCCCTGGGGCTGCTGTGTACTACCCCTGGGGCTGCTGTGTACTACCCCTGGGGCTGCTGTGTATACCCCTGGGGCTGCTGTGTATACCCCTGGGGCTGCTATGTATACCTCTGGGACTGCTGTGTATACCCCTGGGGCTGCTGTGTATACCCCTGGGGCTGCTGTGTATACCCCTGGGGCTGCTGTGTACACCCCTGGGGCTGCTGTATATACCTCTGGGGCTGCTGTGTACTACCTAAGGGCTGCTGTATACCACTGGGGCTGCTGTATATACTGCTGGGGCCTGCATACCACTGGGGAGGCTGCTGTATACTACCACTGGGGGGGCCTATATACCACACTGCTGGGGGCTGCATACCTGTGCTGGGGTCCACCCTCGGCTTATACACGAGTCAATAGGTTTTCCCAGGTTTTGGGGGCAAAAGTACACGAGTATATACGGTATATCCACTGCACTAACTGGCAACAACTAATTGCAGATGCTCACACTCTGTGACTGTACGGTGTCTGTGCTTGGTACACAATACACAATAGTGTATGGAAACCAATCTGCTGTCATAGTGGGTAAAAAAAAAAAAAATAATGGAAAAAATTAGTAGGATTTTTCAGTCTCAGCACAGATAAATCTGACAGTTGGGAGCTGCCACCCTCAGCTGGCTAGTTAATCCTGGTTGGCAAAAAAAATGTGTTTAGGGCTTTGCCCTATTTTTAATTGGCAGCCAAGGTAAAACTAGGCAGCTGGGGGCTGCCACCATCAGTTGCCTATTTTTACCTTGGCTGGCAATGCAAGGCTGGTATTAACCCCTTATTACCCAGTGTACCATCGGCAACAGGGATACTGTAAGAACTCGGTCAAGTGCCAAGATTTGGCGCTTCTAATGAATACACCAAATTTTGGGGTGGCTGCGGGCTGCTATTTTATAATGTGGGGGGCCCAATAACAATGGGCCCCCACCATACTGACAATACCAGCCCCCAGCTGCCTAGATTTACCTTGACTGGCAATTAAAACCAGGTTGAATCCCTATGCATTTTTTTTACCAGCCAGGGTAAATATTGGCAGCTGATGGTGGCAGCCCACAGCTGTCTGCTTTATCTGTGCTGAGAATGAAAAATACAGCAAAGCCCTATGCATTTTTTTTTCAATTATTTTTTTTCATACACACTATGACAGCACATTGGTTGTCATACACTAATGTGTATAGCAACCAAGAACAGACACCATCCAGATTGTGGAAATGCAGTCTGATTGCAACAGCCAATTATTCTAATCAGACTCTGATAAGAGTGCAGTTTGGCAGTCATCCGTCTTTACTCGTATGTGGAGAAATAGAAAGAAAAAATGTTTACACCTTCTCCATTATGACAGTCATGATAATCAGACTGCACTCTGTTGGAGTACTTTCTGATTTTTTTATTGACCACTTGCATTGTTGACTTTGATCTGATTCTAAGATCAAAATTGGACATGTCTCCGTGATTTTCACAGTTTCTGGAACATCACGCACATATGAATGGCCCCATGGATATCACTGGTACAAATGCTGTCCACGAAAACCACAGATTGCACTCGAACGTGAGAAATGGTTGTGTGAATAAGGCTTTACAAATAAAAAAAAAAGTTTATAAAACTCTAATGGTAAAAACGGATACACTGACCAAACACTAATGAACATCTGATCCAAATCACTGATGAAAATTTAACTGCTTTTCTGCACACTAATGGTGGGTTTACACGCCGCGATATCGGCGTCCAACTCCGACCCAACTCCGACAAAAAGTCACGTGGGTTGCGAGTTGGACCCGATATCGGGTGCGCGTTGTACGGTTTCAGTGTACAACGCGATGCTGGAACGATGCCAAAACGATATCGGAGTTGAATAGCAGAGCTATTCAACTCCCCGATATCGCAAGGCCGTTGTACCAGCATCGCTGCGTGTGACAGCCCAACTCCGATCTGTACTCGTACCTCACCCATTAACTCCCATGTTAAATGGTTGTTACTGGGTTGGTGGGCGTACACATCGGAGGGACGTTGTTTCCCGATATCGCAGCGTGTAAACCGCCGATGCAATATCGGGAAAAGCGCTCAAAAAATGCGCACTCCCGCGCCGTTGCCTCCGATATCGCGGCGATATCGGGACGTGTAACCCCACCATAAGGCTAGGGGCAGATTAACGTTAAAGGGGCTTGCGTTAAAAACATAGGTTTTGGCAGCCTTAACGCTGTGCTACCGCCATGGTAGCTCTGTGTTAACGCTGCCAATGCTTAACTATGGTGATGCGGACCCTAGCGCGGCAGCTCAAACGCCGACATCTGAGTGAAATCTCGTGCTTTTTCCTAACGCAAGAAAAGATGCTTTCAGCAAAGTCTTTTCTTGTGTTAGGAAAAAGCGCGAGATTTCATTCAGATGCCGTCGTTTGAGCCGTGGCGTGCTAAGGGCAGTGTAACCATAAGTAAGCATTGGAGCATTGGCAGCATTAATGGCGGTAGAACAGCGTTAAGGCTTTCAAAACCTATGTTTTTAACGCAAGACCCCTTTAATGTTAATCTGACCCTAGCCTAAAAAAATCACTGATGTCTGAATGAGCCCTAAAGGGAAATTGTACAGAACCATAGGTACCTTGTGTGCTGCCATATGCACATTCGCACATCACAGGATTACTATGTGGGCCCACCACAGTCTATGGCATAAAGACAGACAGCTATACTACTTCAGATGCCACATAACCGTTTTTACAGAATGAGCCGTATCGTCAGCACCAGTAGCAGATTTCGTTACCTGCTTTTCTTTTTTCCATTCACATTAATTGACATAATGAAAGCTCCACCTGCTGATCTGGTTTGTTGAGAAGTGGAGGAATTTAGTTTTACCATCAAACACAGTCTGCAGTCTGACTTTTTCTTTCCCTTGCAAGCTGTCATGATTAAATCTTACTTTACTTTGCAACATCTGTTTGCAAAATGTTGAAAATAAACCCTTAATTAAGATTCTTTCACTATACAAGAAACATTAACATTTTATGGATCAATTTAATAAAAAAAAGTTGTTGAAGCAGAGCACATGTTTGATTTACAATCTGGTTATTTAACATGAAACTATCAAACATAATTTTACCTGCGGAATGAGAGTAAATGAACTTAGCAATAGACATAAAAATGTTGAACAATGACAAAATATAAATTGTGGCATTTCAAAGCCAGCTGCATAACTCCATTTCATTTCTTTTCTTCTACATATGCCAGCAGTAATTTAACATCAGAAAATATTCATTTCCATCGGTTCTACCTGTTATGATTGAGTGCAATGAATGACTTTGCCACTCGCACAGTGCCTCAGTAAGTCTTATTTTCCTGCTCCAATAAACTATGACTAGACGTTCAAGAGAAATTTTCCCTGCTGCTTATTACTTTGCTGTTTAAAGAAACATTTCTGTAATAAAAATAACACAAAAGATTGGTTTTCATGTAACATTAAAATATTATATTTGGATTAATCCAAGGGTAATTTACTTAAACAAGTACTGTCTCCCCTAATGAAGTTCAGCATGTAAGGCCGGCTTCACACTTGCATTCACCGCTGCTGTGTATTGCGGCGGGCGAACGCAAGCCGACCGCAAGCACCACCCATCCCTATATTTAACATGGGGACGCACGGTGTATGCGGTCGGGTGCGGATGGTCATGTGTCCCCATAGCTCTCCATGTGTGATTTGTACGCATGCAGAGGCTTGCGTACAAATCATACATTCCCGTCCGCACCGAATCTGCAACATGATGCGTATTCGGTGCGGACGGGAATGTATGATTTGTACGCAAGCCTCTGCATGCGTACAAATTACATATGGAGGGCAATGGGGACGCACGGCCATCCGCACCCGACCGCATACACCGTGCGTCCCCATGTTAAACATAGGGATGGGCGGTGCTTGCGGTCGGCTTACGTTCGCTCACCGCAATACGCAGCAGTGACGAACGCAAGTGTGAAGCCGGCCCAAGTATGGTTGATGTAAGTATGCTTCATTCACATAATGAAGCCCTTTGTTTTAAGAAAAAATTGAAAGGTGGTAAGCTTAAAGGGCATATGTCAGCGGGATCAACCCTCCTAAGCCATCTACATAGGCATGTAGGTTAAAGAAAATTGAATAAAATGATACCCTGATATTGGCAATTCATTGTCTTATTCCTCAGAAATTAATCTTTAATCTTAAGTTGTTAAGATCTATTGGCTGGACGTAGATCTGCAGAGAATTTACCTCCAGAGTTTATTTTAAATGAAAGTGGGAGTTACCAATCGAGCTAAACAAACGTTTTCCGAACATGTTGGTCAGTTTCAAATTCAGCACGAATATTGACGTTTTAGTTCATGATTGGAAACTAGAACAATTTCCAAAAAAAACAGTGAATGCAGTTTTGTTCAGGAAAAAAGTTTGAATTTTAAAATGGCCCCGAAACTTTCCCTGATTGTTTGGGGCCAAAAGACTAGCCGGAAAACCTGCTGGCCGGAAACAAAACCTAACGTTACGGTTTGGAGTTTTCCCAGCCGTTGGGTCTGCCTGCTTGTGTTAAGCTGTATAATTTTTTTGCACCTTTAAAATATTTCTTTAAGCTTCCTGGAGTTTGCAGGTGTTTTCACACCTTCAGAGTGTAAATTTTTAAAACAGTGCCAGATGTGACATCAGATGTAAAGTCCAGGAACCTTACAATGTCCATTATACATCTGATTAAGAGAGGTTTATACATATATATATATTTGTTTTCTTTTGAGAGCTAACCTTTATTATTGCAGAGAGTCAGAAGTATGCAAAGCCGCATCTTCCACACCTATCTGCTAGCAATTCAGATAAAAATAGCATATGTCCTTTACTTTGTGCTGATGGGGTTCAGCTATTTTTGATCACCAGTACAAAGGTACAGACTGCTACCAAACCTCAACTGCCTAGTTTTACTTGGCTGGTAATAAAAATACATTGAGCCCTTTTTTTAAATTATTCCTTGAAATACTTAAAAAAAAAGATGTGGGTCTTTGCCATATTTTTGGTTGCTAGCCAAGTACAACATGGCAGCTGGGAGAGGGAATCCTCAGCATGGGGAAGCACAGGCATTGTGCCCCCCCCACACTGCAAATTGCAGCCCACAGCCACCCCATAAAATGGCACATTCATATAAGCACCACTTTCTGGAACTGTACCTGACTCTTCCAGTTGACCTGGTGTCGGTCGCAAACTGGGTAATAAAGGGCTTAATGTCATCTATGTAATGCCAGCTGGCACTAAGCCTGAGATTCATGATGTCAGGCCAATGTTAGACCCGACCATTAGGAACCTCTAAGTAAATAGCAAATAATACACCACACCGTGAAAAATAATTTATATCCTCACAGACGTCAGTTCACAGCGGGACTGGAAACAGACTGGCTGCTGTGAACGGGGTGACGGCCCAGTCTGCTTCATCATGAGCTCCTGTCCATCCACCCAGACCAGCCACCATGCTGCTGCACTGACACAAAGGAAGGAGTCATATGCTGAGTACCTCAAACAGGGTACTGGCCTGAGCAGTTGCTCATGTGGCAACTGAACCACAAACCCCCTTTCTATATATACAGAAGACTCACTTGAGAAAGGCTCAACTGGAGCCGAAACGTTGTGTGATACAACCTGTTTTTCACCTTCAAAAATAAAAAACACAAAAAGGATAATCATCTCTCTTCTTTTATTGTGTGCCGGGGATATATTTAAAGACTTTGTGGCCTATTTTTCCCTTGTGCACCTAAACGGTGGTCGAGCTATACTATATGCTCTCTGCTTCATCATGAGTCACAGCTCAGCCGCATCACTGATGTTTCCCATCAGACCCACATAAATTGAAACTTGCTTTCATCACTAAAATGAACGGTGGACCACTGGTCCTCTATTCACACAATAGGCTCCTCACCAAAGGAGAGTTTAGCCTTTTGATTTTTTCTGCTAATGAGAGGTTTGGTCACTGCAGAGTGGGTTTTCAGTCAAAATGCTCTTAAACATCGTGACACTGTATGATGATATAGATCCTTACTCTTTTCAGTGCTGAACCAGCTGCAGTGTTGGAACTATTACTCATGGAGATTTTACTTATTATCCTGTCCTCTCTTGTATTTGTCTTTTGAGGGAGATCAGCCCTCTTGGGGAACTTGAAAGAGTTTGTGATGTTGTAAAGATGCAATATTCTAGAAATCATAGACTTGGAATGACCAACTTTTGTTGCTATAGCTGATAGGGTGACCCCTTTGGCCTTCATCTGGTTAACCTGCTGCCGGAGGGCTTTAGTCACTTTGGAACGGCACACTATCTTTGCAAAGTGAGAGAAAACTGGAAAGTAAAGCCCCGTCACACTAAGCAAGATCACAATCGAGATCACTGCTGAGTCACAAGTTTTGTGACGCAATAGCGACATCAACAGCGATCTCGCTATGTGTGACACATAGCAGCGATCAGGCCCCTGCTGTGATATCGCTGATCGTTACAAACCATTCTGGACCATTTTTTTGGTCATTGTGCTCCCACTTTGCAGCATGCATCACTGTGTTTGACAGGCACAACGACCAACGATCTCAATACTACGCCCGAGAGTAACAGGTTCCCAGCGACTGCTGTATCGTTGCTACGTCACTGGTGAGATCTGACTGTTTGACATCTCACCAGCGATCACGTAGCGATGCACCAGCGACCCCTACCAGGTCGGATCGTTGTCGGGATCACTGGTGCGTCGCCAAGTGTGACGGGGCCTTTAGGGTATGTGCACATCTGACGTTTTGTGGGCTGCTTTTTACCAGTTTCCATCGGCGTTTTCCGCTCAGTTTTATGTTAATTTATGTTAATCCTAGCCACCGGCTGGATTAACATGATACTCAATAGAGTTTAGAAAACGCTGTCTTCATTAGAACGGTTTTTGTCTGGTCGTTTTCAGTTTTTCCACCGGTTTTCCACCAGTTTTCAAAAATAGAGCAGTGACTTCTTTTGGTCGTTTTTCCAGCGGTTCCAGCATAACAAGTGCACCAGAGACCAGTCTGAAAAAACGGCAAGAAAACCGCCGAGAAAAACGCTGTAAAACCGGGCGGAAAACGTGGAAAAAACGCTAGAAAAACGAGGAACAAAAACTGAGCACAGAAAACTCAGTTTCTGCTAATCTACACCGGTTTTTGGATGTTCTGCAGAGATGCACAAACGTCAGATGTGCACATACCCTTAGGCTGCCAGTTAAATAGCGTGTGTCAGATAATTAAGGAAATTAGCACCAGGAGCCAGGTTAACATCAATAACGTGCAGGTATCTGAAGGTGTTCTCTAATTTTGATCAATGTTCTTTTTCACTTATCTCATTTACATTTTTATTCTGTGCTTTAGACTATATTGAATCAATTAAATAAGCTTAAAACATTGCAAACTTACTCATGTTAGGATATTTTCACATAGGACAACACAATGTCTTTAACATTAAGGAAATTGTGTGTTGTTCTCTAATTGTGATCGCCAGTGTATGCATTACAATATAACACATAGTCCAAATCAGTTATTTGAAGCGGTTCTTTATGGAATCCACTCCAAACTAGGTACTGTCCAAACAAAAGGCTGCTTAATGGTCACTATGATCTGTCTTTTCCACCAGGTGTTTTGTCAAAATGTAAAGTGAAAAAAAAACACTAAAAAAACTGAACATATGAACAGCAAAGTGGTTTTATAATAGAAATAAATATGAATGATGAAGAATTCTTTCAAATTTTTTTAATACTTTTTTGGGAGGAGTTAACCATCTCCTGAAAAATAAACTGTGAGAGCACATACCTTACAGACAAACCTTACAATGTATTAGAACAAATGGGTGAATCCAAAAAGTGGAAGAAGGACATAAGGGCCTATCAACTTGTTCTGTATCTCAGAGTAGATTTGGAATGTGAAGCAAATGATAGGATTTTTTTCTCATTTCTAAATACTTCAGGAGGTTTAGGAATTCAGCTTGCAAGCAATGACTCATTCACGGCCGTTGATTAGTTCCAGTGTGGAGTGCACTAGACAGGACAATAAGTGGATGATAGACATAGTGATTCATAGATTATTTTGCAAAGACCTGCAGGTGCTTTTCCAACAGAAAAAAAAAGTTGAGAAACTTTTTTAAACTGCTCCTTAAAAAGATTAAGAAGACCTCCATACTCCCAAGTACAACATAACAAATGGCAATGCCATGCTAATTGAGAAAAGAATTAGCTTTTTCCTACATTATTAACTTTTTAGATCACTATGGGCCACGTCACACACACAGATAATTGTGCAGATATTGTTCGCAGATTTCTGGTTGCAGTGAAATCATGGACACAATGTTCCATTTTGTGGCTGTGTACAAATGGTACAATGTATCCATGATTTCACTGCGAACAATATCTGCACAAATATCTGTGTGTGTGACGTGGCCCTTAAAATACAGCTGGAACAGTACATATAGTAAATGCAAATACTTATCTCTCTACCAAGGTCCTAACAATGACTCAGTGTTTTCAGATTCATCTGTGTTTTGCTTTTGCATGCTCAATTCTGCTTCTCAGATCTACAGGACAAAGATTTCTTCTGCCTAGAACTATTTCTCAATGTATTAGTCGTACATGGCATTGGCCAACTCACTATGGATGTAATTATGTACAGTGGCATACCGTCTATGGCGGCAGACCACTTGACCTCTGTTGGACCTGTGAGTTGGAGGGGCCGGATGCACAGTCACTGCCCACCCGCTTCACATTTACAACTGTATTAGCATCACAGATGCCGATATATTTGAAAGCAATGATAAAAGAGGGAGCGCTCCATTGCCCACTCCCTCTCCATCATTCTCCTGCTGCATCTGAGATCTGACAGCTCAGCGCAGCAGGCACAATGATGTCACATCATTGCATCCACTGTGCAGAGGAGTGAAGACAGAGATTCAGAGTGCTCCCTGCGGAGACCGGACCAGCAGGGGACCGAGGATAGGTGAGTATTTATTTATTTTTAAATCAATAATTATCTGGTAGCTATAAGACCATATGGATGGCTATGGGCTGTGTATTATACTGTATTGAGATGCATTGCATTATATGGAAGATTATGGGCTTATTATACTATTTGGAAGTGCATTATACTATATGGAGGACTAGGATTAGTGCAATATACTGTATAGAGGACTATCGGTTATGCATTATATATGGAGGTGCATTATACTATATGGAGGACTATGGTCTGTGCATTATGTTTTTTTTTTTTTGAATCATTATGTTTTTATTAGAGTATTTTCAAACACATAACATAACATATTTAAATCAAATGAAATTGGACCCAAACATTGGGTACAGTGGTAAGTCAAGCAGTCAAATAGACAATTAAGTGTGCATCTATTCATTAAAGTACAATCAAAAAAAAATACAGATTTTGTTGGGACAAACAGGGGGGGGGGTGGATAAACTTAGGGAAGGTAGGGGAGAAGGGAGGGAGGGAAAAGCAGTTAGCAGGTCGGCTAGGGAACCCAAGATAGGTGGATGTAGTGCAATTAATAACATTACTTAAACTAGCTTCATCATTAGTCGCTTTACAAGTATGTTTAGTTTGTTATTACAACGTTATTATGCTGCGAGCTCACCCATGTGTCCCACCAATTAATGATTTTCGTGCGTTTAGCTGTTTCTGATGATAGGATCAGTTCGTAATTGAAGTGTAGATTAAGTTGGGAGATGACTTCCTGTATAGACGGGAAGGTAGGATTTTTCCAGTATTTAGTTATGCAGTATCGAGCTGCTATAAGTATATTTGAAATAATTGGTCTCAGTCCTCGAGGTAAGTCCTGAATTTCTAAACCTAGTAAGGCCATCTGAGGAGTCAACGTGAGATTGAGTCCGGTAGTAGTACATATCAAATGGTTGACTTGTGACCAAAAAGAGCGAATGCCCAGACAATGCCACCAGACATGTGTGGTAGTTCCGACTTCTCCACAGTTTTTCCAGCATAAGTTTTTCCCTGTTCGAGAACCTTTTGTAAAACTGGCAATTTTTTCTGGAGTCAGGTACCATCCGAATTGAAGTTTTTTTGCCTGTTCATGATGGTTCAAGCATGAGGTATAAGAAAGAGCATGGGTTGACGCCTTCATCCAGTCCTCTACAGGTGAGGTGAATGATAGAAGAGCTTCCCATTTCGTCATAAACGACTCAGCTTGTACCTCTGACATGGCCCTGTAAAAAATGGAGATACCCCTGTTGGCAGCTGATGTTTGTTTAAAAATCGCTATGACCTGCGGGGGACTGGCCAGTGCGTCTTCCATCGGGATGACTATGGATCTGAGAAAGTCTTTTAGTTGAAGGTAAGAAAAGTAGTCAGCGTTAGAAAGACCATATTTCTCCTTCAGAGCTATAAATGTTTGTATTTTGGTATTGAGCAGCACATCTGACAGATGTTTAGCGCCCGCCCTCCGCCATTTTGCCAGGGAGAAAGCTGGAGAGTCTACACAGCACTCTACAGCCCTCAGAGTTATGTATCTATATAAGCCTTTCAGGAGTAAATGGCTGACCCCAGACCAAACGTCAAGCACTGCTTGCATGGACTTCAGTGGGAGGTTTCCGGGCCTATGGCGGAGGAGGTGCGACTCCAACAAGAGACGAGTTGAATTTTGTGGGGCATACCAGGATTCTATTTGTAGCCACAGAGGTAGAGAGTTTGCTTCAGCCTTGGGGATCCACCATATTTGTGAGATCTCCAGATTAATTGCTCTGTAGTAAAAGTGAATGTTGGGGGCTCCCATCCCTCCCAAGGTGGTAGGTAAAGTTAACGTTGAGGAACCAATTCTATGAGGTTTATTCATCCAAATGAATTTGCCCAAAATGGATTGGAGAAGGTTAAGGATTTTTCTGGGAAAGTGTATAGGGATGCAACGGAGATAATATAATATTTTTGGAAATAGTATCATTTTGGTGATTTGAATTCTGGCAATCCACGATAGCAGCGATGGGGAGTAAGATTGTATCAAGGACCGTAGTTCTTTAATTAGATAATCAGAATTTATTTTAACTATAGTTTTGGTGAGACAGATTTGGATACCCAGATATGTAAAGGATCGGGAAATCCAAATGAAGGGCAGCGTCCGACGTAAAGTCAATTGTTCGTTAGCTGGGATATTTACCGGGAAAAAGGAGGATTTGGAAAGGTTGAGCTTGTAATAAGATGCTGCTGCGAATTCTTCCAAAATGGACATTAAAACCGGGACAGTTTGTTTTAGATGAGTGCATGTGAATATCACATCATCTGCATATAGATTAATTTTGTGTTCTATAGGTCCCACCCACACCCCCGATACCTCCGCCGTGTTACGCACTATAGATGCCAAGGGCTCCATAATCAGGGCGAAGATCAGTGGGGAGAGGGGCAGCCCTGTCGTGTGCCATTCGTAATCTCAAATTTTTGAGATATGAAGCCAGAGGCACGGACTAAAGCTGAGGGGGAAGAGTATAGGGACATTATAGAGTCCTTAAATTGTCCAACAATGTGGAACCTATCTAGGACTTCACTGAGGAACCCCCAGTGCACTCTGTCAAACGCTTTCTCTGCATCGAGTGAGAGTAGTGCACCGGGGGCGCCCCCTCTCTCCATGATATCTAGCAGATTTATTAGCCTTCTTGTGGCATCCCTAGCCTGACGCCCTGGAATGAAACCCACCTGATCCTTACCCACGAGGTCCGGTAGTACTCCCATGAGACGACTGGCAAGGATCTTGGCGTACAATTTAATATCACAGTTTAATAGTGCTATCGGTCGGAAGTTACCCGGGGATGTGGGGGGTTTGCCTGGTTTGGGAAGAGTAGTAATAACGGCTTGTAAACCCTCCTCCCTGACCTTACCCGTGGACTGCCAGAACCGAAATAGTTTAGTTAAGTGAGGAGTCAATAGTAGGGTAAAAGAGGTGTAATACTTATACGTATATCCATCGGGGCCTGGAGCAGAATGGCGCTTGGATGTCTGGATGGCTTTTTGAACTTCCATTTCAGTTATGGGAATATTTAGTTGTGCCACTTGTTGGGGGTTCAAAGATGGCAGTGTGGCCTTATCTAAAAATTTACTGATTATTGTTTTCGATGGTTGTGGAGTACATGGGTCATTTTTTAAATTGTATAAAGTTTCGTAGTATGCTCTAAACTGATCTACAATTTTTATGGGGTGTCTTATTTTGGAACCATTTGAGTCCAACAAATGAGAAATTTTTGTGGTGGCCATACGCTTGCGGACACGTCTAGCCAATAACTTTCCCGCTCTGTCTCCCATTGAGTAGAATCGGGCCTTAGATCTGATCATGTCTTTTTGTACTTTAATCAAGAGTGGTGCGGAGCTGTCTACGAACCTCTAATAGCTCAGCCGTTAAAATTGGGGAGGGATGGGATTTTTGTTTGTGTTCCAAATTATGAATTTGGGTGGTGAGGGTGGTAACCTTAATGGTGTGCTGTTTTTTTGCCCATGCTGATATCTTTATAAGTTTACCTCTGAGGACAGCTTTGTACGCTAGCCAAAGTGTCTCTGGGGAAACGTCTCCTGTGTCATTTAAGGAGAAGTATTCTGTAATGAAACCTGATATCTCTTCTAGGTGTACAGGTGAAGAGAGAATGTATTCATTAATTTTCCATAGTGTAGTGGGAGAGATAGCCAATGCATCCTCAAATTTTATGGAGATAGGAGCGTGGTCTGTCCATGAGATGGAGCCCACATCAGCTGAGAGGCAGAGCGGGAGCAAGGCATTGTCAGTCAGGATGTAATCAATTCTTGACCATGAGCCATATCTAGGTGACATGTAAGAATAATCTCTCTGTTCTGGATGGAAGCATCGCCAAACATCATTAAGCCCAAATTGCGTAAAAGTCTGTCCCAACTCTGCCCTATATGCTCCAAGTCCAGAGCAGTCCATTTTTTTGTCTGCTGGAGCATTTAAATCTCCGGCTATAATTTTCCTTCCCAATGATTGGGGGAGTAGGGTTTCCAGAGTTTGAGACAGAAATTTAACCTGACCTGTATTAGGGGAATACATGGACATAAGTGAGTAGGTGACATTATTTAATTTGCAGTTAAGGAGAATATAGCGTCCCGCTGGGTCTATCGTAGAAGATATGTATTCAAACGTTAATCTTTTATGAATTAGTATAGCCACCCCCGCTTTTTTGATGTCTGCTGTTGCAAAGAAACTATGCGGGTAGTGAGGTGATTTCATTCTGTGTGTATCTGCTGCCAACAGATGAGTCTCCTGCAGAAACAAAATATCATACCTGAGCTTTAGGATTTGTCTCCATGTTAAGGAGCGTTTCTCTGGACTGTTAAGTCCGTTAACATTTACTGAACCGCATGTGATACTCATGGTGGATCATACACATTCACTTGTGGATTACAATCATTACTGTAGGGAGACCAGCCGACCTGTAGGGGGAGGGGAGGGTGGGGGTGAGGGGAGGGAAACACAAGAGGAATAAAAGAACAAATTCCATTAACTGGGGCAACAATAATCACAATCATCAGATAAGTAAACCTTGTGAACATCTTGTTCATAAACCTGTGGGTAGAACCACAGAGAAATAAAAACAGAGAGTGCCAACTGAAACGCACTCACGGGGCAATATTATCCCAGTATTTACAGGGATATGGAGATGAGCAAGTCAGTACAGTGGAGATTTAGAGTGAAAATAAAGTGAGAGAGCAGGAGGGGGAAAGAAAGTTCTTAGAGTGTGGGTGTTCAGAGAGTAAGAGAGAAAAGAGAAGGAGGGGGAGTAATAAGATGTAGTGGAAGGGCTGTATATGCCAAGAGAAGGCACACTTGGTAGGGGAAAAAAGGGAGAGAGAGATGTGTTAAGATTTAGAATAAATGTAAGAAGAGGTAAGTGAGATCTGGAAAAGGAATTTAGAGATCTAAACAGGATTGTTCAGAAAGAGAGAAATAAAAGGGACAAGGATAGGTACAGGAACATAAAAGTACTAGAGTTCCTGATCTTCTCCGGGCTATCAAGCTGCATGGGCCTGTAGTGGTGTCACACTGTGAACCATTCAGGATCAATTCTGGGTCGTTTTCCTCTTTTATTCTTTCCATCCCAGCCGATCTGTGGGCCAGGTTTATCAGAGCCCTCCACAGGGGGGGAGTTCATCAGTCCCCATTGTTTCAGTAGTCTTTCTGCATGAACAGGAAGCAAGCAGACATAGGACTTGTCCTCTTTTTTGATAATAAGCTTTGTAGGGAATCCCCATCTGTAAGGGATATCATTATCCCTCAAGACTTTGGTGCAGTGCTGAAATGCTTTGCGTTGAAGTAAGGTTCCAGGTGAAATGTCCTGATAAACTTCAATATGTGCAAATTTATCTGGTAGTTCAGGACGAGATCTGAGGGACCTAAGAAAGTCTTCTTTCACTTCAAAATAATGCACCCTTGCAAGAATATCTCTGGGCAGGGAAGGATCCAGGTTTGATGGTTTTGGTATCCTATGTATCCTGTCAATTTTAAATTCTCTGGGGTCTGTGTCTGGTAGAGCTGCAGTTAGGAACCCCTGCAAAAAGCTCCTCAGTTCCTTACTTTGCACATTTTCTTCCACCCCCCTCAGCCTTACATTGTTGCGGCGTGATCTGTCCTCAAGGTCCAGATTTTTGCTTTGGACCTTTGCAATCTGCTCCTCTAGTTGTTCGTTCGTGTCCAGCAGGGCATTATGAGAGGATATGAGCTCTGTGAGCTTTCTTTCTAATGAGTCTGTGCGTGAGCCCAGCTCTGCTATTTCACCCCGCACCTCTGCCACCATTTTCATCATGTCGGCGTGAAGAGAAGCTCTGAACTCTTCCAGCAGCTCCCTCATGCTGGCGTGTGTCAGGGGGATCTCGGCAGCCTGATTCCCGCCAGCCGCCTCCTGAGATTGTGGACCGCGTTTGGCCGCTCGCGCTGCTCTGGGGGAGGGGGGCGCCATGTTGGGCTCCTGGAGCGCGAAAGGCTGAGGGGCTGAGAAGAAGTCGGAGACTCGCCTTGGTGCTAGTCCTGCCACCGGCTTGGTCTTACCCATCGGTGCAGCAAGGGTTCCGGTCTTTTGTGGTGCAGAAGAGATCGCTGTAGCGGGCTCTGGAAGCTGGTAATGGCCGTTTCTGTGCCCGGGAAGTCAGGAGCTCAAAGTTATGCAGCCTCTGCCATTGCCAGTCAGGCCACGCCCTCCTGTGCATTATGTTTGAAAGTGCATTATACTTTGGGGAGAACTATGCGGGTGCATTATACAATATGGACAACTATGGACAGTATATTATACTATATGGAGATGCAATATAACATATGGAAGACTATGGGGATAAATTATACTATAAAAAAGTGCATTATATTATATGGAAGACTATGGGGTACATTATACTATATGGAGAACTATGGGCTGTGCATCATATTTGGTGGTGCATTTTATAATATGGAGGACTATTGGGTGCTTTGTACTGTATGGAGGACTATGGGGTATGCATTATACTATATGGAGGACCATGGGCTATGCATTATACTATATTGATGACTATAGGGAGGGTGTTATACTAAATGGAGGACTATGAGCTGTGCATTATACTATTTGGAGGACTATGAGCTGTGCATTATACTATATGGAGGTGCATTATACTATTTGGAGGGCTATGTGGGGTGCATTATATATAGAAGTGCATTATACTATATGGAGGACTATGGGTTGGTCATTATATTTGGTGCTGTATTATATTATATGGATGACTGTGGGGTGCATTATACTATTTGGAGGACAATGGGCTGTGTATTATATTTGGAAGTGCATTATACTATATGGTGAACTATGCAGGTGCATTATACAATATGGGGAACTATGGGCTGTACATGATACTATATGGAGGTGCAATATACCATATGGAGGATAATGGGGTGTATTATTATATATAGAGGTGCATTATATTATATGGAAGACAAGGGGGTGCAATTATACTATATGGAGAACAATGGGCTATGCATCATATTTGCTGGTGCATTATATATGGAGGACTACTGGGTGCATCATACGTTATGGAGGACTATGGCAGTGCATTATATATGGAAGTGCATTATACTCTTTGGAGGACTATGGGCTGTTCATTATATTTGGTGTTGCAATATATTATATGGAGGATCATGGGGTGTAATATACTATATGGAGGACTATGAGCTGTGTATTATATTTGGAGGTGTAATATACTATATAGAGGACTATGGTCTATGTATTAAACTATATGGAGGACTAGGGCTGTGCATTATATTTGGAGGTACATTATACAATATAAGGGACTAAGGGGTGCATTATATATAATGAGGAATATTGAGGGTACATTATACTATATAGAGGACTATGGTGGTTGCATTATATTATATTGAGGACTATGGAAGGTGCACTATATTATATGGAGGACTATGGGGGTGTCTTATAATATATGGAGGGCTATGGAGAGTGCATTTTATTATATGGAGGACTATGGGGCGGGTCCTTTATACCATATGGAGTTCTATGGGGTGTTTCTTTTACTATATGGACAACTATGGGGTGTGAATTATACTGTATGGAGGAATATGGGATGTATTATACTTTATGGAGGGCTATGGGACTATGGAGGGTATATCATACTATATGTAGCACTATGGAGGGAGCATTATATACATGGAGGACTATGGGGAGTTCATTATACAAGATGGAAAACTATGTGGGACCTATTATACAATATGGAGGACTATGGGGGTGCATTATATAAATGGAAGTCAATGTGGGGTCCATTATACTATATGCAAGGATATGTCAAGGCCATGATAATATTTAGAGGGCTATGAAGGAGCCTTTACACTTTATAAAAGGCTATTTGAGGGTCATTATAAAGTATGCAAGCAATTATATAGTGTAAAGGATTGTGTGGGGTCCTTCATACTGTGCATAAGGTTGTGTAGGGGCCATTATACTGTTTATAAGGCTAGTGATAGCCTTTATACAGTGTGGAGTGGTGGCTATAATATTGTATGTTGGCATATTATTCTGCATGGGGGTTGTGTGGGAGTCACAGTTGGGGATCATACTGTGTTGGGGGGTTATAGGAGGGTATTAGTTGAAGGGGTAATAGCAGGGTTATAGAAGGGTCATCATACTGAGCGATTGTAGGTTACTGTGGAGGAATTCACTGTGGATGTATCATACAGTGTTTATGGGGCACTTTTGCTTGCATCATACTTAAAGGGGAAATCCGGGGTGATAGCAATTTTTAGTACTGTTCCTGCCCTTCTGCACTATGAAGTTGAATGGGCACTACAGTTCTAGGATATTTAGATTTATTATAAATCGATAAAATTGTATCTGCTCCTCAACCCTCACTTCTTCCTATGAGACAATAGGTCACAGAGTAGATCCAGCAGGGGGGCGTGATGGGAGCATGGCTGTTGACCCAATGGTCTCACTACATGACAGCCCCCACTCTATATGCCTGCTGTATGCACATCACTGTACTCTTCTGACGGTGACAGCTGCATAAACACACACGGTCACTCAGCTCAGGAGATTCATGCAATATATAGTAGCAGGCATATAGAGTGGGAGCATGCATGTAGTTATTCCAAAGACCTGTGTTTGTAATCACTTTTGTCTGTGGACACTGCGTGGGGATGAATAGCAGTCAACAAAAAGCTGCCATTTCATGAGCATTGGGCCATCGACCATGCCCCCTGTTCATAACTAGCAAGAAGTATGAGGGGCTGGAATGTAGAATGAGCATGGGTCCCCAGTGACCACGCCCACACCACATACCCCTGTTTATTACACTAGCTAACAGTAAGAGGGGGCTGGAATGTAGGATAAGCCTGGAACTACTGGTGGCCATGCCCACGCCATGTCTCCTGTTCATTACACTAGCTAGAAGCATGAAGGGGCCCCTGGCAGCCATGCCCACACTACAACCCCTTTCATTACACTAGCTAGAAGTATGAGGGGGCTGGAATGTAGGATAAGCATGAAGCCCCCGGTGCCCATGCTCCTGCCACACACCCCTGTTCTCGGCAGCAGCTTGAAGCTGAATCTGCTCTGTGACCTATTGTCCAATAAGAGGGTGAGAGCTGAGGAGCAGATATTATTTCATTGATTTATATATGAGCTATAGATCCTAAAACTGTAGTGGACAGCTCAGCTTCATCATACAGGATGGCAGGGACAGTGCAAAAAAAATTCTCTCCCGGAATTCAACTTTAGTGGGAGCAATGAAAGGGAATCTACTAGCTTCACTAGGAGAAGAATTACTTTGAAAGGGCTAAAAAGCTGTGATATATGGTATCATGTGGCTCAGATGAATATTATTTTTTTTTTTGGACGGGGAGACAATTATAATTTCTGCCATGGAACTCCTTGATTTATTTGAATGCCCAATTGTGTGCCCAGTTCATAGATGCATTTCCTAAACCGGGATCTAGGGACAGCTCTATAGACTTTAAAAAAAACTGTATGTGTAGGTCTTAAGACCAGAAGTCGACTAAGGTTGGCCCTCACTGTTTTGTTTGCACTTGTCTTTACTAGGTTTTTAAGCCTTTTTATGTCAGTACTGAGTAAAAGTTATTTTTAGGTCTATTTTATTCACTACCATTACCATTAGTTTGCTGTGTTGTACTTTCACCATAAGTACTACATTTCTGAATGTAAATTGCTGCCAGAAGTGTCTGGCAGTGGATTATTTTCTTTTCTGAATTCAGAACACATGCACGCTCAACTGAACTGAGCATACATATGTACGGGGATTAATTATAGCATCAATGTTTGGGCTTTGAAATGCATCTGCCGCGATTACCGCATACCGGCTGCACTTGCGGCGCGGTTGCGGTAAACGCCATGCAAAGTATAGGCGTACTTGCGGCAGGTGCGGCAAGTGCGGTTTTGCACTTGCGGCAGGTGCGGCCGCGAAAAAAAAACGCTGATGTGAAAGGGCCCTTACTCTAAGTATTAAAATAGAATTCTGTGTTCATAATATATCAAAAGAACAGTTTATGATGTAACACAACAGTAAATGTATCCATTTATAGTACAACCCCTTTAATAAAAGCACAGCACTTGTAAAAGTTGTGTCTACTGTAGTTAGGTGAAATGAGTAACTTATACATGGAAATAGAGCTTGTACACATTATCTGTGGCCTAATGGAATATTGCCTTTCAACATTCGAGAGAGAGATGAAATCTTCTCTCTTGTCTGGTTCAAGCAGTAACAGATGACCTAAGGTCAACTGCTCCTCTAGAACTACAAGTCATCTGCACACCAGTACTTAGAGTCAATCTTTTAGTGCCATTGAGATAGGCAATTTGTTCATATAAGAGCTCACAACAGTAAACTCTTTTGCAATAAAGGCTCCATTGTCCTAACTCCTGATACAAGTGAACTACAAGAAGCCACAGTAATTAAATGTCAATATGTGGTCTTGTTAAATCTGTATTTTACTATGATGAAAGCACTGAAAAGAAAACTATCTATATAAAGGGTTAAAGTGTCCCTGTAAAACAGTACAAAAATATTGTTTTAATGTTTAAAGGGTTTGTCTGCTCTTTATTAAAAGTTACCAATGGGATAATATCTTGATAAAAGAGTAAAGGAAGCCTTATTTTCCCCTCAAAATTGCCTCTCCACTTTAGCGATGACAATCTGATGGTTTCCAGTAAATGACAAGCAATGATTGGCTGCAGGGTCATGTGATGGATGGTAAGGATGTCATTACTGCCGGACTGGTGGAGAATTGTGGAGCAACAATGCCCTGGCACAGTGTGGATTCCAGGATCAAGCATGGCTCTATTAGTTATCAGGGTGACATACCTTTGGTAACTTTTAGCATATAGCAGTAATCCTCTTTGACACATAAGGAAATAATTCAATATAAAGTGGCAACCGATTATAGTGGTAATGGTTGGTATGTATCAAAGAGCCGGTTGTTCTCTGTAATAAAAACCTGGAATGATCTCTCTAAAGGGCCCGTCACACGGGGAGATATCGCCGGCGATGTTGCCGGCAACCGAGGGGCGTGGCCAGGCTGCAGCGACATCGCCGGCGAATTGCCGCGTGTGACAGGGCGATAATCAGGCGATGAATCGCCTGAGTCACATCGCCAGGTTTCCCAACAATGTTGGGAAACCTGGCGATGTTGCTCAGGCAATTCTGCCTGATCGCCCTGTGTAACGCGGCAACCCGCAATGTTACGGGCGATTCCGCCTATCTACAACATTGCGGGTTATCGCTCGCTGGGTTGCTGGGCAACTCAGCGAGCGATAGCCGCGGCAACTAGCCGGCGACATCGCCGGTAAGTTGCTCAGTGTGACAGCTCACCGGCGATGTTGTCAGGGATGCGCGCTCCCGCGATCGCCGGCAACATCGCCGGCGATATGTCCCTGTGTGACGGTACCTTAAGGCTTGAAGTTTCATAAGCCTTAAAAGGCATTCAAGGGTTCAGGTTTTGGAGATAAATCTGAAAGATGGGTGTGTTTAGCCATCGAGGTATCTCCACCCAGGGGTGGCCGCTTTTTGACTTAGTCATTTTTTCACCAAAAACGCATATGCATTAATGCATGGTGCCTATATGTACCATGCGTTAACACATGTGTTTTCCATAGGGCCACATGTTAAAAAAGCATGCTTTTTTTACTGCACCCATAAACGCTGCTAGCAGCGTTTTTTGGGATGCTGAGCAAAAACGCATGCGTTTTTGAAAAATGCATTGACATATGCGTTAACACATATGCGTTTTTGGACGTAGAAAAAAAAATGACTAAAAAGATCCCAAAAACGGATCCTAGGCAAAAGCGGCTGCCATGTGTGACCCTGGCCTGTGGCTGATAAAAACTGGAACATTGTTTAATTTTATTTTTATGGCATTTAGTGGAGAAAGTGAGGAGGCAACATGAGGTATTCATCCTCCAGGTTCTAAGGGCTGGCAGAAAAACCAGAAGCTGCAATATTCATCATCTGAACATAATTTTTCAAGAAATACATTACAATACTCATCATGTCAAGATATGAGCAAGAATAACCAGTTATACAGGAATGAGTAAAAAAAAACTATGCTAGAAGCCCCCTTGTGGAACAACGTATAAAAACTTACTTGGAGTGCAAGAAAAGGATTTATAAATTGGTCAAACTACTGAATCTAGAATATAAAGAAGACCTCATTACTTAGATTAAACTAAATCTTCATAGCCATGATTTTAACGTGTAACAAAAATGAATGTTGTTTCTTGTGTGTTTGTTTTTTTTGAAAAGGGCTTCAGCGTTTTATACTGATAATCTTCAACGGGTTGATGTGACAAGACTGAGTGCCATGATTGAGTATTCCTTTCACATGGGTGCAAGGTCAATAAGTCTGTCTTGTGTGGTCACATATCATAGGCTATGCATTATTCGCAGCAATGTAAACAGATATTCACTGTGGTTGCCAGACATTGGTCATTGGAGCCACAGGGGAAAAGCAGGTATTGGCTGGTTTGTTATGTTTTATCACAAATTCTCCTTCTTTTTCTTAAAGCTGGACAACTCATTTACCATTACCGTGAGCCTTGAAAGAGTTAAAGAAATAAGGAATAGTCAATTTCCCATCCTTCTAGCTTTCTTAAATGAGGCATAATTATGAATTACTCAGTAAGAGATAGTGATATATGTGCACTCCTAGACATAATAGTGGTCATCTATACTACTATAGGCTCACTCATTCTACTTGGCTGGCTATGACTAATATGGGTCAATCCTCAAATAATTGATGGCTCCTGTTATAAATGCAGATGTTAGCAGTTGCAACAAAATGACCAAATCGCATAGGCACAAGATTGCAAATGGCCACTTTCTGCACATAAATTTAGATGGACATCCTGGGCTGATTAGGTTATAAGCAAGTCTGGAAAAAGATGCCATCAATTCCAATCATCCTTCTACCCAGCCACAGAAAAAACAGTTTTCCAAGCTTGGCTAGCAGCCTAGTTGGCAATGTGACAGGATGAATAGAGGAGAGTTGGACTTGACAAATAGATGGAACATGAGAAGCAACTGAGATATAGAAATTCTCCAACATGCTCTGGTCCATCATCTTATCTGTAGCATGATATATCATTACTAAATATGGTTGGTGTAGGCATCATAGATGTGGCCCATGGCTCCATCCAAGGGCCACATTCTACATTCATCGTCCAGTATCCACCTTTTGTATCAGTTGTGCTATCCACCTCCATAATAGTCCATGGGAGTTACAGGAACAATCACATCTCCTGTTCACTATATTGGGTGGTGAACTTGCAGCCACCTCACTGATTAAAATCCTTTTTTCCGCATTCACTGACAAAATGGGCAGTAAATCTGCAATAAAAGTGTGAAGTGGAAAAAACATTTTTTCTTAATGTTGCATGCTGAGTTGGTTTTGGAGTCTGAATATGATGTAAAACAGTACAAAACATACAATACACAACTGCAAGTACTTTGCTGCCATTTATATAGCCATTACTTTGTGTGACATATAGGCATGCACGTCATTGTGAGATACAAAGCATTTAAAGAGAGTCTGTCAGCATTTACTGACTGTTCAATCCAAGCAAGATGCGCAGTGCACCCTTAAGGTGAATGTGCACTTAAGGGCACCATCTACTTGTTTTCACCCCTTCACTGACTCCTTTAAACCCTTAAAGGGAATCGGTTAGCAGGATTTTGCTATTTCATCTGAAAGTAGCATGATATAGGCAAAGAGACCCTTAATACAATGATGTATCATCTAGCTTAGGCTGGGGTCACACATAGAAGTCCGTTTTTGGAAGTGATTTTCATCACCAATCCGTTTTTTATAGGGTGCTTTTTGAGCCTCCTGCACCCCTGAACGTTTTTGGACTTAGTCATTTTTTCATTAAAAACGCATTTGCGTTAACGCATGCGTTAATGCAGGTGCCTATATGTGCCATGCGTTAACGCATGCTTTTCCCATAGGGCCCCATGTTAAAAAAACGCATGCGTTTTTTAACTGATGCCAAAAACGTTGCTAGCAACGTTATTGCCTCAAAAATGGACAGAGCAATGTTTTGAGGTCCAGAAAAAAACGGACAGGGTGTTTATTACATCCAATCCATTTTTCTATCAGTTTTTGGACTTAGAAAAAAAAATGACAAAAATGAAGCCAAAAACGGACCAAGGGCTTATGTGTGACCCTAGCCTAACTGGGTGCAGTCATTCTGACACAATCAGAGTTTTTAGATTTAGCAATGCAGCAGAGCTGAGAAAGCTGGCCTCACCCACAACAGGCTCTCTACTGTATATACAAAGTCTATAAAAAGTGATCCACCAATCACAGCAGCAGGTATGTTGGACTAGCTGACCTCTAACTGACCTAGTCTGGCAATGACAATCTCCTGAATCTAAAACAAATATTGCTAAAACAACTGCACACAGTGTGAAAAGAGACACATCACTGAAATCACTACACACCCCTGCAGCATGAAATCTTCAGATTAGGCCCCCTTCACATCACGTTTTTTTGCCTGTCCATGTGGATCCTGTTTTTTGAAGGACCACACGGACAGGCACGGATTCGTGCAAATGGTTGGCAATTATGCTCCTGTTAGGACAATATTTTTTGCGTTCATTTGTGAAAAGAAAAAAATGGAAATCTGGTAAAAAATGTTGAAAATTTTGCAATTTTCAACCTTTTAATTTTTATACTCTTAAACGAGAGAGTTATATTACAAGGAAAAGTTAATACATACCATTTCTCACATGTGTACTTTACAGGAGCACAATTTTGGAAACAACATTTTTTGTTATGAAGTTAGAAGGATTCAAAACCTTTGAGCAATTTCTCATTTTTACAACAAAATTTACAAAACCATTTATTTTAGGGACCACATCACATTTCAAGTTACTTTGAAAGGCCTATGTGACAAAGAATACCCAAAAGTCACACCATTCTTACAATTTCACCCCAATATTGAATTTTCACAAGAATAACAAGATAAATTGCACCATACAATTTGTTGTGCAATTTCTCATGAGTTCACTGATATCCCATATGTGGAGGAAAACCCCTGTCTGTACAGTAGGGCTCATAAGGGAATGAGTGCCATTTGACATTTTGAATAGAAAATTGTCTGAAATCATTACCGGACTTCATGTTGTGTTTGGAGAGCCCCTGATGTGCCTAAACAGTAAAAAAAAAAAAATCAGAAGTGACAACATTTTGGAAAACTAAACCCCTTCAATGATTTTATGATGCTGCGTGATAAGCACTTTGAACACTCAGATGCTTCAC
The DNA here is from genome assembly GCA_033576535.1 of Allobates femoralis. Lineage (NCBI taxonomy): Eukaryota > Metazoa > Chordata > Amphibia > Anura > Aromobatidae > Allobates > Allobates femoralis. The sequence goes on from JARQOC010000001.1 coordinate 156,939,425, forward strand.
AGAATTTTATGAAATTGAACCATGAAAATGGAAAAGTGATTTTTTTTTCCATAAAAATGTTCTTTTAGTGGCAATTTTTTTTTTCATTTTCACTGGGGAAATAGGAGAAAATGGATCTCAAAATTTGTTATGCAGGATCTTTTGAGTACGCTGATAACCCATATGTGGTGCAAAACCACTGGTTAGGAACACAGCAGGGCTCGGAAGGGAAGGAGCGCCATTTGACATTTTGAATGGAAAATTGTCTGGAATCGTTACCAGACTCCATGTTGTGTTTGAAGAGCCCCTGATATGACTAAACAGTAGAAACACCTCACAAATTACCCAATTTTGCAACCCCCAAAAGATTTTATCTAGATATGTAGTGAGCACTTTAAACCCCCAGGTGCTTCACAGAATTTTGAGACTTTGAGCCTTGAGAATAAAAAAGTAAATTTTTTTCCACAAAAATGTTAACTAAGCGGCCTTCTTTTCATTTTTCAAAAGGGCAAAAGGAGAAAAAAGACTCCAAAATTCCTTGTGCAATTTCTACTTAGTATGCTCATACCCCATATGTGGCAGGAAACCACTGTCTGAGTGCACGGAAGAGCTCGGAAGAGAAGGAGCGTCATTTGGCCCTTTGAAAGGAAATTTAGCTGGAATTGTATGCTGACTCCATGTCATATTTGGAGAGCCCCTAATGTGCCTAACAGTGGAAACCCCCACAAATTATCCTATTTTAGAAAATAGACCTCCAATGATTTTATCCAGATGTGTGGTGAACATTTTGAGCCCCCAGGTGCTTCACAGAATTTTATAAAATTGAGCTGTGAAAATGAAAAAACTGAGGCTTAAAAGAAAAGTGTTTTTTTTTATTTTCACAGCTCAACGAATGAAGCACTTGGGGGTTCAGAGTGCACACCACACATCTAGATAAATTCCTTAGGGGGCCTAGGCTCCAAAATGGAGTCATTTGTGAGGGAGCTACACTGTTTAGGCACATCAGGGGCTCTCCAAATGCGGCATTACACCCATAGACCATTCCATCAAAATATGCACTCCAAAACGTCACTCCTTCCCTTCTGAGCTCTGCTTTGCACCTAAATCAGCGTAATTCATTTTGGGGGCCATTATATCCTGTTACCCTTGGGAAAATGAAAAATGTGAGGTTAAAAAAACAGTTTTGTGGAATAAAAGTATTTTTTCATTTTCATGGCTCAAGTGTTATAAAATTATGTGACACACCTTGGGGTTCAAAGAGCTTGCCACAAATCTGAAAACAGACTTCCTTAGGGGGTCTAATTTCCAAAATGGTGACTTGTGGGGTTTTACCACTGTTTTAGCACATCGGGGCTCTCCATATGTGAAATGGTGTCAGCTAACGATTGCAACCAATATTCCATTGAAAACATCAAATGGCAATCCTTCACTTCCAAGCTCTATTGTGCTCTTCAAACAGTGGTTACCAGTCACATATGGGGTATCGGCATAATCAGAATAAGCTGCACAACAAATTTTCTCTATGGATTTTAAAATGGTCCCCAAAATTTGTTGGGCAATTTCTTCTGAGTAAGCTGATATATCTGATGGGAAAACATTGTTTGGGCACATGACACTGCTCGGTAGGGAAGGAGTGATGTTTTTGAGAGGGGACTAGAATATGAATTTTATAGTTTGGTGTATGTCAGTTGTGTAGAGTATTAGTTTGGAATCAGTGATCACACACCTTATCGACAATTAGGGTGACTGGTTAGCGATCAGGTGCCTGGTTGGCAATCAGGGCACCTGATCAGCGCTTGGCAGTTTAAGTAGGGGGCAGAGGGATAAGGGAGAGCAAAGGTGGAAGAAGGAGAGAGCATAGGTAGGAAAAAAATCTTTCTCAGAATATTTAAATTTTTTTTTACTTTTCACTGTATTTATTTGCCACTTAGCCTGCAGATGCATGTTAAGTGCCACTGCCAGAGATTGATAGCAGCGTTTAACAGCATTTACCAGCAGCATTTAACAGCATCTAACAGGTTATCAGCCACAAGTGGAACTCTATTCCACCTGCGGCTGTTAGAGGCAGATGATAGCTGAATAGTTCAGCTATTACATACTGAGGAAGATGTAGGCTCAGCATACGAGTCCGCATCATAGTCAGTGAGCAGCCGCCCAATAATTTGGCCCATTTAATAGAAGTGCCAAATCCTGGCTCTTTTCCCGGATTTTCCAGTTGCCCTGGTGGCAAACTAGGTGTTAAAGTGGTTAATGACAGATTGTGATTGAAAACTTGTCATTAAGCCCTGGATTGGTAATGTCAGGCGTCTTCTGATACCTGGCCATTACCAATCCAGTAAGTGAATAGTTAATAAACACAGACACAGAAATTTCCTTTATTAGAAATAGAACACAGAAAAAAATCTTTATTAGAAACACAACACAGACAACCCTCATTTACCCATTTATTAAACGCCCCCAAAACATACCCTCCAACAATAATCCACAACTAGGTCCCACTTTGCAATCTCAGATCGGTTGCATTGGAGGCTGAGCTGAAGAACAAGCATACTATCATAATGGCCTCTGAGTACAGAATGACAGCACTGAGAGCTGTGGCTGTGTGAGTGATGAGTCAGTCAGATCACCTGAGGACATAGCTCAGGTACAATGGTTACACACTACGAGGGCATGTTGCCATACACTAACGTGTAATGGTACTGTCACACGCCGCAATCTCGGCTGGGAATCATAAAGGCGATATGTCGCCCCAGAGCAATCGTCGTGAAATTGCCTCACGTTTGCGACGTGTGATTTGGTAATTTCACGGCGATAAATCGCCCCTTGGCCTTCGCCTGATTCCTGAACAGTGCTCAGTAATCAGCCGCAATCCTTAAGGCGATATTTCCGTGTTGTGGCGTATGACAGGATGATAGTGATGGAAACAGCGCTTTCCATGATTTCCCGTAGGCGTGCCTCAAGCATTCTGTAATCTGCGCCCCGTCCGCGATGATTGGTGTTGGGTACTGTGTAACCATTGGCTGTCAGTTGACAGCGCGCCATATTTGAGTGTGTATTTGTACTAAACTCTGATAGACAATGGCGTCATGTATTAGCCAGCCTTCCACAGCAGGCTAACCAATCGTTACGCTGTTGCATCATCCAATGTGCGTGTATGGGGCGCGGTGTAAACCACTGTGGCACGCCAATCTCCTTGCCGCGCTGAACATGTACGCCCACATTGCCTTTGAAATTGCAGCGTGTGAAGCGGCGATGGAATGAGGCAAGATTGGTTCCGCTGTATGTTAGGCGATTTCCAGAGCGATACATCGCCTTCCTTCAGGGCGATATTGTGGCGTGTGATGCCGCCATCAGCGATCTGAGGCAACCATGAAAAACATGCACGCGCACGTTAGATCGCCACATATCACCAGGCAAGATTGTGGCGTGTGATGGTACCATAAGGCAGCCAAGCAGAGACACCGGTACAGATTATGGGAGCACAGTCTGAGTGCAACAGTTAATCCCAGACATTCTCACAGAGCGTGAGCATCTGTGATTGGCCATTGATGGTAGCTGCAGTGAATATTCATGAAGCTTAATAGGCAGCCCCGGAAGCAAACAGCTGTAAAAAACTCTTCAACGAATCTGGCAAAAAACACATGCAAGCAGATGCTATCGCACCGGTATTATGCCAGATATAAGTATAGGATCTGGCATAATACCACTGTGGTTGCATCAGCTTGCATCTGGTTTCACACAAAAAAAAACGAATGCGGTTGAACATATTTTCCACTGTATCAAAACGGAATACTGGTGTGAATCTAGGCTTAATATGTTACACTGTGGTGTCACATTGCTGCAGGAAATGTTACTTGTTAAAAGCTGTGTTGAACATTTCTGATACAAAATGAGCCACTTAACAAGTTGTGCAATTTAAACCTAGATCATCTTAAAATTAGGCAGCTTTATAAATCAGCAAGAACCATTTAGGCCTGCTTCACACTGCGGCACGATCCGGTCGGGGGCTGTCCGGGATGACCCTGACAGCCTCGCACCGGATCAGCACACAGAACCGGAGGGCCAAATGTGCCCTCCGGTCCTGTGTGCAGCCAGATGGCTGTAATTGCAGTCGCAGCTGCTGATTTTTCAAGACCGCGGCTAGCATGGAGTTAGCCGCGGTCCTGAAACAACAGTGGCATGCAGCCGCCAGTGTCCGGTTCCCAGATCCTCCCAGTCCCATGTTAGGGAGCGCCGGATTGCCCCGGAGACAGGAGAATCCGACCGAATCCGGGATCTGGCAAATTGGGGACATTTTTCTCCCCGGACAAAATAAAATGCAAGCATCATTTTTGTGTCCGGAGAGAATAATCCGCATTCTCCCGGATTGTCCCGGAGTGATGAAACCGGATGGCAGCTCTCTGCCATCTGGCTCCATCCGGCCCCATAGGATACTATAGGATACTATGGGGCCAAAAACCAGTCCGGGGCTGCCTGGTTTACACCGGACAGCCCCGGACCGGATCACACCGTAGTGTGAAGCCAGCCTTAGAAGTAAACAATATTGATATTGAGTATTGATAAACCTGCCCCATTGATCTTAATGCAACTGTTTTTTTGTGATGACCTATGACCTGTGCAGAGGGGGAAGAAGGTGAGCTGTGATCATCCCCTATTGTGAATGGTTTGTGTGTCATAGGTGTTACTGATCATTGTAATCCAGCCTTGTGAAAGTAATGAGATGACTACTGAAAAGTAATCTCCAAAGATTTGGAAGGTTTAGGTATAGGGTATAATGTAAAAATTGCAAAATATTGATATTTTTTTGCAACAACAAAATTGAAAATTAAAATAAGAATCGCAAAAAAAATTTGAAAACATGTTAATCAAATGTGATTTAAAACATAGGTCATTTTCTACTTAGTGGTTACAAATGTTGCCTTCTAGCATCTCATAGTAATGGGAAAAAAATGATAAAAATCTACTAAAAAGCTAATCATTTACCAACTTTCTAAACTGAGTGCTATCTTGTGATGACACAAATGATTCCAGAATGCTTATGACAATCTCATTAGTGGCTATTGTATCGGAAAGTCTCTCCTCCTTTACAACACTCTCAAACTTTACTTGCATGATGTGCATAAAGTCATTAATTTCTATGTCATTTTATGATTTTTGGCCGAACAGACACTATGCATGTCTACATGTAGGCAAGCAAAACAAATGCATTTTGTATTCAAATTTATACAACTCCATACATTTTTATGCTGTTTATTTGAAAATTAATCTTTTCTCAGGCCTCAGAGACAGCAAATGTTGTCAAATTTTGAGGGCTACCTGCAAAGCCTTGGGGACTGCATTACCCTTATGCATAAGAAACAGCAAAATAAAATAAAAATAAATGAATTTTCCGATACGTCATGGCTAATCCCTTGAGCTGACCTACAAATGAATTATGGAGGCTGTGTTATAGGGCTGGGTAGATCTGGTGATTTCACCCAGAGATTTATCTTATTTCCCAACTTATTTTCATATCTTACATTCCTTTCTTTCTGAATTACACTGTAAATAAAAGAAGCAGCCACCCTTTCTTTCTCTGCCTTTGAATTCATATTGGCTTGATAAATTAAAATGGTGAGATGAGTTTTGTATGACCCATCCTTAAGGATTTGGGAAATTTAGCTGATGCAAAACAAGGCATTAATTTGGCGAGGACTAACTCTTTACAACGCTTAGTACCCTGACAATGATGAATGGCATCATTCCAAGCAAATGGTAATTTCACTTTTTGTGACACTACTTTAGAGCAAAACCGACTTTCTCCACACAAAGAATTTGCAATCCTATTGAGAAGAGGCTGTACCTGAATATCAGAAATCCTTCATTGTTTAAATATCATCTGATATTCTTGATTGGCTTCAGACTGAAGGTTGAAGCTGAATTAGGGAGGTTAAGTCCTAACCTTGAAAGATTTAGCAGCCATTGAAATTGTGCTTTTGGGCCCTTATTGGTCTGTTTTTATAAAAAAAAAAAAAATCTTTAAAATTCAATGAGGGGAGGGAGGAAAAAAAACACAAAACTTGTCACATTCATCAAGTGAAGTCACTGGAAAGACATCTACAGAGGAACACCCAAAAAGTATAATCTGTTAGAACCAGCAGAGATTGAAATCACATACATTGCAAAATACCCATCATAAATTTAGAGCACATGCCAATACAAAAACCGTTCATCCAGACACATTTATTAGGTCCACTTAGATTTTATAACATTACCATTTACCACCACAATAAAACATATTGTTACGACACAATGTCTGCCACATTTATTTTTCTTTTTATTCACTGTTGAACCCCATTTACGGGTTTTATTTGCATTACAGAAATGTACTATCTTTACTTATAGGGGTTTTTCCATGAACAAAGTTAATTTTAAAGTTCTTTTTAATCAATAGATCTTAGAATAATATTAATTTCCACAATTGGATGTTTTTTGTTTTTTTTTAAATGTTCCTGTGCTGATATAATCTTACATACAGTTAGGTCCATATATAATTGGTGAATATGTCGAAAAAATGCGTCACTCACCGTTATGAAAATCTTCCATTTATTGGTGCCGGAAAGTGAACATGGCAGCCGAGTTACAAACGTAACATGGTGGGGGGAGGGAGTGGGGAGTGCAAACGACGGCAGGCACCGTTTCACGGCGGGCTGCCACTTCTTCCGGTCGAGTCTCGGCGTCTGACGTAAGATCCTCATCCTATATAGAGGAGGGATCTATACGTCTGCGCCTATAAGTGAGATAAGTGCTCAAAATGAATGCTATATTAAGCAAAATAAAAGAAAAACATAAGAAGACACGAGACATGAGACTCGACCGGAAGAAGCGGTAGCCCGCCGCGAAACGGTGCCCGTCGTCGTTTGCACTCCCCACTCCCTCCCCCCCACCATGTTACGTTTGTAACTCGGCTGCCATGTTCACTTTCCGGCACCAATAAATGGAAGATTTTCATAACGCTGAGTGCCGCATTTTTTCTACATATTCACTATATTCTATGGACTATATTAGCGAGCACCACCGTTGAGGAGTGTCCACACCTGTCTCGCTCGGGATCACCATTAGTGCAGTATATTTAAGCAATTCCTGCAGTGCCCTGGTATTTTCTACAATTTTTGAATTTCCATATATAATTGGACACTGACTCAAATTTTGCTTTTGTTTTACCTGTTTACTGAAACATATTCAAGTCATATTTATATAATGGACATGGACATAAAGTCCAGACTTTTACCTTCCATTTGAGGGTATCTACATTAAAATTGGATGAAGGGTTTAGGAGTTTCAGCCCTGTTTTTAAAGGGATCAAAAGTAATTGGACAATTGACTGTTTCAAGGGCAGGTGTGGGCAATTCCTTCATTATTTCATTCTCAAGCACATAAAAAGTCTGGAGTTGATTTGAGGTTTGGCGATTGCGTTGAGAAGATTTTGCTGAGAATAATACATTCAGTCAAAAAAGGTGAACCAAGCCATCGTTCATCTGTGAAAACAGAAAAAACCCATCCGAGAAATTACTACAATATTAGGAGTGGCAAAATCTACAGTTTTCTACATCCCAAGAAAGAAAGAAAGCACCTCAACAATGTTAAATGACCTGGATGCCCACGTAAGACAAAAGTGGTGGATGACCACAGAATAATTACCATGGTGAAAAGAAACCCCCCTCACAACAACCAACCAAGTGTACAACACTCTCCAGGATGTAGGTGTATCAATATCCAAATCTACTATAAAGAGAAGACTGCATAAAAGTAAATACAGAGGGTTCAATGCACAGTGTAAGCCACTCATACGTCCCACAAATGAAAAGGCTAGATTGGACTCTCTTAAAAACCATCTTAGAAAACCTACACAGTTCTGGAAGAACATTCTTTGGACAGATGAAACCAAGATCAACCAGTACCAAAATGTTGGAAAGAAAACGTTTTGGTGAAAGCATGGTACAGCTCATTATCCAAAGCATATCACATCAACGCTGTTAAACGCTGAGGCAGTGTGATGGCTTGGGCAAGCATGGTTGTCAGTGGCAGTGGGTCCCTAGTGTTTATTGATGATGTGACACAGGGCAGAAGCAGCTAGATTAATTCTGGAGTTTTCAGAGACATACTGCGTTCTCAAAATCCAGCCAAATGCAGCCAAACTGATTGGTTGACATTTCATAATACAGATAGATAATGACCAAAACAAAAAGCCAAAGCAACTCAGGAGTTTAATAAAGCAAAGAAGTGGAATATTCTTGAATGATCAAGTCAGTCACCTGATCGCAACTCAGTGGAGCCGCATATCACTTGGTAAAGACTAAACTTGAGACACAAAGGCCCACAAACAAACAGCAACAGAAAACTGCTGAAGAAAAGGCCTGGAAGAGCATTAAAAAGGAGGAAACACAGCGTCTGGTGATGTCCATGAGTTCAAGACTTCATGCAGTCACTGTTAACAAAGGGTTTACAACTAAATATTAGAAATTAACATTTTATTTACAATTATTTAATTTTTCAATTACTTTTGAGGCTCCGAATTGAAGGGATTGAATTTAAAAAAATGTTTTAGTTCCTCACATTTTTATGCAATCATTTTGTTCAACCCACTGAATTAAAGCTGAAAGTCTGAATCGTTTTGTTCAAAATCCATTGTGGTCATGTCCAGAATAAAAATTAGAAAAATGTTGTTTCTGTCCAAATATATATGGACATAACTGTTTGCGTCCTGTGTAACTTGCATGTAAGAAATATAATGGATAATGCAGGAGTCTTTTTGTATAGAACAAAGACACAATAGGACACAGCTTAAAGGTGAAAAAGTCTATATTATAACATGGTCATTCACAACAAGTACATGCAGATGAAAACTTAAAGTATATAAACATACAGTGTAGATATTGAATGAAGCCTTAACGAAAAGTCTTTTGAAAACCTCACAGGAAAATGCAATCAGTGGAGCAATGTTTAAAGTGCAGATTACACTTGGAGATGCTGTAAGCGTAAAGTCTATGGCAAGTCCAAACAAGGAGATGTGTTAAGCAAGTCTATATAACACTTTAAATCATCCATGGAGGCCTGGGTAAGGAAGTCTTTTAGAAAGTCCAGAACCAAATGCAGAGCAAATTACTAAGTCTAGAACAGTCTCACGCTCTACAACTATTTGAATGTAGGAAGTGATGAAGCACTTAACAAAGCAAGCAGCTTATGCGTCAAAAAAGGCAGGTGTGTCAAGAGCCACATCAGAGAGAGTAGCATGTGCAACCAGAGCAGAAGGAATGCTGGCAACAGATCTTGGCAGCAAAACCTCTAATGGGCAGTAGCAAGAGATTCACACAGGACTTGCAGATGTAGGCAGAGAACTTGAAGACCCACTAGGAAAAGGAAACCAGACAGAGGAAACCTAGCAGAAAGCTCTAAAATGTCTAGAGGTTGGGATGGGATTTATAAAGGCAGGAAGACAAAAGGCACGCCATCTTGGAAGAGCGCAAGAATGCCCAAAAGCTAATCAAAATATTTGGAGTCCTGACAGACCATGTCTTTTTTTTTTTTTTTTGAATTCTTTATTTTATTTTCAAACAATATTTGAACAACAAAGTAAAACCATACGTCTACCATTGTACAAATCATGTGAAAGACATTATGAAAAAGAAACACCATTCCATGCAACTGAACAGTATCTGTTGTATGTCACTTGTCTATCATATATGAGACGTATCTGAAACCATTAATCTTTCCAAAAAAAGAAAAGATAGAGAATATAGTAGGAAGCATAAAGGAGAAAAGAGAAAGTAGTAGAACCAAGGGGAAAATGAAAGAGGGTGGGAAGGGAAGGAGGGGTTAGAGGGCGGGAGGGGAGGGACCTCTCTCTCCCGTACCCAAGGGGCAAAAGAGCTCGGCTGTAACATCGTTAGAGCTTCGTCAATCAATTAGAAACTCCTACTATCTTTATATTACATCCGTGTCCATGAAACTCATCCAGGAGAACCATGTCTGTTTAAAAGACTCAAACGAATCATGCATCGAGGACGTTAGATCCTCTAGGTGCATTAAATCGTTCACCCTCGATATCCACATCATCACCGTCGGGCTAGTCTCCGTCTTCCACAGTAACGGGATACAGGACCTTGCTGCCATCACCAAAAAGCGTAGGAGTGACCGCTTATATCTGGTTGTGGGGATCTCACAGTGGTGAAGCAGGAGTAGACCAGGACCCATCTCTCCCTGGAAGCCAGTGACCAGTCGAGTGAGTTCTATAACCTTCGTCCAGAAAGGCCGAAGTCTATCACAATCCCAGAAAATATGTAGCAATGTACCGTCAGCCTCACCGCACCTCCAGCACTTAGGGTCCGCAGACGGGATGATTCTATGTAACACAGCAGGAACTCTGTACCAACGAGTTAGTATTTTGTAGTTCGCTTCCTGTAACCTGGAACAGATGGATGAGGAGTGAGCTAAGCTAAAGATCCTCTTTCTCTGTTCTGCAGATAGAGTCAAGCTCAAATCTCTTTCCCAAGAAAGCATGAAGTGTGGGGTCGGTAAGTCCGGTTGTGTGACCAGGTAGGAATAAATCTGAGACAGTGCATGTCTGCTATTCACCGTCGTGGTACACAGAATCTCAAAGGGCGTCTTGTTAAGTTTGTATGTCGTTTTTGAGGGCAACTCACGGAGAAAATGAGCTAGCTGAAGACATCGCCAAAAACCCAATGGAACCGGTTGCGTGATTAAGGTCAAGTTTTCCAAAGTCGGCCATGCAGACCTGTCTCCCAAGCTCGCTACTCTGTCTATTCCAGATTGAATCCATGACTTAAAAACGGAGTCATCTTTGCCAGGACCAAACATAGGGTGGCTCAGGACCGGGATCTGTGCTGAGTCGGTCGGTAACATCAATTTCCTGACCAACGGGAGATTACAGACCCTCAAGGTGGCTCCTATAGTCGGATGATTCCAGAGCGTCTCTTTTTTAGAGAGGGTCACCCAAGGCAATGTCTGTAGATTATAAGAGGTGTGGTCCTGTTCAATCCTAACCCATAATTTGTTGTCCCCGTGTCTGCACCAGTCCACAACTCTGGAGAGGTGACTTGCTATGTAATATAATTTAACATCAGGTAGATTCACACCCCCGTCTTCTTTCCGTCTGGACATCAAGGTTCTCGCTAATCGGGGTTTCGCTCTGTTCCAGACAAAGGCGGTCTGCATCCTCATTAGTAGTTTGAAAAAGGACGTTGGGATGGAAACCGGTAATGTCTGAAAAAGATACAAAACCCTGGGGAGTATAGACATCTTAAATAGCTGGCATCTACCAGACCATGAAAAGGTAGACTTCATCCAACGTTCGATGTCCGACTCGATTGCACTAAGTAGTGAGGGGAAGTTGGCTCTATATAGGTTCTTAGGGTCAGCCGTCAACATCACTCCTAGATATTTAAGTGCTTTGTTAGCCAATGAAAAGTAAATGCAGACCGAAGTCTGTGGTATTGCACATCAGGTAGTGAGATATTAAGGGCTTCTGATTTAGTTCTATTAATCTTAAAATTGGAGAGGGTATGGTATGTCTCCAATTCTTTTAGCAGATTCGGGAGAGATAGTTCAGGCTTCGTGATGAAAAATAGAAGATCGTCAGCGTAGGCTGCCATCTTATATTCTGATCCACCGTGTTGGAGACCCGAGACATCACCACTGGACCTGACACGACGTAGAAAAGGTTCCAGCGTCAAAATCTGACAGACCATGTCTGATCATACAGGTACATGGTCTGATCATACCACATCTCCTGGGTCGGGGAGGACGGAAACGATTATACAAATATTACAACATGGGATCATAGCTGATTATTTTTGTAAAACATTTCACTGCCTGTTTTTATAAAACCTTGAAGAAAGAATTATTTGTGATCCCGTCTTTTAATGTCTGTATTCTATTTTGTGTCCTCCCCTGGCCAGGAGATGTGGTTTAATCAGACCATGTCCCTGTATAGTTAGACATGGCCATTACATAGTACAAATCAGGTACAGGTACATAAGATTATCTCGGTGTAGGAACATTTATTTTAAGCATATACAATTGTGAAAATTATTTTTATTCCAAGATCTGTTAATTAAAATATCTTAACAATTAACTTTGTGCTAAAACCCCTTTAAATTAAGTGAAATTATATTACTTGTTTAATTTAGCATCAGTCCCAAGTAACAGCCTACATTGTCATGTAGAAACTATATTCACAATTCTGCTATTGGAATCAATGGACAAACTCCTGAGCAAACTCATCTGTAACCACTGAGTGTTAATCTTACGTAAAACTGTTGAACTGATAACTCTTTCAGACTATATTTTATACCAATGCAGGTGATTTAGTCCTTGATTTGAAAAAAATAGAGCTTCAATATTACAGCTATATTAAGAAATAGAAAAAAAACCTGAAAAAAAAAAAACTGCACAGCACTCACAGACTAATGTGAACTGGTGCCAGCAGGGACGCTGGATCAAATAACTAGAAAAAAGCACTCTGCAGCACTCAGCTACTACCAATGATGTACATATATATAGCTTGTTAGCATATGTACATCATTGGTAGTAGCTGAGTGCTGCAGAGTACTTTTTTCTAGTTATTTGATCCAGCGTCCCTGCTGGCACCAGTTCACATTAGTCTGTGAGTGCTGTGCAGTTTTTTTTTTTTGTTTTTTTTTTCTGTTTTGTATCTTATGGAGTTGCTGGCTGCATGCTGCAATTTGCACCCTCATTGACTACAGGTGATCTAAGGTCAAGATGGAGTCTGCCCACTGAGAAGTGGGGGGTGGACAAGGAGGATAGGGATATCAGCGTAGGACTCATCAGACCTGAAGTCACTTTGTCGCAGTCGATGAACAGACATTGGCCAATGTGTGTACCAAGAACTTCAGAAATAAAAAATTAGAATTTTGAGTTTTTTGAAAAAAAACGTAAGTTTTTAAACTTTTTTCTCAAATATATATAGCTTGTTAGCATATGTACATCATTGGTAGTAGCTGAGTGCTGCAGAGTACTTTTTTCTAGTTATATTAAGAAATAAATAGAATTTTTATCTCTTTTTTTAATTTTCTCTGTGTATTACTATATGTTCCTCTAACAAACCAGAATTGTGAATTGACAAGGTACTAGAGATGAGTGAATGCATTTGTAATACTCTAGTCCACTGTTGTTGGACAGAGTTTCTCAGAACTGCCTCCTGCATGGTGGATTTCCCGACATGTCTTCTGATAAAGAGGCAGGTACAATGTCATGCTTATGTCATCATGCCGGAAAAATGACATTGATTAGGAATATCCACACCTACAGTAAGCAGCACTAAACAGCATAAATTCTCTGTTTTTGTGTTTTTCCCATAAATGGGTAGTAGCTGCTGCATGGACTATGTAGAGTTGACGTTAATGCATTATCTTCCCTTTACACATGTTCAGTGTTATAAATCCATATAAATGTTATATAATGTAGACGTCTGCTGCAACAGTAATGATATTTCAGTATGAAGCCTTAACAGATGTAAAATAGGGAGAAAAATGAGAATGCTGTTATGATACATGAAGAAGAAATGCTCGGATGCAGGTGGCACCTTACTAAGATATTATTTCAGTGCAAGAATGTCTGGGAGATGTCGACTTCCCTATGAATAATACTACTCACATTCCTCATATCATCCAAACAGGAATATCATCTTATTTCCTACTTAGAGTACAAAATGCATTTACTTCTTAGGAAAATGTAGCCAGCTGGAGAAATATCCAAACCTTATTTAGGCCCTTTTTTTATTTATTTTACTCACTTACATAGCGCTATTAATTCCACATCACTTTACAGACCCCCAATGAGGCTCCCCATCTAAATTCCCTATTAGTATGTCTTTTGAGGGTGGAAGGAAGCCAGAGTAACGGAGGAAACCCGCCAAAACGAGGAGAACATACAAGCTCTTTGTAGAAGTCATCCTTGGTGGAATTTCAACCCAGTACCCTAGAGCTGGAAGACTGCTGTGTTACCACTGAGCCACCATGTGGCCCATGTTTAGCTTCTCTAACCACCACAATGAGGGTGGTTTCCCTGTGTAGGCTATAGGATTAGAGACGGGACCTCTTCACATTCTATGCTTTTTCATTTTCTGGAAATTTTATTTTAAGATTTTATTTTTTCCTCTTACTAATCTATACTATTATCTCTATGTCAAATATGTTAGGACGTCAAATGTCTTAGGACGTTCTATGAGTTGAAAAGTTTACCTGGTGTAGATAAATTAAATGGGAATGTTAATGGGATTCTCTCATACAGACAACCTAATTTCATATTTCCTTTAGGCTACATGGACTTCGTGAGCCAGACATAGCGATTTTTGTTTTGACTCACCTAGCCTCTCCATATTCAATATGAATGCTCAACATATGAATTACAGTTCATTAACAGAAATAGTTTTTTGAGTAATGAGTTTAATTGACTTTTGATTACTTTAGGAAAATTCAGGTTCACATGAACCCTCAGTGTAAACTGCTAACCCTGTCACCAGCACAGAGGTCAGTTCATCTGCTAGCACATGGGTTAAAATGAACAGATGAGCCTCTTTTCCTTAGTCTCCTTACCAGAGGCTGAACTTGATCTTCTATCATTTGATGTCATGCAAGACCAGATAAATGACAAGTCTTTCGAGAGCCTGCAGAAGTCCTTTAGAACAGCTGCACAGCCTTCTCCACTTCTTTCCAGCAGGTTTCTCACTTAAGAAAAAAACACGCTTCATTACATCGCCTCTTACTTGAGCTGCAAGGGTCTATTCAAGGAAGATAAGCCTCTTAGAAATGAAGTAGCGTTGAATTTAGGTTTTGAGTGACAGCAGGAAGGTTTATCCATTGAACAGACAATACTGCTTTCTCTGCATTAAGCTAGGAGGCGGACAATGATCTGTTTTTTAGGCCGCATCTCATCTCTTTCCCACAGCAGAAGGTGATTAGAGTGAGGAAACAGGGACTCAGAAAGAAAGCTGAGTAGTATCTCCCCAGCCCTCTGTTTCCTGAATAGGACTGGATGGAAGTTCTAGGCCAAGTGCATCAATCACAGATTAGCTATGAGGATGAGATGGGTTACCAGATGCTGAGGATGAACATATGGGCCACTCAACAAACTGGTAATATAACTTGGACAAAGGTTCAAAAAACCCAATTTCTGTAAATGGGGGGAAAAAGAAAATTCCCATAGAGAAGACTCCAAAAATGTATGGTCCTTCAGCTTCTCCTAACAATGTACTTCCATATCAGGGGCAGACATTATGTGTAAACTGTACTACTGTATAGGGGTCCAGTAAGATAGGGGCCCAATGCCAATTTCAAATTAACTTCCTACTATTTAGAACCTTACATTAAAATCCATATTAAGGGATTGAGTTACTGATCTACTCACATTTGCTAGGAAATTATAATAAATTAGAGGGTGATCTACTATGAGACAGTAAAGAGAAAGAGTACATGTTCTAAACAAATTCTGTTCTTGACATTTTGTAAAAAGATAGATTTGTCAGTGGGAGAAACAAAATGATAATGATGTATTTATAATATAATACCTTTTAATGTCTAACAAAAATAAAATAAATGATGTTGCAAAGCAAACTTTTCAGGTTGCTTAAAGGGATTTTTCTAAATGTATATAAGCGACTTTAACTTGGGGCTGATTCAAGACAAGAAATGTAATTTATTTTAATAGTATTTTTCGAATAACAAAGTTAATTTTAATTAATAGATCTTGGAATAATAGTAAGTTGCACAATTGGATGTGTTTAAAAAAATGTTTCTGTGCTGAGATGAATATGTCCCTGCTATGTACTGTGTAATGGCTGTGTCTGACCATACAGGGTCATGGTCTGATCATACCACATCTCCTGTGCTAAGATAATCTTCTATATGTGTCTCTGCTATGTACTGTGTAATGGATGTGTCTGACCATACATGGACATGGTCTGATCATACCATATCTCCTATGCTGAGATAATCTTATATATGTGTCCCTGCTATGTACTGTGTAATGGATGTGTTTGACTGTACAGAGACATGGTCTGATCATACCACATCTCCTGTGCAGAGATAATCATATATATGTGTCCCTGCTATGTACTGTGTAATAGATGTGTCTAACCGTACAGGGACATGGTCTGATCATACCACATCTCCTGGGCAGGGGAAGACGTAAAAGAGTATACAGACAGATATAAAGATTAAAATCAACTTTGGTTATGAGAAAACCCCTCTAAGTCTCTTCATCATGCATGGTATAACAAAATATCTGAAGAAACACAAATATATATGCTAAAAGAACAGAGGCAACATAATAAATGGAAATTTAAAACAGACTGAGCTTAGGGTCCTGTCACACTTGGCGATGTTCCAGCGATCCCAACAACGATACGACCTGGTAGGGATTTCTGGAATGTCGCTACGTGGTCACTGGCGCGATGTCAAACAGTCAGATCTACTCATTGATGCAGCAATTATATGGCGACCTGAATAATGACCTTGGCAGTCGTTGGGACCCTGTCACACAGCAGCTAGTCTGACGACTCTGACCTACGTGGCTGAGGTCCGAGTCACCAACGAGGTCATTGTTAAGGCATCAAATACACCGATGCATGCTGCCCAGCGGGAAACCGATGATCAAAAAATGGTCCAGGCCATTCCGACATGATCGGCGATGTCACAGCGGGGGCCTGGTTGCTGCTACGTGTCAAACATGGAGAGATCGCTGGCGAGGTCACTGTTACGTCACAAAACCTGTAACGAAGCAGCTATCTCGTTATGTGTAACAGGGGCTTTAGAGAATGATCCTTAATTACCTTAGATAAGTGGTGTGAAAGTTTTATTGTCCCAATATGTAAGATTGGAGACCTAAAGCCCTTGTTATCTCTGGAGCAAATTCCTTGGGTGTTGCAGTAATCATAAATCTTTGTGACAGATTTAGTCCTGTGTTGAGTTTATCACAAGGTAAAAAATGTTTATACCATGTTAGCCAGTAGATAGAAAAATATTAGAATATGAGAGTCCTCAGTGGTATATACCTTTTAATGGCTAACTGAAAAAATGGTAAACATAGTGTGGCGCCCTGCCAAGACAGGTAACCACATATCTCTCTACTGCGCAGTTGGGTTTACACAGCAGGTACTACTACAAACAACACCTTCCACCCCGTCACAGTAGGGGGATCTCAACCTGCTGCGTTTAGGCAGGATCCCCTATACATACTGCTGCTGGGGAGGAGCTAGTCAGAGTGTATGCAGACGCTAGAAGAGCTGCAAGGAAGCTCTGGTGATCGGTGCCACGTGTAGGCCCGAGCCAGGAACCCAGAAGTAGCCTTTCAGCGTCCCACCAGTCTAAGTGGGACTGAAGGCAAGGAGTTTAGAAGCAGAAGCAAGGAACAGGTAACTCCAGCCGTGAGTTTGTTCCAGAGAGAGGGAGAGAGAAGCCGGATATTGGGGATCAGCACCAGTGGAGAACTACAAGTCCCACAAGAAACGCCTTGGCACCGAGGAAGCTACAGCTACCCGGTCTCCTGAGAGAGTCAAGAAAGGGAGCCAGGAGCAGTGGCCACAACAGAATTAGAGATGGTTGTCCCGGAAACCGCACAGGAAGGAAGGAGACACAGACAAGAGAAGAGATTGGAGGCAAGTCAGGATTCAATAGACTGTGCCTCAGTGAATACAAAGGGAAGGAGGCCTGATACCTACTTGCCCAGTGGGAGCCCACTGTGCAGCCCGGTTACCCGTCAGTGCTCTGGACAATTTACCTGCATTCCACCAGTAAAAGGTAAAGAGACTTCAAGTGTGTGCATGCATCCTTTCCTATCCCTCACCGTGCCCTCAGTAGACTTCCCCTACTCTCATCCACCACCTCAGCTGTGCTACAACCTGCCCACCTCACCAAACTGCCCCAGGGGTTCTGGTCCTGCCTGCGGAGACCATACCACCACTGCCACAATCCCACCGACCTCCGGAGGACCATAGCGGCGCTGGTGACCCCGCACCAGACACAGCAGATGGTGTCACAACAAACTTTGTACATAATCCCTGTAAATAACCCCCTCATTCACTGACCGCCAGGGCCATAGCCTCGGGCAGCCACCCGTGACATCCCAGACTGAACCCGAGCCCGCCATCTGAGTACCCTGCCCTGGGGCGAGTCAATAGCAAGCTTTCAAGACACTATGGAATCTTTATCAGGCTAATAATGACACAAATTCTGAAGACACACACATATATGTAAATGCAGGGTAGGATGATGCAGTAAATATGACAGGTGAGTTTATCACAGACTTTCATAAGGTTGTATTCTCAGACCCTTCCATGTTTTGTGACGTGAAGTTGCCTTTAATTATGACAATATTCGCATTGTCAATGATTTATTGTAAAGTGCTGCGGAATATGTTTGGCACTATATAAATAAAATTATTATTATTATTATTTTGTGTCTTGGACCACAAAGATGTTTGACCATAGTAATGTTTTCTTGCCTGCATTCCTTTGGTGATAAGACCTCTTCTTTGTTCTCAGTTTCTGTCCTGTTTCTTAAACAAAAAAAAACCCAATAGGACATATATTAAAAATAATAATTATTCATTTTATAAAAACCCCTAAATGGGTTTTCTAAACAGAACAAATACGGTAACCATATAACAGTATTAAAAATGGATTTTAAAAATAATGTAAGAAACAGTTGTTTATTTTGTGAGTTATCTAAATATAATTAGCCATTTTTAGGAAGTGTTTTGTGATTTCTGCACGCTTGACTTCTCATAAGGTAAAATATGTTTGTACTGAGTCCTTTAATGGCTAACTGAAAAGATGGTAAATAATTAGCAAGCTTTCGAGGCTCTAAGGCTGCCTTCAGATTTGCAGATGCCTCCGTGTCAGAAAGCTTAGGAACTACTTTTCTAAAAGTGGAAAACCCCTTTAAAAGGTTTTAACAGATAAGAGTTTAGATAAATAACCTTTATACAGTATAGTAAGCTGTATTACTTATTATATGGTTGAGTTAGGCTACATATCCTTATGCTTAAGCAACTGCTCCATTTTTAGGTCCGACAACTTCACTTTTTGCCGTGTTCTCTATAGAGGACAGTGGGCTTGTGCTGACAAGTGTCCAGTGCTGTGTGTAAAGGGGACTGGCTAACTGCTTAATTCAATATCCAAGCTGTATATGTAGTGCTGAGAAGGGGGCTGGCCTAGCTAGTTAAAAAAGCAGTGAATCAGCCCCCTTCATATTCTGCCCTGCTCATGTGCCAACACAGGAAAAACTGTCCTGTAGTGCAAACTCCGGAAGCGGCAAAGAGTTTGGATGGAGTGACAGCCAAATTATAGGGCACCCAGTCTAATTGGATTTATATTTATAGGCCATTTATCTATATTTCTTGGCCTCTGAAGCAGAGGGGTAGGGTTTTTTTTTACTTATTTTTACTCTACAGCCTTCTATCGGGGGTCTTAAGTAGATTATCTTGTTCTCCATTGTCTTAGGTACACAACGTTGACTGAGCGGAGGGATTTACATGCCATTATACTGTATATTTATTGACAGAACAGAACCTAAACTATAGGATATTTCTCAGCAAACCTATTATAAGACGCCCATTAATTTGTCAGAGCTGCAAGGAACAAGGAAGTCTTTAATTTTCATTTATTATCACTGGGCTCGTTCACTGGAACAGATTGAGTTATATCAACATTTGATATTATAATTATAAGTAAACCCTTCTAGTATGTAAATTGAAGGTTCCAGTAAAAAATGCTGATGTTATTCATTTTGTGTTATTAATCCCAGTGGGAGCAGCCAACCTCTTTCTGTTGTGTAGAGACACTTCAAGTGTTGTCGGTGGTACGAAACAAGCACATAGCTTTACCCTGGACAAAACAAGTAGACAATGATACCAGATATACAATACTGGAGTGAGATATACTAACATGGCATCATATTATCATTACGTCGTCATAATACAAAGCATTACAAGTAACTGGATCTCTTTTATCTGGTAAACTGTGCAGTATAAAGTGTCCCTGGGAACAAATGCTTTAGAGAAACTTTTTTTTGCCTATGAGCCACCAATACAATATGTATATCAGGCCCAAAGAGGATCATCTGTAAACTACTGAGTATGGAAGAACACAAAGTATTGATATTGTGCACTTAACTTGTGTTTGTAGGACCACTAGGGGAATACGTGTACTATGTGAAAGTAAGGTCAGCGTGGGTGATGACACAAAATATCTCTCTTTGGTGTCCAGTACTGTATCCCCAGGTTTTACCCCAGTTTCACACAGTGGGGAACATTTACTAAGCTACCTGTCAGTACGGTGACTCTGTGGTTAGTGCTGGGGTCCTGTGCACAAATCCCAGTTTGTGTGGTTTGCCCCGTGTATCTCCTCTGGGTACTCCGATTTCCTCCCACACTCCAGAGGCCATGTCCACACACCTCCGCTGTAATAATTTAGCGGTTCTCCGCTAAATACCTAGGTTTTTTCGGAGAAGCGGAGGTGCGTGTGCGCCGCCGCTTTCTGCGGACGCAGCCCATGGTTACCCGATGTGTATCGTGGTAACCATTTCACACAGCAGGCTGCCTAGTGTTCGTTTAAGCCGAGCGCACAGGGAAACGCTGCTAGCAGCATTTCCCTGTCCGCTCTGGGAAAGCGGACACAAGGCAGCCTTGTCTGTAACATGGTTACCACGATACACATCGGGTAACCATGGGCTACGACCGCAGAAAGCAGCGGCGCACACACACCTCCACTTCTTGGAAAAAACCTAAGTATTTAGCGGAGAACCGCTAAATACTTACAGCAGAGGTGTGTGGACATGGCCAGAGACATACAAATATGGAATTTAGATCATAACCCCAATGGGGAAAGGAGTTATGATGTCGGCAGAGCGCTGTGGAAATTAATGGTGCTGTACAAGTGAGTAAAATAAAGCTAATAACATATATGAGAAATAATTCTGGCTCCATTAGTACCAAGATCTATTGTATATTTCTTGCACCTCATTTATTATGTTTTATGCACTTTTTCCTCTTAGTTCAACAAAGGGTGTGACTTTTCTGAAAGAGGGTGTGGCTTGTTTGCATAAGGGTGTGGCCAGAATGTCCTAACAGAAAAAATAACTTTTTCATTCAGATTCTTCAGCCAATGACGACATAAGCAACATTTTTATCATTTATACATAGGGTGATTTTCTATTGTGATAAGTAAGTTAAGCGGAATGTGAAGAGATCTGGCATATATATCATCCAGCCAATTTAGTTGATGCAATCAGATTAACTAGCGTTAAATTTTTCATACTCTTTATAGTAGTCAAGATTAGGAAATTAATTCTTAATTTTAATTAATTTTGAATAAATGGTTGGCAGGACGATAGATAGATAGATAGATACAAAAATTGACTGCAGCACTCCAAATGAGGTAGTTGATGCTTTTATTGGGTCTTTAGGACAACTTGCGACATTTCAGCCGCTCAATAGCTTTTTTCTACCTGAAACGTCACTAGTTGTCCTGAAGGCCCAATAAAGGCATCAACTACCTCATTTGGAGTGCTGCAGTCAATTTTTGTATCTATATGACATAGCAAGTAAAAGGTTTGCTGGACTGATTTGCACCTATTAACCAGTTGTGCTGCTCAATAATTTTTTGATAGATAGATAGATAGATATGAAGCTTAAAATGGTTGTGTCTTACTAACCCTGTATCTGATCTGGATCAAGCACTGAGTCTCCACCGTTGCTCCTGATGTTTCTTGTCTGCAGTGCTGGCGTCACATCGACAATGCTGTAGCCAGTGAGCTCAGTGACTCTGAGCGGCTCGTGCCCTCCACACATTGTGCTCAACTTTCTGAAGTGCTATCAATGTGACCTCAGCACTGCAAATAACCACAAACACCAGAAATAGCCACTGAGACTAAACAATGGACCTGGACAGGGTCAGTAAAGCATGGAGGCTCAATAATGGACCTGGACAGGGTCAGTAAAGCATTGAGACTCAACTATGAACCTGGACTGGGTCAGTAAAGCATTGAGACTCAGCGATGACCTGGACAGGGTCAGTTAAGGATCGAGACTCAACGATGGACCTGGACAGGGTCAGTAAAGCATTAAGACTTAGCAATGACCTGGACAGAGTCAGTAAAGCATTGAGACTCAGCGATTACCTGGAAAGGGTCAGTTAAGCATCAAGACTCAACGATGGACCTGGACCGGGTCAGAAAAGCATTGAGGCTCAGGGATGACCTGGACAGGGTCAGTAAAGCATTGAGGCTCAGCGATGACCTGGACAGGGTCAGTAAAGCATTGAGACTCAACTATGGACCTGGACAGGGTCAATAAAGCATTGAGACTCAGCGATGACCTGGACAGGGTCAGTAAAGCATTGAGACTCAGCGATGACCTGGAAAGGGTCAGTTAAGCATCAAGACTCAACGATGGACCTGGACGGGTCAGAAAAGCATTGAGGCTCAGCGATGACCTGGACAGGGTCAGTAAAGCATTGAGGCTCAGCGATGACCTGGACAGGGTCAGTAAAGCATTGAGACTCAACTATGGACCTGGACAGGGTCAATAAAGCATTGAGACTCAGCGATGACCTGGACAGGGTCAGTAAAGCATTGAGACTCAGCGATGACCTGGACAGGGTCAGTAAAGCATTGAGACTCAGCGATGACCTGGACAGGGTCAGTAAAGCATTGAGACTCAGCGTTGACCTGGACAGGGTCAGTAAAGCTTCATTTGTTTTTTTGTTTTTTTTACTTTTTTGGGAAGATATAGAACAAGAGTTTCAAAAGGTGATGATCCCTTTATGATTTGCTGCAGATTTGCCATGAAGCGTTTGCCCTGAAAATTCATAAGGCAGTATAATACATTACTAGAAGATATGGTATTGAAAAAGTAGCATAAAAATCAGTGTAAAAAAATGAGCACGGTGTATATTTCTAAATCCTCAACATGATAAGTTCGCCTCAAATTTGCACATATTTTCACTTTGGATTCTATGTATTGGGGTGAAATCTGTATCTCCATTGTAATCTGCAATATAATTAGCCCACAACCTTTGTCATATGTGTATGTTTCCAAAACTGTTAGGCTACGATCCCTCGATGAGCATTTGGTGAGTCTGTGATGTTGCAGAATTTCTGTATTATGTAAATTAGGGTACTTGTGCTTTTTACATGCACTTTTGACATTATGTTTTCTTTGTCTCTTGTTGGTAAGTCATGCTTTAAATTAGTGTTCCAGCTCCAGTCACAGGAGTCACCAACAGGTGTTTTCAGGATTACCTTAGCATTGCACAGGAGTCGGAACCATCACCAGAGCAGATGATTCAATTATCACCTGTACAATACTAAGGAAACCCTGAAAGTATGAACTTCTGGTGGCTCCTGAGGACTGGAGTTGGGAAACACTGACTTAAATAAAGCCACTTAGTTTTAGATACTTGGTGGTATTTGGCTTTGACTATATTGATACAATCATGTGCGGGTTTGCATGTTTGGTGCGCCTCCGCAGTGCAAACACACTAAAATCATACATATATTTTTTACCTGTCATTTTTCTGCATCTAAAGCAGGTTTATAGGGAAAATCTGAACATAAAACTTAGTGTATTCACAAAGAAAATAGACATGTAGGAAACTGTAAGAAGCCGCACAGGTCAGTTTATGCTGAGTATGAAAGACTCACAGAGGCAGGGGATTTCTCCTATCACTTTGCTGGAACTGAAGATGCTGCATTTTTTTAAACAGTGAAAATACGCAAAGTCAAAACCTGACCAAAAGCTGATCATGGGAACACAGCCTTAGACATTCAGGCTCTAACCTGGTGGGTTTACAAGATTCTAGAATGCTTCCTATTCTGTACAGTGAAAAACTACTATAATGATATGGTTCTCACTTACCATATAGCAGGGAATTATTCGTGTGAGTCTCTTTGTTTCTATGAACAGGACAAGGCTTGTTCTGTAAGCACCATTTTTTTGTCTGTATTTAAATAACTGATTTCTGCAGGATTTGTTTTTTTAACATTGGAGTCTATGGAGAACGGATCCATTAACTGATTGCTATTTAGGCATCCGTATTTCTTTCATTTGTAAAGGATCCATTTTTTGCTCACAGGATACATTTCTAATGGAAAATAAATAGTAATCAGCTAACAAATCCGTTCTCCATAGACTCCAATGAAAAAAAATAAAACGAATCGTGCAGATATCAGTTAGTTAAGTACAGACAAAAAAAGTGTGCTTGCAGAACTTTTTTTGCCAACAGATCTCTGCAGAATCCGTGCTAACAGATGATCTTTACAGAATCCTTTCTAATGGATAATCTCTGTAGGATCCGTTCTAATGGATTATCTCTGCAGGATCCATTCTTACAGATGATCTCTGCCAGGTCCATTCTAACAGATAATCTCTGCAGGATCCACTCTCACAGATGATCTCTGCAAGGTCCATTCTAACAGATAATCTCTGCAGGATCCATTCTTACAGATGATCTCTGCCAGGTCCATTCTAACAGATAATCTCTGCAGGATCCACTCTAACGGATGATCTCTGTAGGATCCATTCTAATGGATAATCTCTGCAGGATCCATTCTAAGGGATGATCTCTGCAGGATCAGTTCTAAGGGATGATCTCTGCAGGATCCGTTCTAACAGATGATCTCTGCAGGATCTGTTCTAATGGATGATCCCTGCAGGATCCGTTCTGACAGATGATCTCTGTAGGATCTGTTCTAATGGATGATCTCTGCAGGATCCATTCTAACGGATGATCTCTGCAGGTTCCATTCTAACAGATGATCTCTGCAGGATCTGTTCTAAAGGATTATCTCTGCAGGATCCGTTCTAACGTATGATATCTGCAGGATCTGTTCTAATGGATGATTACTGGAATTGTGAACTTATCCTTGTTTGTCTTACTACGTAACAATTTGAGACTATAGTTATGAAAAGATTTTCTAGCTATCATATAAGTTTGTGTTTCAATCTATAACTTTTGAAAAAAATGACAGAATGTCTCAAATAAAACAGTAATGCCATTGTTCTTCATTTCTTTCTGTTGCTCCTAAATGTTAGGTCAGTTTTACTCTGCAGGTTTCTAATAAGTCTAAGTGCATTATTTTAAGGAATAGCTATTGAGCAAACATTACATTATTTTCAAATATTTTAATTTTCATTGCAACAAAATACATTAAAAAAATATTCTCAATGATTAATAAATAATTTGTCACAGTCTCATGAAGCCAATTAAACTATCCATTTATTGTTAGTTCTGATGAAATGCTATACTAGTGGATAGTGTATATCCCAAACCAAAGACAGGCAGTCAGTATTGTGAGGATCGTGCTCCGTTACATTCACACGTTCAATTCCATTTTTATAGCTACTAATAACTGTACCTTTTTCTCTCATGTATCATCCATTTTGTCCTCTTTTACTTCAAAGTTTCATTCATTTTTTCTCATCTATGTTTGAAATTGAAGCAGTTTTATTTATTGACTTAGGGCCCTTTCACATCAGCGTTTTTCGTAATTCGCGGCAGATGCGGTGAAAAAACCGCATCTGCCGCGTTTGCCGCATAACGGTTCCACTTGCGGCACGGTTGCGGTTTTTTCCATAGGAAGTATAGGGGGACTTGCGGCAGATGCGGCAAGTGCGGTTTTGCACTTGCGGCAGGTGCGGCAGCGAAAAAAACCGCGGCTGACCGCGGTTTTTTTCGCTGCCGCACCTGCCGCAAGTGCAAAACCGCACTTGCCGCATCTGCCGCAAGTCCCCCTATACTTCCTATGGAAAAAACCGCAACCGTGCCGCAAGTGGAACCGTTATGCGGCAAACGCGGCAGATGCGGTTTTTTCACCGCATCTGCCGCGAATTACGAAAAACGCTGATGTGAAAGCACCCTTATAATAATATATCAAGTTAAATTGGATGAAAAATGGATAGAAAGTACAAAGCGAATCTTCCATATTCCTACTATATTTAATGCATCACAATAGACTTTAATGGACGAGTCTGATCCTCAAAAAGGATCATAATAGAACATGCTCTGTGTCTCCCAGACCAGATATGCAGATATAATTATGGATGTATGTATGGATTAAAGTGAACCTGTCACCAGGTTTTTGCCATCCCATCTGAGAGCAGCATAATGTAGAAATAGAGATCCTGATTCCAGCGATGTGTCACTTACTGAGCCGCTTGCTGTCATTTTGATAAAAATAGTGTTTTCTCTGCTGCAGATTTAGCAGTTTGTGAATATGACAGACTACCAGACTAATGATAATCTCCATCTGATTAAACAGTGATTTTATCAAAACTGCACTGAGCAGCCCAGTAAGTGACACATCGCTGGAATCAGGATCTCGGGTCCTACAGAACTCTACTCTCAGATTACTCTCTACAAGAAATAAAAATAATTAGAAAAAGAATAATAATAATAAGTGGTCATATAGCAGGCACAGTTTGTATATAGGAATGTACTTCTCCCGTCCATGTTTATGTACTGGAAAATGCAGGATGGGATTAACAGGAGATACAGTACAGTAGTTTTAACTGGTAAATCAACAAAGTGTATATTATCTCTTATAGCTAGAACAGAATATTGCCACCTAGTGGCCAAATCATTATTTATAAGCTTTTCCTATATTAAGACATTTTGATATCCTAAAAAAATTTTGACCACTGTATTTTTTATATACTATTTTGAATAGGAAGAAGGCAATATAAATGCATAGTACATGGCTTTTAATAGTGTAATTATACAGTAATTAGTATAAGAAACCACTAATGAGTGCTATCTTTTTTGCCGTTTGTGTTTAAGACATTGAATTAGGATTTTTTAATTCTTGTATTTGTAATATTACCTAAAACGTATTAATATTTAGAAATAAACAATAAATTTCACAGGTTTGTCTTAAAGGGCTTATTGTCTAGCGATGGTGTGATTTTCCATAATAGAAGCTGATGTACTAATCTTATATAAAAGGGGTAAAAACAGAAAATGAGTACGAGCCATGTCGTGGGTAAGATACAAAATAGAAAACTTCCTGGGCGATCCATTAGAGGGCTCCTGAGCGTTCTAGTGCCATTGCCGGCTTTATGAAATATACAAACAATAAGAAATTAAACTACAACAGTTAGGATTAATTTTCTTTATATATTTTCAATATTATGCCAACTCTAAGGCTGGCTTCATACTACGTTTTTTGAGATGCTGTTCTGTTCGTTTTTGAAACAGAACAAGATCGTTTTTTCCCCCCATATATCCCTATGATGCCGGATTGGTCATATTTGGCATCTCGCTTTGTGTATTCAGTCCCGGATTCGTTTTTTTTCCTGTTTTTCACCGGTCCCAAAAACGAAGTCTGCAGCATTTTTGGGCTCTAGTGACAAAACCAGTCAGAAACAAATCCGGTTCGGTCCAGAACACTTATCATGGGGCATATGGAGCCGGGTTCAGTAAAAAACAGAATCGTTTCCTGAATCCAGTTCCAGGGTACAGAGCATGCGCAGAATAAGAGCACTGCTCTGTAACGGTGGTACATGTGTGTAATATCACTTTAGCAGTGTATTTATATACACTGCTAAAGTGATATTAAATAAAGGATGGATAAAAATCAACACATTAATAAATTCTCACCTAACCGCCGACTCTGAGTGTCCTGCAATGAATTAATCTCCCAGCAGTTTGAGGACCTTGCATCAGCTGACCGGGAAGGGACAGGGCAACCCGATCAGCTGATAGGTCACATGACCACATCAGGTGCAGGTTTAAATCTTTAAAAACGCGCTGATGCAGTCATGTGACCTATCAGCTGATCGGGTTGCCCTGTCCCTTCCGGTCAGCTGATCAAGGTCCTCAAACTGCTGGGAGATTAATTCATTGCAGGACCTCGGAGTCGGCGGTCAGGTGAGAATTTAAATTTTTTTTATTTTTAACTGTCCTTTGACTTAATTTCACTTTAGCAGGTATATAAATATAAATACACTGCTAAAGTGAAAGTGGACAGTGCCGACAGCAATTGTCTGGCTTGGCTCCCTTACCTGCTCTTCCCGTGTCCGGATACTGGACACAGACACAGAAATTAGCATCATTGTTGCAAACCGATGCTGTCCATTCCTGTTCGTTGGATTCCAGAAAAAAACAGGATCCCACAAACAGGAACAAAAAATGTAGTGTGAAGCCAGCCTAATAGCATAGCTTGAATAAAGTAAAAATATATGTAATTAGTGTGCTTTTCTACTACCCCTGGCGACCTAATACCTTCCATTAATGGAACACCATACTGTTCAAGAGAGGCTTTGTTTGGGTCTATCCCATGTCCAGTACCTCTTTGTCACGGGGTCGTAATTGCTCCATTTGCAAATGTTGTGTTTAACCTCAGGAAATGGTGCCATGGACTTTGCAAACAAAGTTTTGATGCTTTCATTCCAATCAGTATCATGTTATAAAGTCCAGCCAAAAAAAGTATTCATTTACCTGACCTGTCATTTTGATCTTGTTTCATTGTCGGGACAAGTTAGTTGGCCTTGGAGTTTAGAAGGAGGAGAGGGGAGTCTGCAGAGCGCTGAGATGTGTTAGAGACACTGAAAGTTTTCATTTTAACTCCTTAATGAGCCTGACCCTTGACCGCGCTGATGAGTTCCATACCTTTATTAGTGTGCTTTCCAAATACATTTGACACTAGTCACAATTCTGACAGGGTTATAACTAATGAAACCATGCTCGAAAATAATGATCTGAAATTGCATGTCTTTCTGGGGGGGAGCTTAATTCACATAAATATGAGGGATGACAACCGTCAGTAAATCTACTCACAGTCAGTAAAAATGAATTACACAATTGTATTCATTAATGCAAAGAGCTTATAAAGAGGTGAAATTATTCTCCGAATTAACAGGTAATGCACCTATCAGTGGGGGTAGAAATTCTCTCCTTGCAATCCTGAATCTAGTCTCCTAAAATGTTATTCCACTTCAAGTTGTATAAAAAGACTCAAAAGTCATTTATCTACGTTTTTAGCACTGTTTATACCTAAAATATACCCATTTCATATGTTTTCCCTTCATGTGTGTCCCATTAGGTGCCACCTTTATTCTGTGCTATTGTGGGCAGGCAGCTGCATAGTATCCATGACTTATTTCTAGGTTTTCTGCCTATAACACCCGTCTCTATACCTTTCACTACTTCCTTCTCACAACCCCAGATCAGTTTCCTTCCACCTCTGGAAGCTGGAAAAATAGAGGAAAAGTTATCAGAAGTGGATTTTTCCTTCAGGCCCCCTTTTAGTTATTTCCAGCAAATGATCAAAATTTTGCATGATGTTTGATACATTTGGTGCATCTTAAATTTTTACAATTATGTCTAGAAATGTTATTCCACTTTTCATGTCCTCAATTACTCAAGTAAATGAATATTTTTAATCATTTTTTTTAAAAAGTCACAATTCATAAATCTAAATCTGGCTAAAATCTTTTGCACAGCCATTTTTAAAAGTGTCAAATACTTCGTAAAATTGAAAAAGTCAAACATTTGGTACAAAATGTTATTTAGCAAAATATGTGACTTTGTTCACAGAATTAGTGGAATATCCTTCATACATGCCCCTCATAGACCAAGGCAATTTTTTTCTACCCTTTTTGCCACCTGTAGATATTATACCCAGTAAGTTCCAAGTCAATCTCCTTCTCCCTCTGGCAGCTATAACTGTATTTCTCATATTCCTAGTTTCACAGTCAGTACCAGACCCCTTCCTACAGCCATAAATATAATCTAGTGGTTACGCAGCGATTTGAACTGGCTACTGATCAGCAAACAGCAAGTCACAGATAATAAGAATGATCTACGGTCAGTGTGGAGAGTGACTGCCCATGTATGCACCAGCTCAGGGGTGGACGAGCACATTGTTATACACTGTAAACACCAGATGGAACCAAACTATGTAAAAAAATATAAAAAAGCTTCAATAATGTTTTTTTTTTTACTGCAAGTACTGCATTTGTCCTTACATTTCATATTAATAATAATATAATATAATAATATAATAATAATAATAGTCATTAATAGTATGCATTGTTCCATTAACATTATTAATTATTAATAAGTAATTATAATCTGGGACATTTTATCACTTACTTTGCTTAGATAATTAACAGAAAACTCAGCAGCTCCATCAATCAATTTTGCAATAATGACGATACCATATCTATCAATTTTATAGTTGATAGTTAGATCGGTATCTAGTTGTAGATTATACCTTATATTTACAGACAAAAAACATGCACAGCACAGGAACAAAATTGAACTTGTGCCAGAGAAGTGCTGGAGACTCTTATGGAGTTGCTGGCTCCATGCTGCAATTTGCACCCATCACCTTCAGGTGATCTAGGTCGAGAATGGAGTCATGCATGAGAGGGGCGGTGGACAAGGAGGATAGGGATATCAGCGAGACTCATCGACCTGAAGTCACTTGTGCGTTGATGGCAAGCAACATTGGCCAATGTATGTACCAAGACTTCAGAAATGAAAAATAGATTTTTGAGTTTTTTGGAAAAAAACGTAAGTTTTTAAACTTTTTTCTCACTACATACTTTTGCTGCATGTGTACATTATTGTAGTAGCTGAGTGTTGCGAGATCTTTTTTCTAGACCCATATATTTTTAGATAGCAATATTTAAAAAAAATTATTAATCCCATAATAAAGAGGTTGTACACTCCACCAAGTTTGCTCCCATTAAAATAAAAACACTTATACTCACCTCTGGTGACAGCACTGTTTCAGCGTTGTCAGCATTTGCCATACAGAGCCTCATGTGACGTTGTTACATCACATGAGCCCTGCACCAAATCAGTGCCAGCTTCACTCTCCCTGCATTCAGATGAATTGAACATCACAGGGAGTCAGAGCTGCAGCCGACCATTCACTTTCTGTTGATGATTGATACTTTCGAAGGTGGAGATTGAAGCCAGTGCTGATTGGTTGCAGGGTTTGTGTGACATCATCACATGAACCCCGTAGAGCGAATGCCGACACCGCTGGACCGGAGGTGAGGATAAGTGTTTTTATTTTAACAGGGGGCAAACATGGTGAATTAGAAGGGGTTGTCCAAGTAGTTGACAACCCTTTTAATGAATTATTAAGTCAATCAGGAAGTCACTAGGGCTACAGTAAAGCTAATGCTGGTTTCACATTGTGATTTTCTTCAATCCGTGACATCGGACAGCCACGGATCCGATTCGGCCCCCATGTTATCCTATGGGGGTCGGATCGGATCAGATTTGGCCTAATTGCCATCTGACTTTGTGGGATCCGATTTGTGTGCGATTTTTGCTGTACCCAAAATCAGAGACTGCTCCAATTTTGGGCACAGAAAAAAATCGGATCCCAAAAAATCAGATGGCAATTAGGCCAAATCCGATCCGATCCGTGGCCTTTAACTTGGGGGCCTATGAGCGTGGGCCCAAGGAAACAGCTGATCGTTCCTCGGACCCGATTTTAGTGTACTGAGCATGCATAGTATACTAAAATTGCTGCTAACCTTCTAATTTCACTTCTGCAATGATAATATACCGTATTTTTCGCTTTATAAGACGCATCGGATTATAAGACGCACCCAGATTTTGGAGGTGGAAAATAGGGAAAAAAATATTTGAAGCAAAAAATGACTTTGATATGACAGTCAGGCCCTGCGACCAGTCAGCGCTGGCATCTGTCTCCTTCGGATGCAGGAGCAGCATGTGAGCAACACCAATGACTTCTGCTCCAGTGGAGGGGAGACAGATGCCAGCACTGACTGACCGGAGGGCTGAGTCTCATATCAATGTCACATGGGACATGACTATGCAACTTCTGATAATGTTGGAACCGCTGCAGCATCGGGGGT
Source organism: Allobates femoralis (assembly GCA_033576535.1). Taxonomy (NCBI): domain Eukaryota; kingdom Metazoa; phylum Chordata; class Amphibia; order Anura; family Aromobatidae; genus Allobates; species Allobates femoralis. The sequence goes on from JARQOC010000001.1 coordinate 156,971,321, forward strand.
AAGTATGTTTTTTTTTTAGGCTGGCTTCACACTAGTGTTCCCCTCCGCCGCTTCCTGTGGAGGGGGACCGCAAGCTGAGTGCAGGCACCGCAAGTCCCTATGTTTACTCTCGTCCGCACCCTGAATGCGACGTGTTCCTGGTGCGGACAAGACTGTATGATTTGTGCGCATGCATCCGCCTGCGTACAAATCATACATTGCAGTGAATGGGTGCGCACGTCAATCTGCACCCGAGCGCAGGCACCCGCGTCCCCATGTTAAACATAGGGACTTGCAGTGCCTGCGCTCAGCTTGCGGTCCCCCTCTGCAGGACGCCGCAGAGGGGGACGCAAGTGTGAAGGCAGCCTTAATTTTACAAGGGTCAACAAGGTGAATGAGATGGGATTTCTTCATGTAGTGGCAACCCCTTTAAAGGGATCCTGTCACCCCCAAAACACCTCCTAAGCTATTAAAAGCTGTCCCTAGAGCATATTAACACTTACCCTACACTCCTTTTAGCTCCTAAATGCATATAGTCAAACTGAATCTAAACGTTATAAAAGTACCTCATTACTGATGATAATGAGTGACTATGGTATTCATAGTCACTCAGCCAGGCTGCCCCTCTTCATCATATCACGCCTGAATAGGCGTGATCTTCATCATAGATTCAAATGCGCGCCTCCCTGCGCTCCTCCCCACTCTCCCATTCCGTCCGGGCTTCAGTGTGGGGGCTGTATGATGCGATTCGCGTCATTTCCGGCGCCGGGTGACGTATTTACACCCGCGCCGCTGTTAGAGCTTCAAGCCCCGTACTGCGCATGCATTTAGGAGCTAAAAGGAGTGTAGGGTAAGTGTTAATATGCTCTAGGGACAGCTTTTAATAGCTTAGGAGGTGTTTTGGGGGTGACAGGACTTTAAGAACTATAACTCCCAGCATGTACTGTAGATCCTATAGCATGCTTGGAGTTCTAGTTAAGCACAGTATTGGTAATGTTAACTTTATTGGTGGTTATGTTACATATATGGTACATGTGTACTCACTTTAATATATCCTGCTTTGCCATCACCCTGCTGAAATCAAGGAAGTGGCCATGGTCTGCATATAAAGTTCTGATGTGATGTACTGTAAGAGGGAGGGCCAGGGAGGGGGTCTGTACACTGTTCTGAAATACCATGCTCCAGCCCTGAGTCCTTACAATTCATCACTACAGAGCTTGATCTGTAGATGCAGGGCCAGGGGAGCTGTACACTGCCATTATGCTGCCTCCAGCCCTGCTCTCCATACACTGAAGCTCCTGAAATGCAGACAGCATTCCTGGATTTCTGCACTGTATCAGGGCTCAGCAGGAGACATTACAGAGAGCAGAGGGAGGGAGGCATCACACTGTGATAAGGTACCGATCAGCAGCTGCAAGAAGCTGGGGAGAGACCATGTGTGCCGGCTAAGCAGCTTCTCCTGCTCCCCATGCTCTCACCTCTCATGCTGTCTTCAGTGCAGAGAGGTGGGTGGAGACTGGGAGCAGTGAAGTGAATATCTAAGTAGATAATGAGCCGGGGACACGTGGTGCTCCTGCCACCCCGGATTCTTCAGCAGGGACCATTCCCTGTCACTTCTGTCCCCACTTCACTGCTGTCTCCCGCTCCCAAGCAACTGAGGATGCTAGAATGTTATATTCCTTTTATAAGACGCACCCCCACTTTCCTCCAAAACTTGGAGGAAAAAAAGTGCGTCTTATAAAAGGAAAAATACGGTACATTGTAGAAGTGAAATTAAGTAAAGGAAAGAGTTCAAAATAAAAAATCAATATTCCCACCTATCCGCGATCCACTGCTGCCTCCAGCAACGTCTGGCTGCTTACAGGACCTGCGGTGATGTCACAACCAGGCAGCGTTATTGGGTCACATGACCCAATATCCATTATTGGGTCATGTGCCCCGATAAGCTGATCGGCTTGTGTCATCTCCGCCAGTCCTATATGCACCCGGAACTTGCTGGAGGCAGCGGTGGATCGTGGATAGGTGAGAATACAGATTTTTTTATTTGTCACTCTTTCTTTTTACTAAATTTCACTTCCACAATGTATATTATACATTGCGGAAGTGAAAGTGCACCGCTGTGTCCGGATCCGTGATAATCACGGACCTGGACACAGAATACATCACCCGCTGTAGTGTCCTTTCCTGTCCGTGGGATCCTACAAAAAGTAGGATCCCACGGACAAGAAAAAATATGCAATGTGAACCCAGCCTAAAAGAAAATCTGTTGCAGTGGAAGACTCAGCATGTCCATGACCAGGTTTATTGAACACCCCATTGATTTTAATAAGCACTATGCAATTATTCCACTCTTTTGTGGAGACACTGTAGGAGAGTTTAGGTGTACAATGAGGTATTCATGACATGCAAAAAATTCCTAAATTGAATTCTTAATTCCTGACTTTTTAGCAATTTGTAGATTATTCTACACACCAGCAACACAGCTTCCATTTCCTATTGCCGGTAATCCATTTTACAGAATGTAACTGAAAAAATGGCAGGATAAATATTGGACTAATTGACTTTAATGGACAAAAATATGATTTTCTTTCTTTTAGTAGGTAGAATGATCTTTAATTGATGTAATTAAAAACCCTCTTGTGGATTAAATGCTTTGCTGTGTTTGGCTCTGTTTACATTGCCTTCATGATTCTGTCCTTCCACGTTCACTTTCTCCCTTACAAACTGAATAATAGTTGTAGATACTGTCCAAAATCAGACTTGTGAAGCTCGTGTAAACAGATCCTTTTTCTGTATCATCAGGAGAATTAAAGGGAAAAACCACCCGTATTTTAATGTATAAAGTAAAGGCAACACCATTCAGGCGCTAGGATGGTGATTGAAAGTATTTTTTTGATTGTATTGTTTGATTGCAGAAATACATTTTATCAAAGTTGCAGAAATGTGTGCAGCGTTGACTGATGTGTGCAGCAGGGACAGGTGGGAGTATGTGGGTCGAGTCCTCTCGATATTATTGCTCCTCCTGCATCCTCCTGGCTTGCCCCGGGCGCTAAATAAGCGATGGAGTCAGCTCATGTGTTTACCGCAATCTCTAATGCCATTTTACTGAGGATGTCGTGAAAATGAATATGATCAGCACATGCACAAATTGAATTTTTAGCTTTTTTATCTGTGCGTGCCCCCATGCTGCTCATAGTTTTTTTCACAGTGTCCTCAGTAGAATTGTGCTGGAGATCACAGGACATGCATGCGCTGACTCCGACGCCATTTTAATGATGACACCATTACAATAGCAATGCACATGCACTGCCAGCAGCGGCAATGCTGGGGCAGTGAAATTTAAATAAAGAAAGAGGAGCAAGTCAGAAGGAGTAAAAATAATGAGAGGACCCAACCCATATATTCCCACCTGCCAGTTGCACACATCCATCAATGCTGCACTCATTTCTGCCACTTTGATAAAACTTATTTCTGCAATCAAACATACAATCAGGAATATGAAGGTATGATTCCATTCACCACACTAGTGCCTGCATGGCGCTGCCTTTACTTTATATGTTAAAATCCTGGTGGTTGGTTCCCTTTCAGCAAAGTAAAAAAAATGTTAAACCAAGCCTCAAAATGATACTGGGCATATTATTATTATTATTATTTACTTATTTATAGAGCACCATTGAATCCATGGTGCTGTACATGAGAAAGGAATACATACAAACAAGTTAAAAATACAATGAACAAACTAACAGTGACAGAATGGTACAGAGGGGAAAGAGGACCCTGCCTTTGCGGGCTTACATTGTACAGGGCAATGGGAAGGGAGACAGTAGGTTGGGTCTGCTCTGTGGTGGTGGAGAGCAGGGTCCATGGTGGTGGAGTTCTAGGTCCAGCGGTGGTGAAGTGGCACTGTGGTCATTGTATGCTGTAGGCTGTTCTGAAGAGATGGGTTTTCAGGTTCCACTTGAAGGTTCCAAGTGTAGGGGACAGTTGGACGTTTTGAGGTGCAGAATTCCAGAGGATGGGGGATGCTCGGGCAAAGTCTTGCAGGCGGTTAGATGAGGAACATACAAGTGTGGAGGAAAGGAGGAGGTCTTGGGAGGATTGAAGATTATGAGTTGAATGATATCAGGAGATTAGTTCAGAGATATATGGGGGGACAGATTATGGACTACTTTGTAAGTTAATGTTAGTAGTTTGAATTGGACACGCTGGGGAATTGGGAGCCAGTGGAGGGATTTGCATAGGGTAGAAGCGGAGGAGCAGTGAGGAGAGAGGTGGATTAGACAGGTAGTAGATTGGAGAGGTGAAAGAGTGTTAGCAGGGAGGCCACAGAGGAGGAGGTTGCAGTAGTCGAGAAGGGAGGTGATGAGGGCATGCACTAGTAGTTTAGTAGATTGATGGTTGAGGAAGGGACAGATTCTGGAAATATTTTTGAGTTGGCGGTGGCAGGAGGTGGCAAGAGCTTGAATGTGTAGTCTGAAAGATAAGGCAGAGTCAAGGATCACTCTGAGGCAGCGGACTTCAGCTACAGGGCAAAATGTGATATCATTTAGGCCAGGGCTACACTTGCATCTGCAATCCAGTTACTGGATCCAGTTTTTTCATTTTGAAATGTTGAAAAACGCATGCGTTAATGCACCCCTAGACTCCAATGCAAAAAACGCAGTGCAAAAGTGTGCAACAGTGCAATACATTTAACGCATTGCGTTTTTGAGAAATCCATTTTAAATAGGGTCTGCAATGTTTTTTGGTGCATTTTCAAAAACGCATGTGTTTTTTATAACACAGGGTCTATGGGAAACGCATGCGTTAACACATGGTACATATAGGTACCATGCGTTAACTCAAGCGTTAATGCAAGGGTTAAAAATACCTCCAAATTGACAAGGTACAAAACTGGATCCATTAACGGATCCAGTTAGCGGATGAAGGCTCCCAAGTGTGGCTCTAGTCTTGTTGTGATAGACAGATCAAGTAATGAAGTAATGGAGGTGCGCGAGATGGACGAAAGATGATGAGTTCAGTTTTGTCTACATTTAGTTTAAGGAAGCGAGAGGTGAAGAAGGAGGATATGGTTGATAGACACTCAGGGATCCTGGACAGTAGAGATGTGACGTCTGGGCCAGAGAGGTAGATCTGACTGTTATCAGCATACAGGTGGTACTGGAATCCATGGGACTTTATGAGTTGTCCTGTCCTAGGCCAAGAGTATAGATGGAAAAAATAAGGGGTCCAAGTTCAGAGCCTTGAGGGACCCCAACAGAGAGGGGATGGGGTGAGGAGGTAGTGTTGAAGGGGGAGACACTAAATGTGCATTTGGAAAGGTAGGACAAGATCCAGGGGAGGGCAAGGCCAGTGATACCAATGGAAGAGAGGATCTGTAATAGGAGGCAGTGATTGACTGTGTCGAATGCAGAGGACAGGTCAAGAAGGAGTAGGATGGAGAAGTGTCTGTTAGCTTTGGCGGTAAGTAGGTCATTAGTAATTTTGGTTAAGGTGGTTTCAGTGGAGTGGTCGGGCAGAAGCCATATTGAAGGTTGTCAAAGAGGGAGTAGGATGAAGAGGTGGGATGAGAGTACAGTGTGGATATGCTTTTCAAGAAGTTTGGAGGTGAACAGGAGCAGCAATATGGGGCAGTTGCTGGATGTGGAGGTCAGGTCGAGATATGGATTCTACATGACAGGTGTAATAGTTGCATGTTTGAAAGAGGACAGAAAGGTACTGGAGGATAGTGATAGATTGAAGAGGTGGGTTAGGGCTGGGATAAGCGTGGTGGTGAGGTTGGGGATGAAGTGGGATGGGATGGGGTCCGATGCACAAGTGGTGAGGTGCGATTTGGAGAGGAGGTGTGCAAGTTTTCCTTCAGTGATGGAGGGGAGGAGGGTTAGTGGGGGAGGGGAGTGGTCTGATATACATAGGGTTGTGATGGTTGGGTACCAAAGACTTGTCTGATCTGATCGATCTTGTTCGTGAAGTGTTTTGCGAAGTCTTCTGCAGAGAAGTAGGGGGGGGCAGTGGGGGCAAAGGAGAGAGTTAAATGTGTTGAATAACTGCCTGGGGCTGTGGGATAAAGAGGATATGAGGGTGATTAAGTAGTTCTGTTTAGTGGTGGTGAGTGCTGACTTGAATGTGAGAAGTGCTTGTTTGAATGCTGTGTAGTCTTCTTGCAAATGTGCTTTCTTCCATATGAGACCTTTTTGTCATGCTGATAGTCTAAGAAGACCAAGTTCTGCCATTACAATGGCCACAGGTATAAATGATTCCAAAGTTAGGGTACGCTGACACTGGAAATAATTCCAGTACTCAAAAATGACTGTTATTAAATCAGAAGAAAGTGATAATAAACCAGCGCTCAAGCAGACCCGGACACTGCTATAGCATAAATTACCTTTAGGTTTTATTAAATCGATATGGGAATCCAGTCTCCACAACGCGTTTCAACGCAATAGGCGTCTTTATCAAGTGATCACTTGATAAAGACGCCTATTGCGTTGAAACGCGTTGTGGAGACTGGATTCCCATATCGATTTAATAAAACCTAAAGGTAATTTATGCTATAGCAGTGTCCGGGACTGCTTGAGCGCTGGTTTATTATCACTTTCTTCTTTTGCCATACAATTTCTTCCCTGCGGGAAGCGTGATAATCTGCAGCTCGGGACCCAGGACCTCACAGACTGATACTAACACCCTCCCATAGCAGTCACGTGCACCGGACACCGGCGGTTCACGTGAACCACATTGAACTCCGAGCCAGCGTGAACACCAGCGGACTTGTCCACAGCTCTTCAACCTGTTGTGCGGTCGGCACAACAGGACCAGGTGAGCAAGGGACATTATCACCTAACTTTCTCATTGATTTATACAGTGTGGCGCAACTTTTGTCTTTTTGTTATTAAAACAGAGACCACTTCAGGAACTTTGCTCTTTTATATAAAGTTTTGAAAACTTGAAATGTCTTTTTTTTTCAGTTTTTGTCACTTCTTGGGCACTTTTATTTTTTATTTGATTAAACAATAAGGAAGACCCTAACAAGTTCAAAAGCCTAAATGTATGAACAGAAAGTGTTTTACTTAGAAATCAACAGGTCCATTCTTTGTAGCATTCAGTCAGCACTTTTTCTGTCAATTTGTGTGCAAAAATATATTGTAAAAAGACCCAGTGAGAACATACCTTAAAGCGAACCTGTTAGGTTCCTTTTGCCCTCCAACCCAACAGCATTCACATGTGTATGCCAAAATTCCTTGCCTAACCAGAGATGTATAATGCCATTAGTAATATCAATGTTTAAAAAGAGCATTTATAAAGTGTGCCGTTCCTATGCTAATTAAGTCTTTGATTAGTCGAAGAGGCATTGTTTCCCAAGACTAGTTGTCCCTCTCTCCAAGTTATCACACTCAAGTGGGTGTAGTAACATGATTTCCATGAGCCAGGTCAATGCAACTCCTACAAATCTTGATCATACGTGTGGCTTATTTCTTCAGTGTCAGAGCACCTCTGAAACTGGGTGTATGCGTCCTGGCTTCAGAGAGGCGCACTGTGCATAAACAGGGGAACGGCCTCTGCACTTCCAATTGTAAAATACAACTAGATGATCTATGGCTTGATATTATTATTGGTGCAACATATACAGCCATGTAGGGACCCAAGAGGTAAGGGCAGTGGCATAACTTGAAGCTCATGGGCCCCGATGTAAAAGCTCTAATGGGCCCCCAATTATTGCAAATCTTTAATAACATTAGTGTTTTTCTATAGGCCAAAATGACTTTTGGATCCCCTTAGGCTCCAGAGCCTGGGTGCGATTGCAACCCCAACACCTCTTGTAGTTACACCCCTGAGTAAGGGGGCCAACTTTCACCTTCAAATCAGCAACCAGGTCCTGATGCAGACACAAAGAGCGGCCCATATATGGTTCTTGCACAAAGGCCCTCTTCTGTGTGTGTCCAGCACTGGAAGATAGATAGATAGATAGATAGATAGATAGATAGATAGATAGATAGATAGATAGATAGATAGATAGATAGATTAAAAAGAAAATGAAGCAGCATTAGCCTTTTAACCAAAACTGAAAAATAGATTGGGGTGCAAAGTTTCCTAAGTACAACCTTAGGCTGCGTTCACATGCGGCGTAGTTGCCACGTTTTTTTTGTGGCCGCTTTTTTTCCCACACTATTTTGCACCGGTAAAAAAATATGATGCAGTCACACACCGCGTTTTTTTACAGCCGCATTTTTCCCCCAGGAGGGGTAGGAGGAAGTGATGTCACACAGGGAGGAAGAATCCTGTGTTCCTCCCCCTGTGTGACATGTTGGGGCTGAAGTTTTGCTTCCCACTGTATCTGCATACACTGAGAAAGCAAAATAAAAGAGAAAACATGTATTAAAAATAAAAAAAAATGAATACTCACCTCTCCGCCGGCTGTCCGAGGCCCGTGGTGAAGACGTCCGATCGCTCTCAGGATCTTAAGATGTGATTGGCCGCTAGCGATCAGCTGATGCATCATGTGACATATCACCTGATCACTACCGGCCAATCACATCTTTAAGGTCCTGGCAGCAATCAGACGTCTTCACCTCAGGTCCCCGACAGCTGGCGGAGAGGTAAGTATTTATTTTTTTTATTTTTAATAAATTTTTTCTCTTTTATTTTGCTTTCACAGTGTATGTAGATACACTGTGAAAGCAAAACTTCAGGCCTGACATGTCACACCCGGGGAAGGATCACAGGATTCTTCCTCCCCCCGTGCGACATCACATCCTGCTTTTCCTCATGCGCCCGCAGTTATAGGCACTGGAATTGCGCATTGTCTGAATGGCAAAATGTAAATCCAGCTCTTATAATGGGGCCTATGGAGGAAAGCGCCTGCATATTTGCACAAACAATTGGCATGTTCATTATTTTTACGCGAGCACTTTCTCCCCCAAAAGAACAGTCAAAAAATGCACAGTGTCTTAACGGCAAAAGTGAATTTCCATTCACTTTGCCGGGAAACGCAGACGCAGATGTGCTTTTGGGGAAAAGCACACGTAAAAAGACGCGGGAAATACGCATCATGTGAATGCAGCCTTAGACATTGATATAAGAAATTGAAGCAGTATTCCAAAAATTAGTGAAAAGTAAAGGACATTGTGGTTCATAATGTGAACATTTCTCAAGCAATTTTACAAGTGCACATAACATATATTTAGAAGTGCAGCAATCAAGGACATAATCATCAATATTATAAATATTAATGATATTGAATATGTTACATAGATATGCAGCAGTGTAGTAAAAAGAAGTCCAAAATAATATAATAATTTCACAAAGGAACTCAATAACTACAGTTCATCGCCCTATAAATCGACAAGATCGGCATCCCATGAATCTTACTGGGCATGTCTGATCAGTTAGATTGACCATAGATTGATGTCTGATAAGTTAGATTGACCATAGATATAAAGACATGATAGAGAGAAGATAGATAGATAGATAGATAGATAGATAGATAGATAGATAGATAGATAGATAGATAGATAGATAGATAGATAGATAATGTCATGGCTGTTTTGGATCTGATAACCCTAATGGCCACTTTACATGCAGCAACAGGAAGATAGAAACCGGCAGGTGTCGGAGACAATTGTACCTTTTACCTTCAAAACACCTTGCAGATACCTGAATTACACGCAGCCACTTCAAGGTGTTTTGAAGGTAAAAGGTACAATTGTCTCCGACACCTGCCGATTTCTATCTTCCTGTTGCCGTGTGTAAAGTGGCCATAATGTGTTCTTTTTGGGATTCTCCTTTTAAAGGGAACCTGACCTCTAAAAATCAGCCCCCAGACCATTAATACCTGTCCCTGCACCTCCAGGAATGCATTGTAGGCATCCCATTGTGTAAAAAAATTGTATTTTTAAATATCTAAAAGTGTTTTTATTACCTTGCTTTCTGCGACTTCTCAGTGCTTCAGAAGTCGAACAGGGCGTTCCCTGTGGCTTCTCAACGCCGCATGCAGATCAATTATTCACGCCCAGATGGGCATGCTAAGGCAGTGTGAGCTCCCTCGCCCCCCTCCATGGGCGGTATAGCCTGTATGACGCAAATCACGTCATATCCATATCATAGGACTTCGCGCTGCGCATGCGCGAGTTGGCTCTGCGGCAGCTAATCCCAGACTAGCTGCTGTAGAGCAAACTCGTGCATGCACAATGCGCAGCGCGAAGTCCTATGATATGGATATGACGCGATTTGCGTCATACAGGCTATACCGCCCATTGAGGGGGGCAAGGGAGCTCACACTGCCTTAGCACGTGTGAATAATTGATCTGCATGCGGCGCTGAGAAGCCACAGGGCACGCCCTGTGCGACTTCTCAAGCACTGAGAAGCCGCAGAAAGAAAGGGAATAAAAGCACTTTTAGATACTTTACAAATACCCTTTTTTTACACAAAGGGATGCCTACAATGCATTCCTGGTGGTGCAGGGACAGGTATAAATGGTCTTGGGCTGATTTTTAGGGGTCAGATTCACTTTGAATATATAGTGTATGCAAACATAACAGGTATATGAGGATGTATGAGATTCCATCTTTCTAAGAGAATTAACTTCTTTTTGTTTTTATTGTAGGGGGAACGCACAGTTGAAACCCTTTCCTTGAGTTTTTTGACTATAATCTTTTTAAGATGATAATTAATAAAATTGGCTCCATTTCATGCACTTATTGTCTTTGACATTTTTTATCAGCTCTAGATATATGGAGGTGATTTGGACCTGGTGTGTATGTGTGACATGCTTGAAGAGCTTATGGTTTTTCCAGTGGATGTGTGTGTGGATTGGGACCATTGATTGATCTCTTTGGTTTCCTTTCCACACCCACTGACAACTCCACTATTTCCAATCAGATGTGTGTGGGGTGGTCTCTGGGATCCTTTTTACCTCTTATAAATGTTCAGGCCCTTCTCTCCTTACTTTATTTATATATTTACATTGATGAGTTTTCTGAACTTAAAGTGGATTGAAAACATTATAAGAGCAGTTTGGGCAGTTTCTATGCGCCTGCACAGCCGGCGTCAGCATAACAGCTGACATAAACGTAATGATGTCAGCGATGACGTGCGACTCGGGCATGCACATTAGAACCCGAAAAGACCCGGCCATGCGCAGTAGAACCCGGAAGACGCCACTGATAGCGGCTGTCACGGAGCCATACAGCGAATGGAATGGGCGGACACCAGATGTCCCTGTATGTGAAATTTTAAAAGGTACACAGATGTTTTTAATAATTCATCACCACTAATTAGCATTTGTTAAGCTGTATAAGTATGGAACTGTATAAAATTTAACACTATGTTAAACTCTTTTTAAATTGTAACACAATGTCACTCAATTGAAAAATTTTGATGACTTTATAAGAAGACAATTTGATATTACTGTATTAATTGTTAATTGGGGTAACTCAGCATATAAACTGCACTTTTTGTGAATTTACACTGTGCTTGATAAAGACTCTGTTGGGTTGAAACGTCGCACCACCGAGGGCTGTGTTATACCTGTCCTTTTGCACCCATTATTGGAGTGCTGCCTGTTTTGGGGAAGTATTTGTTATGCAGGTGAACACTGCATTAACCAGGAAGTATTGCACCCAATTTTTATATGACGTTTGTGCTGTTTCCTTTTTTTCTATTTCATAATAGATGGATAGATAGATAGATAGATAGATAGATAGATAGATAGATAGATAGATAGAAGATAGATAGATAGATAGATAGATAGATAGATAGATAGATAGATAGATAGATACTATGGATAGACTACATTAATATTAATATCTGTTTTAAATTGCTTACAGTAGTGTAGAAGAATATAGCATTATATTTTGGAAATAAAAAGCAACAAATTAAAAGGCAACAAATTAACATAGTTCTAAATAAGCTAGAATTACAAAATAAAAAAAATCTTTTACAAGTTTAGTAAAAACAAGCAGTGTCTTTCACATATTTTTTTTCTGAAAATAATCAGTCTCGATTTTGGATATAAATTTACACAGTCAGATCCAAAATTATAATAGTATTTTTCTTGGCAGCATATAGAACTTTTCAAACCCATTCACCTATCCAGGAGGGCAGCACAGAGCGTTTCTACGCCAAGAATGTGCTCGTTCTCACTTTGAATTACTCAGGTTAGAATGAAAAACAAATCTGAGCCTTTTTATGCACCAAATATGCCAAGACAAAAAATGATCAAAGGCTCGGTCGCCCATGTGGAGTCTGCCATGTTTTTCATTTTCTCTGGTAATTAATAATTTGTTTCAAAATACTGCCGGCTTGACCAAATCTCCACAAGTCAAACAAAGTATGTTATACAGTTGTAAAAATACTTTGCAGGATTGGTGAATTTCTTCAGGTATATAAATGTTATTGAGAAGTCTTATTTGCATTTATATACTGTATCTATATTGTTCTTTTCAAATGGAAAAACAAATGGTCCATAGGATGACAGGTACTCAAATATATAAAGGTGTGGACAAATGACTAGATCAAAAGATCTAGGCAAATTGTATGTTTTATCTAATTTATAGTATGTTTTTAACATTAAATTATTTTTCATTTTAGTAATACAATGCCAATTTGGATATAATTTGTGTCACCTGAATCTTCATCGTGTGTATTAACCCCTTCCCGATACAAGCCATGAGTCGGGTCCCGGTGTTTGATGTGAGCTCTGGTGCGGCGCTCACATCAAACATCCGACATCTCAGGTGATCTCATCAGCTGAGATGTTGGGCTTCCAGCACCGATTGGATCTGGGATCCGATTGGTGCAGTTAACCCTATTGGCCACTTTACACGCGGCTACATTTCTAGCTTATCCACAGGTAACTTACTGGCTGCAGTGAAATCATGGAGACATTATTCCATTTGTACACAGCAACAAGATAGAACCATGTCTCCATGATTCCACTGCAGTCAGTAAGTTACCTGTAGATAAGCTAGAAATGTAGCCGCGTGTACAGTGGCCATATGAATCCCACTGTCATTCACTGACAGCAGGATCCAAAACTGCCATGGTGTGGATCGCACTATTCTCTGTCTGCATTGGAGATCCCGCGATAAGATCGAGGGATCTCCGGTGCTCACGTGATAGCTGCGGGTCCTGATGTGAACCTGATGTGAAGCTATCAGGGACCGCTTCCTGTCAGTGGTTGGCAGGTGCTGCCAACCACTGAAAGTGAAAGCAAGTGCCATGTCCTGATGTGCTGCAACTCATCGGGACATGGCATAAGCGATCGCACCCTGCAACAGTGTGGTGCCCGATGGGGCTGTGTAAAAACAAGAATGAATTACAAAATAAAGTTTTTTAAAATATGGGAAAAAAACACAAAAGTTCAAATCAAATCCCCTTTTCCTCAATTCAAAATAAAAGTATAAAAAAAAATGCCCATATTTGGTATCACCGCATTCAAAGATGCCCGATCTATCAATATATAAAATTAATTAATGAGAGCCATAAACTGCGTAACGGAAAAAAAGGTCCAACTGCCAGAATAACTTATTTTTGGTCACTGCATCATTGCTATAAAATGCAATAATGAGCTATCAAAACAGCACATCCACCCAAAAATGGTATCATTACAAACATCAGCTTAAGACGCAAAAAATAAGCCGTCACACAGCCCCAGACCCCAAAAAATGAGAACGCTACGGGTCACAGAACAATGCGCAAAAAGTGGCATTCTTTTTATTTTTTTTACATTTCTGAATTTTTTCACCACTTAGATAACAGTAAAAGTATACATGTTTGGAATCTACAAACTCGTACCGACCCGAGGCATCAGATCGTCACGTCAGTTTTACTATATAGTGTTCATTGCGAATAAAAAAAACAAAAAACAAATGTGCAATTGCACTTTTTTGTAATTTCACTGCACTTGGAATTTGTTTTCCATTTTCCTGTACACTATATGGTAAAATAAATTATTCCATCTGAAAGTACAACTCGTCCCGCAAAAAACAAGCTGTCATATGTCTATATTGCTGGAAAAATAAAAAAGTTATGGTTCTTGGAAGCAGGGGAGCAAAAAACGAAAGCAAAAAGTCCCGGGTGGTGAAGAGGTTAATACCATATTTTTCGCTTTGTAAGACGCACTTTTAGTCCCCCAACTTTTGGGGGAAAGTGGGGGATGCGTCTTACAAAGCGATAGTAAAAGTTGTGCTTTGGGGGGAGGAAGGCGGCTCAGGAGCGATGGCCGGGGGCTGGATGGGGCCAGGAGCGGGCTCCAGCTGCGGACTCTGGTCATGAGGGGCCGCTCATTATCTCCTGTAATATGCACTGCATCCCGCTGTCAATCACCAGCGGGAGCAGCCCATATTACAGGAGCCGGGTCCGCAGCTGCAGCCTGTATGTATAGTCAGTGATTTCCACACTTGCATTGCGTGGAAAGCACTGACTATACCATGGATGTAATACTCACCTAGCTTCACCGCTGCCTGCTGACCGCGATATCCCCGCTGTCGTTGCTCTGCCGACATCCGGGTTCTGTAGCGTCGCTGCGAGTGACGTCAAAACCGAGCGCCGCTCTCAGGACCCGGATGCCGGCACAGCACAGATAGCGGGGATATCGCGGTCAGCAGGCATTGGTGAAGCTAGGTGAGTATCACCACAAAGGTGGGGGCCAAAAGGGGGCTGGAGCTGCAATGGGGACTGCTGTGCCTGCAATGGGGGCTACAATGCCTGCAATGGGGGCTACTGTGTTTGCAAAGGGGGCTACTGTGCCTGCAAAGGGGGCTACTGTGCCTGCAATGAGGGCTACAGTGTTTGCAAAGGGGGCTAATGTGTTTGCATAAGGGGCTACTGTGCCTGCATAGGGGGCTACTGTGTTTGCAAAGGGGGCTACTGTGTTTGCAAAGGGGGCTACTATGCTTTCAAAGGGGGCTACTGTGCCTGCAAAGGGGGCTACTGTGCCTGCAAAGGGGGACTACTGTGCCTGCAATGGGGGGCTACTGTGCCTGCAATGGGGGGCTACTGTGCCTGCAATGGGCGGCTACTGTGCCTGCAATGGGGGGCTACTATGCCTGCAAAGGGGCTACTGTGCCTGCAATGGGGGGCTACTGTGCCTGCAATGGAGGGCTACTGTGGCTGAAATGAGGGCTATTGTGCCTGCAATGGGAGGCTACTGTGCCAGCATGGGGGATATATATACCAGTATTGACATATATATGATTTGTAAGACGGACACTGGCATTATAAGATGGACCCCATTTAACATTAAAAATTATTTTTTTTTCTCTTTTCCTTCACCAAATTTGGGGGTGCGTCTTATAATCAGGTGCGTCTTATAAAGCGAAAAATACGGTATATACATTTCTTATGATCTTATGATCTTAAGCTTTTAGAAAGGTAGAACATTACTTATACGAGAACAGAATGTGAAGATTAGACTATAGTATCATCTGATCTGTCATAAAATGAATAATAGTGGCCATACACATTAAATAAATGCCACACAATTATTAATAGAAGCTGGTCCGCTAACACCCGATAGACAAAAGCCTAGCATTCTTTAGTTAGGAACTTGAGTGCCATGCCTAGCATTGTTTAGTTAGTTTCATATTAAATAAATATCATTCTCAATCTGCCATTTTTGAATAATATTAAATGTTTGGGGAGTAGACAAGGGCAAATCAAACTTTAAAGTTTGGTGATCATATCAAACACACACGTTACAAACATTTTGAGAGTTCAGGTTCGGAATTCGGTTGCTTTAAGTACGCAAATCACTGCAGCAAGCATTGCTGCGCTCGGGTACACTCGGTCTGTCTGTTTGTGGAAAGAGAGCCAATCTGCCCCAATTAGTGATTTCCAATGATGTTCGGGTCAAGTTTGGGTCCAGAACAGATCTTTTTATAAAGTTCGTCAAACACACCAAACCCAAACTTCCATGGATTCTATTTCTAGAAGAAGACATTATGCCGAAACGCGTTGTTGTTTGAGCCGGAAACTGCATACCAGATGTGCTAACTATGTACTATCAGGATTTTAATTAATTTATAATAATGAAACCTTTTAACTTTTAAAAAAACTGTATTGGAAATTTCTCCCCACTGGATTCTACATTTGCCGTGCTGCATTTCTATGTGACTGTGTTATCCAAGCGTACTTCACCCGCAGGAATACAGAGATCCAGACTACACTTCATTGAGTGAGCCTGCTTCCTATTTCTATGTTAACACAAAAAACATAAAAGGTTGATAATGGAGGAATTGGGCATATTACCCTATATTTACAAAACTAAAACAAAATTAACCCTTTGAAGTATTTGCGTTGAACAAGATAATTAAAGCCAAGAATGGTGAGAATAGCAATGTTCAATGTAAAGCCTAGCCCTCACCTTCAGAAAAGAGGTTTAAGACCTAACAGCCTAGATGCTTTACTGCTGTAGAGTCCTTAAGAACAGGTGGTACACATCTGACTCCACATAGTTTAATTCAGCAAATATTAATCCAGTTACTGGTCTAAGTCTAACTGCAAACTCAATTCATATGTAAAAAGTGCGTAAAACAAGAGTGCCAAAAATCTTTTATCTGTATATTTTTCTAAGTTTTAATGTGTTTTTAGAACTGTAACATACCAAAAATTGAAATGTTCAGGTCCAGTTTATATGACAATATATATATTTTTTTCCATATGTAAAAACAGAGAAAGGTACTTTCATACAGAAATGTAGTTTAACTGGCAAGAAGACCTTAAATCCTGCTTACCCGGTTGTGTTAAACCTATTTAGCTACGTACAAGCACTCCCCATCTATTAAAAAGAAAATCTTTTGTGAGCCTATTGCAGCTTTAATAAATGCATGCTATAAAACTCACTAATGTCCCTACGGAACCTATATGTCCAATGTCGATTTTCCTTAATACAATTCACTCCTTACAAATTCAACTAAAGTATTTAAACATTTACTAAGGTTGTCATAAACACTTTCCTTATACTTGATCAAATTCAGCTCCAGACTTAATAATGTTAACTGTAGTTATTTAATTTTGAAACGCAAAGACCAAAAGCTCCAAAATGTATAACATTATAAATCTAGTTATTGTGATGTAGTATTTCATGCACAGGAAGACAAACATATACTGAGCCCTGAAGAGGAAAAGGGTTCAAATGGTCATCCAAAAGCCTGCCTAGAGGTGAAGCAATTAGTGATGGAGTCACACTAAGTGGGACAAGTTTGCCGGGTAATAGGGATGTTGAAAAAAAGTCAATGGAGAAAAATAGGATTTTTTGAAAACCACATGCACAAAACTATTTAATTATTGTCATTATTACTGTTGTTGTTATCATTATTAACTATAGTGATGAGCGAATCTTTTGAAGTTTGGATTCGGGCGTTGCAGTCGATCCTTTTGCTGCACAGTTGTTGACCCCGCAATTGACGCAAACCCCAATGGAAGTCAGTGATTAATTATTCAGCTCTCCGCCCACATACACCCAGCCATAAGTAAAACACTTCCGAGAGTGGAAGGGCGAATTTCTTTTTCCATATTAATTTTGGACACACACTAGACCCAAAAACTATGCATTTAAGCCCAGTGTGTGTCGATCAAACACTGTACGTGACTCACACTGGACCAAGCAGCAATTGTACCAGACCACAGCGATGCCCGCTCCATTGCTTTGTGAACTTCAAACCTGAAAAGGTTTGCTCAACACTGGGAAGTTCGGCAACCGAAATTGAACCCAACCTTTAAAGGTTCACTCATCTCTATTAACCATGTCATAAGGAACTCAAGGGCAGGTGTCAATTTGCTTTACCATACCAGTAGAAGATGCTAAACTGGATAGGAGGAGACAAGATGCAAAAGGTAAAAGTTTGTTCAATTTTTAAGAAGTTTAGTAAAAAAAATAAACCAAAAAATATAGATACAACTTCAATGTTTTGTGTAGATACAGAAATTAAAGGGATTATCCAGGACTATGATTTAGGATGGGTCTTCCTAGGATAGGTCATCAATATTTGAGGAGGGGAGATCTACACCTGGTACCCCCACCGACAAGCTATTGGTATGTGCCTGAACCTCAGGAAGTATACAATGATATTGATGAACTATGCAAAAAATACATAATCACTGTCATAGCAGTGGAAATACGCTTTAATAATGAAACTCTGATTTACGACATTCATCACTAAGTGAAGAAGTATACTAAATACTGTTTTATTATAGAGTCCAATGAACAAAGGCTTATGGTGTGTTAATCAAGATATGTATTGTTTATGTTTTCAGCCTTAATTCTACAGTGCCAATATGTACTGCAGCATTTTACAATGAAAAACATAAAATACAATTACAAGTAATTAAAACTAATGAATGAACATTAAGACAAAAGAAAATAGTTTTATGTTCTTAAAGTCTTTCAATTTTCAATGTAAGTTTGGCATCAGAAAATGGACTCCCTGATGGACCTGTTCACAAAACACACATCAAGGTACTGGACAGTGTGTTATATGGTCCATTAATTATGACATGCAGTGGGTACTATACTGTACATTTTCAGGAGTTCCTACATTGTTGTGATTAATCCTTCTCTTTGGGGTATTTCTATGGAATGTGTGGGTATTTGCTTTTGGTGTTCTTTGTTATTGATTCATATTATGATCATGGAATCTTAATGAATGTATCATGGCTAGTGATGGGCAAACCTTTTAGGGAATTCCCGAGTTCAGGGCCAAACGTAACTCAGAATTGAGACTGAATCACTAACTCGGACTTTACAGTTATGGGATGGTGCAGGGGAGCTGCAAAAGAAAGCACATAATTAATAAACATCACCATTATAATTACCGGGTCCCGCATTCTATGTCCTCCTGTCCTGCTGTCCTGCCACATCTACTTTCAGGCCGCTCATCGCTCATTATCTTATGGTGATATTAACTTCACTGGCTCCAACAGCCAATCACAGACACTGTCACACAGAATGAGAGTCTGTGATTGGCAGTTGGCATAATCTTCAATCAGCCTATACATTCTAGTATGGTAGAATGTATGGGCTGGTTTCAGCTTCCTCCACACAAGGCACTCAGTTGTCATTCTGTGCCTCTATGCTCTTTGCTAGCAGACATGTTTGTCTGCTGCACAATATAGCAGAGATGAAGCTAAGAAGACCTCTGTCTTGTGTTTTTAATGCTTACTAGAAATTCATGGTGGCTGGATCTAATTTGGCCTGACATCATGAATTTCGAGTTTAGTACCAGCCGACAATACAATGCTGGTAAAACCCATTATTAACACAGGCTACTACCTCACCCGCCACTGGAAGAGCGAGTAAAGCGTCTCGGAATATGCTATGATGTAATGTGCTCTTTTCCAGGGGCAGCTGCGGGCTATAGTTTTGTAGCATGGGGCCGGACACTTGGGCCTACCTGCTGAGATCTCAGTCCAAAGCTGCCTGGTTTTATCTTGGCTGGCGATCAAAATATGGCAGGTGCTGCGGCATCCAAAATGCTGCGTTGTACAGTAGCGGCATAGTTGTTGGGATTTGTAGAAATCACATGGCCACTATGCTTCACCTGACCACAGCATGTTTTCAGCTGCGGTGCAGGTTTTCAGACTTCTGCATCTCCACAGTATGTTAATTTCATGCTGCAGAGTCAGAAGCATTCACCAACGGCTGCACACAGGGAGAGATGGTGAGCACAGGGCAGCTGAAGTCTCCCTGCGTTCATCCGAGGGTTCTGCAGACCTGGAAGTGCAGCATCCAAGATGCAGTGCCTCTGGATTGTAAGCACATACCCTAAAGAATTATCAAAATTTGTTATAAAAATGGTGCAACACAATTCAAGACATATGTTTTAGCCATGGATGAATGTTATGATAAATCGCATTCTATCAAATTCAATGCACAGATCAAATTGTGTAATAGACAATATCTTGTCTTATATATCACATTAGTCTAATTTTTCCTATTGATATTGTGACTTTGAAACTAAGCAAAATTTATAAATTTGCAAAGATAAGTCTAATATATACAAAGCACATCGATGAATTGTATATGTGAATAATTACCAGCATGTAATAGTGTAGCGTCTGATGCTCGTCCATGCACCAGAAGTGAAACCTTTCACCTTAAGGTCAGTAGTTCAAGTCTGTCTCACTACTAGTAAAAAAATTAACAATCTGAAAGTCATTTCAGAACTGGTTGATTACTGTGATCTAACCTCTCCATGTCCTCATCCTAAAGTAAGTCTAATTGGTAATCGGCAGAAAGAAAATAGAATTAAGGACTATCAATTTGCTTTGACTAACAGTTTAATCACTGCAACATCGGTTATTATTTAGATATTTTGGATAGAAAATTTACATCCAAACATTTTTTTGCAGTCATTAACTTTATCATGAATTTCACTAGATCACTGAAAAATGTTCTAGTGTTCATATAGTATTGAGGCTACGAAATCTATAACTTGTATATTTTGCATCACTATGGTTTTCCCATTTGTTCATAAAAAATACTAGCTGTCTGATTATTCGATAAGTTGATCAGAAAAAAGAAAATTGTTGACAAGCGGCGTCCTGTAATTTGGTTTTGCTAGTCATTGTGGAAGGAAAGCCGGTCATAAAGGTTTTGTATTGTGGCCCTTGTTAATTGGTGTTCACATAGCATTATTTATGAAGATTTTAAAAGGGACAGTTCCAAATGCACATAAAGCATGACAGTATTTAAAGTGTGATTTTGGAGTGATTCGATTTACCAGTCTTAGCATAAAATTCTACAAATGGTGTGAACAATACTCAATTTGGAGCGTATGGTGGTATGTCCTCCAACAACAGACATCCTTAAGAGGAAAGCTTAACCGCCCCTAATGTATGACATCGAGCAACTGTTTTCCGTGATCTCAGCCATGGACCGAACTCTTTGTTTGCAAGTCTCTGATATTTAGGACGGATTTATTATGTGATATTAACAAAGTACTTTTATTATACATCAGCTGCGTTTCAAAAATTTCCAATGGTAGAATATAAATTCAATTTTAATTACATTTAACTTGTTTGAAGCTACAATTCACTTCATAAATTTCATGTCTATATTGTAATCTAAACTGCATATAAGGTCTATATTAGGAGATATGTATATATTACAATATTTATATAACAATGCAACTTTTTCTACAATTTCATGCATCCTATTAATGGACAGAGGATGATTACATTAACGTTTTTATTTTTAAGTTTTTAAAGTCCAATGTACCAAATAAGACATAAATCATAACCATGTCCATGGAAATGGAGGCTCAAATCAAGATGACACATTTTGTTTCAGATGAAGTAAAACATGCAGAGGAAATCTCATCCTCTAGATGACTTCCTTCACCACAAATCTCTCCTATCTAATTTCACCTCCCTCCCAGGTTCAACAAAGGTTCTATTCTTCACTAATCAAATCATAAACCAGCAGTAGTTCTACCTTCATCATCATCACTGCAACCGTCATGTACTTTATAAAAAGTCCACACATTCAAGTCACTATCCACATAGAACTAAATCATTAAAAGGTTATACTAAATGTAGAAATAGGAACAGAATCGGTAAATGGAGCATGAAAAAAGAGAAGAAAACGTGAGAAATGAAGGAAAAAGTCTGAAGAAAATAGATGATCGAAAGTCTAGTCTGATGTAGCTATGCAATCCATCTGATCAGACATGAAGCAATGCTGCCAAGTGCAAGTTGCTACTGCTCAGACTGATACTGATTTTGACCATGTTTTTTTCACCATCAAAGACCTTATTAGAACTATCACATATGTAAGGGGTATTATTATTTTATTTTTGTGATGCTAAGATCATTTAGGTCAATATACATACAGTATAAAATAAAGACTTGTTGTAAAAACACAACATATAAACAACTAAGAAAGCATGTGCAAAACCATGCAATTAGTGAGTGACCGACTAGTACGTCATAACAGGGACACACGAGCGTATGGCATACGATGTTAGAATATTGGATCTGATATGCTAATGACCTCAGCTCAGACTTGACCATAAGCCGAGTGTCATTATATTGTGCTCCGATCCTGCAATACACCTCACAGGAGAGGAGGGAGAGATTAATCTCTCCATCTCCTCCATTGCTGGTCTTGGCGTATATCGCACTGCACTTGGATATCATCCGAGGGCAGTCCAATGTTTTGCGCGCATCCATACACTTGTACGGGTGCAAGTGATCTGAAATTCACTGACAGTCACAGCATACTGTAACTGTTTTCTCGGTCCGATTCTGCCAGAGAAAAAAATCACAGATCGGCACTGTCCCTTTGATTAACATGGGGCCAAGTAGTAACCTGATTTTGCACTCATCCAATGATACTCGTCGTGTGTCCTAGCCCTAAAGGCATCAGCTCCCACCAATGCCCACCGATTAATCCCATAAATGTTTCTTCAATAGCAACAGCTTTATCTAGTAGGATAAAAGGAGATTGAATCCTGTGGATGGACTACCCCCTTGCGATCATATTCCAGGGTGCTGATCGTTGCAATGGTATCCTGAGGTCACATGATAACCCCAGGGTATGGTAGCTTATTGGATCAAGCTATAAGCACGGTCTAACAAGTGCAGTCAGTGAATCACTGAGAGGTCTCATATGTTACAATAACATGAGTACAGCCGTCCTTCAGACCAGTGATACACTAAAAATATTCATGACTTCAGTGAGACTAAGTGTAAAAGTAATAAAAACTTAAATAAAATGTGTACAAAAGTAAATAAAATACAGATAATAAAACACAGTAAACAAAATACACATAAAACACAGAAACTTGCCCAGTAGATGCTAAAATTATGGGCTGTTTCCAGGTTACTCCCACAGCCAATCACAGACACCCACTCTCTGTGATAGCATCTGTGATTGGCTGTTGTGCCCCTCACCAGTGCATACTCTGGACGTTATTGAGCAGCCCCAGAAGTACAAGCGTGTGGACACAGTATGACCTGATGCTTAATCACTATTTTGCTTATTTTTACATCATGCCAAATGGGAAGCTGAACTGTTACATGGACATTCAGGGAGGTCTACGCTCAACTTCTGTATCTGAACACTAGATGATCAGCAAAGGACTCCGAACTTTACAGTTCGGGCTCGCCCATCCCTAATTGTAACCAAATAAAATGACGCTGGAAAAATTATGCAGATGTAAAGTACACATATGGTTAATGTTATTTATTGATTAGTTTTACAGCATGACTAATTGGTTTAAGGATATAAAAATTTAAAGTTTGAAAATTGTGTTTTTTTTCAAAGTTTTTGCCAAAATTCTGATGTTTTGACAAATAAATGAAAAAAATACCTAAATTTACAAATAACAAAGTACAATGTGCCACAAAAAATGTTCTCAGAATCAATGGGATCTATTGTAGCATTCCAAAGTTATTAGTTATTACCATATAAAGTGACAATGGTCAGATTTGTAAAATTGGTCATGAAGGTCAAAATTAGCTCGGTCAATAAGGGGTGAAACAATATAGAGATCTTCCCACCTAAGGTAGATGGCAATCCATCGTTGAAATGCGTTGTGGATTATACTAATAAACATGCTAAGTACACTGTGTGCAAAATTATTAGGCAAATGAGTATTTTGATCACATGATACTTTTTATACATGTTGTCCTACTCCAAGCTGTATAGGCTTGAGAGCCAACTACCAATTAAGTAAATCAGGTGATGTGCATCTATGTAATGAGGAGGGGAGTGGTGTAATGACATCAACACCCTATATAAGGTGTGCTTAATTATTAGGCAAATGCCTTTTTGTAGGCAAAATGGGTCAGAAGAGAGATTTGACAGGCTCTGAAAAGTCCAAAATTGTGACATGTCTTCAGAGGGATGCAGCAGTCTTGAAATTTCCAAACTTTTGAAGCGTGCTCACCGAACAATCAAGCGTTTCATGGCAAAGAGCCAACAGGGTTGCAAGAAGCATGTTGGGCAAAAAAGGCGCAAAATAGCTGCCCATGAATTGAGAAAAATCAAGTGTGCCAAGATGCCATTTGCCACCAGTCTTGCAATATTTCAGAGCTGCAACGTTACTGGAGTATCAAAAAGCACAAGGTGTGCTATACTCAGGGACATGGCCAAGGTAAGAAAGGCTGAAAAACGACCACCTTTGCACAAGAAACATAGGATAAAACGTCTAGACTGGGCAAAGAAATATCTTAAGACTGATTTTTCGAAGGTTTTATGGACTGATGAAATTAGAGTGACTCTTGATGGGCCAAATGGATGGGCCAGAGGCTGGATCAGTAAAGGGCAGAGAGCTCCACTCCGACTCAGACGCCATCAAGGTGGAGGTGGGGTACAGGTATGGGCTGGTATCATCAAAGATGAAATTGTGGGACCTTTTCAGGTTGAGGATGGAGTGAAGCTCAAGTTCCGGACCTACTGCCAGTTTCTGGAAGACAACCTCTTCAAGCAGTGGTACAAGAAGAAGTCAGTATCGTTCAAGAAAAACATGATTTTCATACAGGACAATGCTCCATCACATGCATCCAAGTAGTCCACAGCGTGGCTGGCCAGTAAAGGTCTAAAAGAAGAAAAAATAATGCTATGGCCCCCTTGTTCACCTGATCTAAACCCCACAGAGAACCTGTGGTCCCTCCTAAAATGTGAGATCTACAGGGAGGGAAAACAGTACACCTCTCTGTCTGGGAGGCTGTGGTGGCTGCTGCACGCAATGTTGATCGTACACAGATCAAGCAACTGACAGATTCTATGGATGGAAGGCTGTTGAGTGTCATCATAAAGAAAGGTGGCTATATTACTCACTAATTTTGGGGGGTTTTGTTTTTGCATGTCAGAAATGTTTATTTCTAAATTTTGTGCAGTTATGTTGGTTTACCTGGTGAAAATAGACAAGTGAGATGGGAATATATTTGGTTTTTATGAAGTTGCCTAATAATTCTGCACAGTAATAGTTACCTGCACAAACAGATATCCTCCTAAGATAGCCAAATCTAAAAAAAAAAACACTCCAACTTCCAAAAATATTAAGCTTTGCTATTTATGAGCTTTTTTGGGTTGATTGAGAATATAGTTGTTGATCAATAATAAAAATGATCCTCTAAAATACAACTTGCCTAATAATTCTGCACACAGTGTATTATGATTCCCCTGTCTGTGGTCTCTGGCATAGAGCTCCACTAACCATGTTCATTAATCCTTATCTGATCCTTCCTCCTTATCTTATCCTTCCTCCCCCTTGTGGGGATCGTGGTGGAGCTGCTGAGTGTTTAGAGAACCCTCATCTGCAATACCAGGACCTGGCGTGATGTAATTGTGACATAGAGTCAGCCAATTGGTTCCCCATATCACATGACCGCAACCAGAAAGTAGACGTTGGAGAATCATCGGCATCACTGCTCTGCAGGAGGAATTACGTGCCTTTCCACGTGGTTGTGCTGGTCAAGCACGACGCATCCAGGTGAGAGGATATAACCCCCCACCTCATAATATCACCAGATTCCAACTAATGCTTCTCATAGTGTGCCCATTTGTTCTTGTTTTCACATCTTTTCTGATGGAGTCATTAACATTTCCCATCTTTTCCATCTTTTCCCAGACTGACAAGACAATTTCTTACAGACACGACCATGTCTCCCTGCTCCACCACCGAGTTTAATTATATCGGTGTGCTGATCATTTTAGAGTGGTGAACACTGTGGCGGGCCCGGAGCAACCACCACCTCTACCCTTCGCTACTGATGAACATCCTTGATAATTAATCAACTATCTACTATGTAAATGGCAGGGTGATTACTGCTTACATATATCAATCCTGTGAGCATAGGTACTGCGCATACAGGGAAAACTATACTTGCAATTTGAAGATAATGTGAATTTTACACATTGCAGATGATTGCATCAGGTACAGAAGGCTTGCACCACCTGAGGTGTGACTGTGTAGACTTATCCATAATGCCTCACATGACATAGTTTAGTTTGGCCAATCATAAGGTATTGAGAGATTATGATAGCCCTGTTGAAGGAATGTAGAAGCTATTTTTCGAGTGCTCTAGAATAGTGAGAGCCCATCAGAACGATAAGATCAGCAATAGAGATAGAAAGAAAAAGCCCTAAAATATTCAACAAATACTGCAGACAGTAATGTGTTATGACACTGCTGAACTGAAAATGATGAGTATAATAGTCTGTGAATAATATAGAGATTCAATTGGTTAAAGGAAAGGAAGATAGCAAGAGACCAGCAGCACTGCCAGGATCAGTGGAACTGATCAGTGGTATAATGTAGCTTGCATCTTTTTGACTGCATTAGAATTACAATTACATGTTATTTTTCATCCTTAATGCACTAGAAAGCAGCAGTAAGACGCAGAAAAATAAATCTGAAATGAGTATTAAGTCAGAGACCATGTGCTTGCTTGTCTCAAGTGAATGCACTGAGTTTTTACATTTCTTGTGCAATCCTTTTTGTGCTTCAGATAAAACAGTTTTTATCAAAACTGCAGCAAGCAGCCCAGTAAGTAGAACAGATTATCTGCTCCTACTTTATGCTGCTCTCAGGGGTAGCAAAAACCTGGTGACAGATTCCTTTTAAAGGGGTTGTCCAGTACTTGATAACTCCTTAATTGCTAAAGTGCCCCAAGTCTGACGGACCTGTGAAGGCTGCCAGTATTCATAGCGCTAACGGCACTGGAGATGAATATGTGTTTTTTTACTATATCTGTGATACTAGCATTTAAAATGGAGTCTGGAAGTACACAAACCATTTAAAGAAACACAAAGAGTAAGGCTGCTTTCACATCAGCGTTTTTTTTAAATCGCGGCAGTTGCGGTGAAAAAAACGCAACTGCCGCGATTACCGCATAATGGCTGCACTTGCGGCACACTTGCGGCAAGCCCCATACAATGTATATGCGGGCTTGCGGCAGGTGCGATTTTTTCGCGGCCGCACTTGCCGCACCAAAACCGCACTTGCTGCACCCGCCGCAAGCCCGCATATACATTGTATGGGGCTTGCCGCAAGTGTGCTGCAAGTGCAGCCGTTGTGCGGTAATCATGGCAGTTGCGTTTTTTTCACCGCAACTGCCGCGATTTAAAAAAAAATGCTGATGTGAAAGCAGCCTAAGGCCCCTTTCACATCAGCGTTTTTTTCAAATCGCGGCAGATGCGGTGAAAAAAACGCATCTGCCGCGATTACCGCATACCGGCTGCACTTGCGGCACGGTTGCGGCAAGCCCCATACAATGTATAGGCAGGCTTGCGGCAGGTGCGGCAAGTGCGGTTTTGGCACTTGCGGCAGGTGCGGCCGTGAAAAAAACGCGGCTGACCGCGGTTTTTTTCGCGGCCGCACCTGCCGCAAGTGCCAAAACCGCACCTGCCGCACGCCCGCCTATACATTGTATGGGCTTGCCGCAACCGTGCCACAAATGCAGCCAGTATGCGGTAATCGCGGCAGATGCGTTTTTTTCACCGCATCTGCCGTGATTTGAAAAAAACGCTGATGTGAAAGGGGCCTAAGGGCCCTTTCACATCAGCGTTTTTCGTAATTCGCAGCAGATGCGGTGAAAAAACCGCATCTGCCGCGATTACCGCATACCGGCTGCACTTGCGGCGCGGTTGCGGTTTTTGCCATGCAAAGTATAGGCGTACTTGCGGCAGGTGCGGCAAGTGCGGTTTTGCACTTGCGGCAGGTGCGGCAGCGAAAAAAAACGCGGTCAGCCGCGGTTTTTTTCGCGGCCGCACCTGCCGCAAGTGCAAAACCGCACTTGCCGCACCTGCCGCAAGTACGCCTATACTTTGCATGGCAAAAACCGCAACCGCGCCGCAAGTGCAGCCGGTATGCGGTAATCGCGGCAGATGCGGTTTTTTCACCGCATCTGCCACGATTTAAAAAAAAACGCTGATGTGAAAGGGGCCTAAGACAAATAAATGAACCTGTCATCTTTTATGCTGTTCATGTATCCATGCTCTATAAAATATAATCAGTTTCTAAAAGTTTTTTCTTCGCTGTTGAACTGAAAAAAATTGATACAATATAACACATCAGTATTTAAATTGTAATTGAATAACTGGGGTATTGCACATCACAGTGTACTCCTCACAAGTCCTCAGAAATCAAATATTAATAGTCATCTCTGTAACTCCATTTTGTATCACACAAGTGTATGTGGAGTATCAGTTTCTACAGATTTGCAAGTCATTTGCATGCATTGATTTTTAGAAAAAGAACTTATTACATTTAACTGAATCTCATACTGTAGATCGAGCTTCCCTGCAGACGTCCATTCTTTAAGAAGTGACAGACTGTTTGTCAGTTAAACTCCTCCTGTCATGTATTCTGACCACTGCCAACTCATGCAAGGAGACCTTCACTTTTGCTGCTACCATTTGCACCCTGTGCAACCTTTGTCATTGATCACTGATCCAATCCAGTGCCCACATGTTCTTCAAATGCCTACACAAGTAATGAGGTGCTTGTGGTGTAAAATTAAACTGTCAACTGTCAGCGATTGATAACCACAGCGAGAGCTGACCTAGAACACCTGCACTAGTGGCCGAGACAGGTGTGACACGTTTGATCGTTGAAGCCTACCAGTCAACTTGACCCATAGGTGTCCCTGTGCGGACTTTATGCCTGAAAAAGTCATCTTACTGTTCAGTGCCACATTTCAGTTCACTGTGCATGAGAAATATCACAACTACCGTTCAGTCCTCTGGTCATTCTGGTTTTCTCAGCTCCCCCTGCACCAACACAAGCTTTTTTTTAAACCACAACTGGAAGTAAACCTGTTTAAATAAACACATATTTTCATATTGACACGTTAAAGGCAACATTTTAAAGAAACAATATTTTTACCTAAAACATTTTCCTTGGCAGCTGCATTCATTTCTGTCAACAGGTTGCCATCCATATATTTAAGTTTGTATACGTATGTCAGCGCTAATCAGAACATCTCTGCCACCTTCAAGTACTGAGAATACCATAGACTATCACTCAGAGCTGTAGATAGACTTCCTTATGCTTCCTTCATGCTAAAACACATCAAAAGCAATTCAAAAACGGATCACTTATTTTTTTTATGTGTTTTTTGAAAAGCTGATCCAGTTTTGCAGCTGAAAAATGGATCCTAAAAACTGCATCAAAAACTCTGTGTGTGAATGTAGCCTAAGGCTTCCATTTGCTGCCCTAGTACTGTATTTTTTTACTTTAGCTAAGGTTAAAAAGGATTCAAGTAAAACTTACAAATCCAGACCAGGATATGTTTCAGATGTCAAACCCTCAACCCACTATAGAAAGGCCGGTTTCACATCATGGCATGATCAGGTGTGGGACTGTCCAGTGTAAACATGACAGCCCCGACCGGATTTTGCATTAATGCAGCCCTATGGGGCCGGATGAAGCCGGATGGCAGCTATTTGCTATCCGGTTTCCATCTGTCCAGGAGGATCCAGGAGAATTCGTATTTTTCTCCTGGACACAAAAACGTTGCTTGCAGCATTTTTGTGTCCTGGGCAAAAATCAGACAAAATCGGATTCTCTCGGATCCTCCCGGATTTGGCGTGATCCGGTGCTCCTAACAAGGGAATCTATGGCGCGATCGCAACAACATCGGATCCAGGAGCCAGCGCCAAGTGCTGAAGTTTAGCAGCGCTTGCTGCTAAACTTCAACACCTGGACCTGTCCCCTGCAGAGATTTCAGGACCGCGGTTCCTGCTGCAGGGGTCTTCCCAATCCGGCTGCAAACTAGACCAGAGGACATATTTGCCCTCCAGTTCTGTTTCAAAATCGGACCTGATCTTGCCGTGGTGTGAAACCGGCCATAATTAAAAGATCAATACATTAAAGGGCCACCTTAGAAATTATTAGTTTGCAAGCAAAAAGTTGAAATCATTTTTTAATTTTATCCAAATTGATACACCTAAATTTCAATTAATGATTGAATTTGCTTTATAAATGAGGAAGGTGTACACCTGATCTGATAGTGGTTAAAATAATTCCTTTGTAAAAGGCTTTTACAATACAATGAAGATATTACAATGAAGCAGTACAGTTGCAGCATGCTGTATGAATGCATACAAAGTTTCACTAGTAGATATGGCATCGGACAAGGCTTGTGTGGTAGCACATAAAGCTGTTTAGCTCTGCACTTCCAGTAGGTGCTGTAAGCAGGGGAATAACTATAGTCTGATAAGCTCCAATGAAAATTTGGACCTACCCCTCCCCCCATTCCTGGTATATATGTCCCCTATCCTGAGCCTCTTCCTGGTATATATGGCTCCCCATCTTAAGCCCCTCCATTGAATATATGTTCCCATCCTTCATGATATTTATGTACTCCATTCTGCAGCAGTTCTCTAACATATGAAAACAAACATTCTTCTCACCTTCCCCTCTCCCATGAAGTAAGGCATCCTCCTTGGTAACCAGCACTGAGACCGGCAGCTGACATTAGTATATCTGTTAATGGATGGCATATGATGTCACTGCTATGTGCCTGTA
This sequence comes from Allobates femoralis, assembly GCA_033576535.1. Lineage (NCBI taxonomy): Eukaryota > Metazoa > Chordata > Amphibia > Anura > Aromobatidae > Allobates > Allobates femoralis. The sequence goes on from JARQOC010000001.1 coordinate 157,001,777, forward strand.
ACTGGCATGCTAATGTTAGCAGCTGCCCTCTGACTGACCAGCAGTGTGTATTGCAGTGCAGGGTCCCAACAGGTCTCTGCACCAAAATGCATTTCAGGTGTTGGCATCAGCAGTCTCTCCTCACACACGGGTAAGAGTCACACTCACAACTACTGGTGTATGTATGTATGCACAACTTTTCAAGCTCTATGCTCAGAGCTCATCAAATGACATTAGCTCTAACACCTAAAGGCTCTTCTAACACCTAAGGGCTAATCCTGATGTGAGCTGAACAGGTATGTCTTAAACCCACAAAAACATATTCAATGTTCTATTAGGAAAACCTCAGACTTTAATAGTCAAACGTAGTTGAGCTTGCTTATGTTTGACTATCTTTATATTGTAGTTTTTTTCTCAAACAAATGCAGCATAGTTGTAAAAAAAATGTAAGACATAACAGTAGTCAACGATACAGTGGTGTGAAAAAGTGTTTGCCCCCTTCCTGATTTCTTATTCTTTTGCATGTTTGTCACACTTAAATGTTTCAGATCACCAAACAAATTTAAATATTAGGCAAAGATAACACAAGTAAACACAAAGTGCAGTTTATAAATGAAGATCTTTATTTTTAAGGGATAAAAGGAATCCAAACCTGCAGGGCTCTGTGTGAAAAAGTGGTTGCCCCCCTAAAACATGAATTAACTGTGATTTTTCACTTTTTCGGGAAGATTAGTTAAATTTCCCTGGCTATACCCAGTCCTGATTCCTGCCATCTGTTCTCAATCAAGAAATCATTTAAATAGGACCTGCCTGACAAAGTGAAGTAGACCAAAAGATTCTCAAAAGCTGCACATCATGCCGCAATCCATATAAATGTAAAAACAAATGAGAATCAAAGTAATTGAGATCTGTCAGTCTGGAAAGGGTTTTAAAGCAATTTCTAAAGCTTTGATACTTCAGTAAACCAAAGTGAGAGCCAATATCCACAATGGTATGGAAAACATGGAATCAGTGGTAAACCTTCCCAGGAGTGGACGGCCTGCCAAAATAACCCCAATAGCGCAGCAAAAACTCATCCAAGAGGTCACAAAAGACCCCATCAACATCCAACATGAAGGCCTCATTTGCTCAGTTAAGGTAGGTTATACTCAACCATATGAAAAGACTGGACAAAAATAGCCTACCTCAGCAGATTGCAAGACAAAAACACTCTAGTAGAAGAAGAATAATGTTTTCAAGTTTTACAAAACATTGGTGTTCACCAAGCTTTGTTTGAAGATTCAGGATGGTTCAGCCCCACCCATTTGCAAGCGCCCCATAACAGCGGGGCAAATTCTAACGGGGCTGTGCAATGCTTTCAAGCCCGCTGCTATGGAGGAGTGATGAGGAGGCTCACTGGCACGCACTGCACGCTTGGTGTACAACAGTGTAACACCATCCAGTCTGTTTATAGATTAAAAAAAGAATCTATCTACTAAAGCTTCTTTAAAAACGTTCTTTTGTGCTGTTAGGCACACAAGTGTGGCAGTCCGGGTGGGGGTACGGGGGGGTCACGTCAGTTTGCTCACCGTATAAAGCGCTTAGTGCTTAGCCCCGTCCTCCAGACAACACCACCCGCTGTGACAAGCACAATAAAACATTTTTAGAGTCTGTCTCGTTTTCATTCTCTCTATATCACCAAGACTTTTGGTAGAATAATGTTTGGACTGAGAGACTAAAGTTGTACCTTTTGTAAGAAATATGTCCCATTACATCTGGCGTAGAAGCACACAGCATTTCAGAAAAGGAGCATCATATCAATGGTAAAATATGGTGGTAGTAGTGTGATGGTCTAGGGCTGGTTTGCTGCTTTAGGACCCAGAAGATTTGCTGTGGTAAATGGAACCATGAACACTGCTGTCTACCAAAAACTCTAGAAGGAGAATGTCCGTTCATCTGTTTGTGACCTCAAGCTGAAGCGCACTTGGGTTATGCAGCAGGACAATGATCCAAAATACACCAGCAAGCCCACCTCTGAATGGCTTAAGAAATACATAATTAAGAGTTTGGTGTGGCATAGTCAAAGTTTTATATGCTATGGCATGAATTTAAAAAGATGGTTCACGCTTGAAAAACCCTCCAATGTGGCTCAATTGCAACAATTCTGCAAGATCAGTTGGCCAAAATTCCTCCAGAGTGTTGTAAAAGACTCATTGCCAGTTATCATAAACGCTTGATAGCAGTTTTTGCTGCTAAGAGTGACCAAACCAGTTATTATGTTTAGGGGGCAATCACTTTTTCACATAGAGCCCTGTAGGTTTGGATTTCTTTTTCCAAGAATAATAAATAAAGACCTTCATTTTTAAACTACATTTTGTTTTTAGTTGTGTTCTTATTGTCTAATATTCAATTTTATTTGATGATCTGAAACATTTAAGTGTGACAAACTAGCAAAAGAATAAGAAATCAGGAAGGGGGCAAAAAACTTTTTCACCACACTGTAGTTGAACTATGTCTGACCAATACAGTGTTTGGCTCAGTTAAGCGATACTTTTTCATATTTTCAAATGTATTCTCATGGAAGATGCCAAGATTGTGATGTACACATCCCTTAGCTTTTCAGGTGTAATGTCACTGTGTTCATTCTGTACCATTAGAAATGGGTATGATATTTATAGCATGATGTGAGTATGAAATAAAGAAAGGCCTCATTGTAAGCCAATATATAGTCTCTTAAATGCCAGGATTCTAATAATTCTAATAAAATATATCTGTTTAGGAAGATGCTGGCAAACTTTTTGCTTTTGCATAATATGATGTGTGTGCACCAGGATAACATGAACGTTTTTGGTTTGAGTGCCCAAGGTATTGATGACTCTGCAATTTCTGCACCCCTGCAATGTGTTTTTCTATGTACAATTTTATATTGTATATATGTTTCTATGTATTCTAAATGATTAAATAACTTTAAAGATTGAGAAAGACTTGGCTGTGATATTTCCAATCAAAATGCTTTCTGTGTGCAAAATATATAGCACACACGACAGCACTTGTTCATAATGGCATACAGTATTACTACATGGACCGAGTGTTTATATGTTGATACGTAGCATGCACCTAAGCCTGAATTCATATTATGTTTTATATATAGTCAATGACTATAATGACAAGTCACAGTGTGCTCTGTCGCACATCATTTCGTCCTACAACAAAGCACACTGTGACTTCATTGCTAGACTATAGTCAATGGAACCATTGGCGCATATGGCTGAATCCTGATTTGCATGGGTTTCGGACGTAAACCCAAACAGGGCCACGGAAGATAGGAAAAACGTTATGTAAGCCCAGCATAATGGGGAAGTGGAAAAAAAGACAGATGTGATACTAAAACCAATGCCAAATCACACATAAAACTGAAATGGGCCTTACAATTACATAGGAAATATTACATAGGAAACTGAATTTGGCCTTCTTTTACTTTAATTGTGGATTTAATAGTAACATTTTTCATAGTTTTAAGGTTGAAAGAAGACACAATATGAGTTCAACCTGTAGCCTGACATGTTGATCCAAGGAAGGGCAAAAACCCAATGAGACAGATGCTAATTTCTCCACATTTAGGGAGAATTTCCTTCCTGACTCTACTGTACATATAGCAGTAAAAAAAAAAAAAAAGAACAAGAAAAGGAACTAAATATAAAAAAAATGATATGTGGAGATGCCATTTCTGATTTTTTTGGGGGGAGTCTATCTCTCACACTTAATGTCTAAATCAGCATTGTAAAAATGTACCTGGTGAATTTATTTGGTTTAAATATAGCAATAGAAATATGTGAACCCGAACTGTGAGCACGGACTCTGGACATGGACTTCTATGAGAAGTCCATGTTACTGTTTGGGTTTGGGTTCAGCTGAGGGGCTGTAAAAGGACGCAAAACAGTGTTTACAACATCATCATAATACTTACCATGGACTGTGCCCTTGTACTTCCAGGCCACTCATTAACCTCCATTTTATTCCCCGGCCTTCAACAGCCAAACAAACACACCCACTCTCTGTAACAGTGTCTGTGATTGGCTGTTGATCCTCACATATTGTGCCGGTATCTGTGATTGCTTGCTATTAGCAACGAACCTGCTGTCATAGAGGGGAGCAGAAATAATTTTAAGAAATGTCAATAGTCAGCTGCCATTAACCGCTTCTGTGACCCCAAAACCACTGCACCAGGGCATTTGGAAGAGTCTTGTAAAGCGCCAGGATTTGGTGATATTAATGAATGAGCCAATTTCTAGGGCAACTGCTACTCTGTAGCCTTGGGGGCCCAATAACTATTGTCCTCATCACACTGTAAATATTAGCACCCAGCTGTCTGGTTTTTATCTTTGCTGGCAATCAAAAATAGGGCAGAGCCCACACATATTTTTATTATTACTACTGCTTCTTTAATCACAGCTTTGCTTTCTTTTAAAGCCACCCACCTTCCTAGCCACCATTTTATAACTGTAAAGTCCAGGTTCGGCTTTCGGGCTCAAGTTCAGGTCAAGTCCGATCCCGGACCCTGACTTTAAAAAAAAATCCTGCCAGATCCACCAAAACGGAACATCTGTGCCCTGTATCAATGTCATATCACAGAATCTAATACATAGACCCTATAAAAATGGACATACAGAACACCAGCCAGATGAATAGTTCTTTGTATTTTCTGGAAGAAACAGGATGATTTTTCATCTTATTGCCTGAACCCCATTGAAAATATATCAATGTACACCTCTTTGACTACAGTCTGAGTTGTAGGCAAATGTATTAATTTATAGATAGAGACAGAGTGCGTGAAAGACATTTTTCTACCTCTTGAGAAACACAGTAAATGTATCATTGATAGACATTTCCTCATTGTATATTAGGTTCTTTTTAGGTTCTTGTGCCATAAAGATAAAAATCTATTAACTTGTTTCTGACCTTAATGACACATGAATCTGTAGAGACATCTCCGAAGTCATATCTCTTCCGACTTTTACATGCACAGGCCAACGCACTAAAATCCCTTGGCCAACGTAAAAGCTTCACGATGATTGGAACAGTGACAGGGATTGAGATTCTGGTCTTGCTAGCTGGCAGTGGATTGAAGTCCTGTGGGGCTTTAAACTGGCCTTTGCTTTCTATTTGAATTAAGAGGAATTTTCACCATATGTTTTAGGAACCTTAGAGTCAAGTTTGTTGCAGGAGGACATATGCTACAGGGAACAAACATATGCCTGAGACTAAAAGACACAAAGCTCCCAATATTACAGCTTGATGTATTGCAGACCTAATTAAATCTGATTAATGTGCTGTTTATTCCTGTTAATCTTACTTTGTTTTTAATTTAATTTAGTGCAAAACAAATTGAGTTTCTCAAAAAATCAAAAACCTCTGGGATTTTACAATTCTCTCTTTGTTTACCATAGTGTTCTACTTTGTGCAAGATAAACAGAAGAAAGTGGAAAAAAGTTCCATTTTTAATACCATGTATATTTCCAAGTGTTAATCTGCTTATCCATCATATACACACATGGTGACCTCTTTGACCTTCTATAGTAGAGCATTTCTCATTTTGATACATATAGTGGGCAAGTAAATAGACAATTCCTGCCTTTACACTTATACATAGATTTATCATTAAATAACCCTACAGTCACTTAAAATGAAACATATTTTCCACCATATATTATTCTTATCCATGATACCATAAGATGGACATATGTAATTTCAAGATCAGCTCCATTACTGGAGAGAGAAGTTAATACTGGTGTGAGGATTACCCCCAAAATAACCTTTAGTGCCACAGTTAATCCCACGCCATGAGGCCGAGCCGAGAATGGTTTCTAGAAACTCTATTTCGTATCATCTATTATATAATCACGAATGGGTTTTTTGCCCCTTTTGAGTCCGCTCACGCTGCGAGTCAGTGTCGTCATGTGGATACGCCCGAAGCATTGGCCGCACAGCGGCCATTGCGAGTAGTTCTAAGGCGACTCGCTATGCCCGCGCAGCGGGCATGGCGAGTCGCCTTAGCAGCGCAAAGCATTGGCCGCGAAGCGGCCATTGCGAGTCAGAGACTCACTCTGCTAGAATCCCGATGCATGTGCATCGGGCACCCAGCTAGTATAGATATATTTTAATGAAGGAGATAAAATTGAATACAGAAGGGCTTCAGGAAGCCATTCTCAGCTCCACAGCCAGCGACTTTTCTATGACATTGGCTACATGATGATATCAGCGGTCCATGTCTATCATCCATGAAGATCAGAGCCAGCGCCAATCCCAAAGTTGTGCCAGGAGGGATTGCTGATTTTTTCATTCCATGTATATATAATATATACATATTTGTGAATTACTATTTTTAATATTTTAATAAATACTTCCATTAGACATTTGGAGATTTTACCCCCCTTTTTTATCACATTATTGCCATTGGAGATGGAGATCGCTCGTGGTTATTCCTTTTTGATCACTTCCTCTTTTCGGATCTCCACTGGTGAATTTTCCAGTCAAGTTGCACTCCTTTCAGCCAGCTCCCCAGAATGGCTTTGTGACAAACCTGTGTCTACTACCCTTAGGTGAATGCATTATTTATCATTCACCTTCATTAATTTTTTAGTTACTTACTATGCTCAGATAGCGCCGCACTCTCTTTTCCCCCTTTCTAGGTAGATCTCCAGTTTTACAATATTTTAGTGTTGTGGAAAAAATCACTCAAGTTTACACAGAGGTACAATAGTGGTGCATGAGCATCCTATGAATTTTAAGGAGTTACCGTAATTACATAATCATAATGAGTACTGAATTGGGAGAGGAGTACTTTGGGTAATGACATGGTGAGAACAGTGGGTAATGAAATGTGGGGTATAGCACATTGGTTAATGAATTGGGAAAGCACATGGTTAATTATTTGGAGACACTGAGTAAATAATTGGGTGGTAGAGCACAGTAGGTGAAGAATTGGGGGGACAGCACTGTGGTTAATGAAGCTGTAGTTGAGAGTGGGTAATAAAATGAGGGGTCTAGTGGGCTATACATTTGGTGATGGAGCACAGTAATTTGGAAATTCAGGGGCAAGTACAGTCAGTAAAGTCAGTAATGAATTTATGAGGGCATGGTGAGTAGTGAATTGAGTTGCAGAGCACTGTTGGTAATGAATTGGAGGGGAACATAGTGAGCAATTAAATGTTTGGAGCAGTAGGCAATAAGTTGGGTGATGTAGGTAACTACTTGGGAGGAGCACAGTCAGTAATGAATTTGGTAGCTCATGGTGGATAATGAATTGAGATGTGAAGCACAGTAAATAATGAATTGGGGGAAAGCACTTTGGTTAATGAATTGGTGGGGTGTAGAGTAAGTAATAGATTAGAGGAGGAAGAGTCATTGTGGTTAATGACTTGGGGGGAGCACAGTCAGTAAAGAATTGGGGGCTCAGTGTGTAATGAATTTGGTAGGGCACATAGGGTAATGAATTTCGGAAATTACATTGGTAATGAATAAGCAAAGTAGATAATGAATTGGGGAGGGCACCTTGGGTTATGAGTTTTAGAAATCAAAGTAGGTAATGAATTGGGGATAGAGTACAGTAGGTAACAAATTGGGGGAAGCATAGTCATTAATGAATTGGGGAAAGCAGTCAGTATTGAATTGGAGGACAGCACAGTATGTAATGAATTGGAGTAGAGCACAGTGGGTAATACATTTGGAAGAAGGATAGCAATGGTGGGTATTGAATTGTAGGGAGAGCACAGCAGCTAATGACATGGAGGGAAATTAATTTAGAGCATGGATAGAATTAGTGGTCAATAAATTGGGAGATGGCATATTGGATAGTTAATTGAGGGGTGGATACTGCACCATTGGTGTTGATTTTGGAGGGCATAATGGATGGATTATGGGTAACATGGAAAAGGTGAATCAGAAGCGCAGTCAGTGTGAAACAGTTGTCACCTGCAACATCTTGCATTGAGTGCAATCTGCGTTTTTCCCTCTCCCCCTACTGTCATGGAACCTAACTGGAGTACCTGTTTTGATATGATTATGAAATATGAATCATCTGTTTTTACAGACTGGAGTGTTGCTGGATTATCTTCATATGTGATTTATCCCTACAGCTGGATTTATCAGTAGAGTACCGTCTGGATTCATACAGCTGCGTTCGGTGTACCTTAGAACAGAGGTCCCCAACTCCAGGCCTCTAGGGCCGCCAACAGTGCAGGTTTTCAGGATTTCCTTAGTATTGCACAGGTGCTAATGTGATCATCTGCACAGGTAATGATTCCAAGCCTTGTGCAATACTAAGGAGAGCCTGAAAACCTGCACTGTTGGTGGGCCTTGAGGCCTGGAGTTGGGGACCTCTGCCTTAGAACAGTGAGTGAATTTATATGGCTAGTGCTAATTTTCTGTGTGTATATTTATTCTTTAGATTATGGGTAATGTTTAATGGGTGATGGATTTATATATTCAATGGGTAGCCCACAATGGTTAGTGACTTTATGTTTCTAATGGGAAGGGGTGTACACATATCGTGGCTTTTTACTTTATTAATGACGTAAATGGACAATGGCTAATTAATCTGCAGAAAATGGGGGGTGAACTGAGCTGGTTAAATAATCCATTAAAGAGTTTGTGCCATGAACAAGTGTATATTTCTCCTCCCCTAGACCCATATCATTAAGTTTCCATCAACATAGCCATATGATGGCACGATTTTTGCAGGATGCATTCCAGTTTTGAATCACACCATTTAATGTTATCATGTATGGCACTAAAAAATGGGGAAAATTCCAAATGAGATATAATGGTGAAGAAGACGCAATTCTAACATGTATTTTGAGTTTCATTTTTATCTTTCATTCTGCAGTAAAAACGACATGGCAACCTGATTCTTCAGTTGAGTATGATTATCGATCATATCAAACATAATTTTTTTTAATGTTTTAGCCTCTTAAAAAATTTAAAGTGTTAACTACGTTTATGAACGATGGAAACAGAGGTTGTGCAGTAGGGCAAACCTTATGCAGTACAGCCTCCATATGATGTCATGTGGCTCCAAATGTATGGAGCCCACTAAAACCATTCACAACATTTTTCTCCTGACTTACAGAGGAACAGTATAGGCCTCAGGCCTCATACAACTCAGTAGAAGCCAAGCTGCTATTTGGCCACATACATCAGTCGTTAGGCTAAATTATACATGTAATGGCCAAAAATATTATCAAAAGCAGTCCTACAAGACTGAGGGTCTGCGATGTGTAAGAGTGTTGCTGGGCATATTTAGTGGATTTTTAATTTTTACTCTTTCTTTCCAGTCAGTAGTAATGAAAAAAACAAGGTCTTAATTCTATTGTCACCTGATTATATTACATGTTATACATAGAAAATAATTAACAGTGACAGCAATCTCTGAGGTGTATGATATGTCACTTCTGGAGACCTAGCTTTCCTCTCCCATTCCTGGAATGTGTTGGCACGGGATTATCATAGCAGTAACAGAAGAAGCACAAACACCCAATATGAACACCAAGACTCACAGGTAATTGTGTTGTTTGGATATATGTAATCTGCTCTCACTGCTTCTTCCCCAGCGATTTCCATGTTACAATAATAATATTATTTTAAAGGCAAGGTTTAAAATCTTACTCAAAACAGGATCCATTCCACATCCTGAGAAGGAGGCATCTCTGCAGATAGTGCACTAATTGATCTGGAATGCGTGCTGATTTTCATTTTCAGTGTTTGTCAAGAGGTTCACAATATCAGGAAGCAGGAGATGGCTCATCAAAGACTCCTGCTCGGCCGCACTACTCATCAACTGGACAGTGCCTTGTTTCACGGACCCAGAGGAAGTGCATCTCCCTTAGCCCATTGTTGAACACTTCCTTTTGTCTTGAAATTTTTTACAAGGAGACATTTGACTTTCCAATGAACATTTTTTTCCCAGTGGGTAATTTTCCTTAATCACTTCTCCTGCAATGATATAAGTATTTCTACATACCTTAAAACATAAGCATTGGCTACCAATCAAAAACCATTGTCCTGACCTACAACTGACTTTTGTTAAAGTATATCACTCTATGCTGTACATTAGAGGGATATTTCATCATTCACCTGTCCCTCCTTGCTTTTCTAATACAATTTTAAGATAGTGAATGTAATACAAGATTTACTACCGTGTTTCCCCGAAAGTAAGACCCCCCCCGAAAGTAAGGCAGGGTAGGGGGTTGCCCATGGGTTTCTAATGTAAGGCCCCCCCGATTGTAAGGCCGCTTTCGGGGGGGTCGCGGGGAAATGTAAGGCCGCCTATGGGGGGGGTCGCGGGCCTCTCTTTAGGTTCCCGCAGGCTTACCGTTCTACGGTATACGCCGCCATCCAGGCTCCTTCTGTCCCCCTGGTGCAGCCGCTGGTCCGGAGATTATGGGGTTAATCACAGCCTAACTTGCTGTGCTCCGCCGATCTCCGCCCAGCGCGACCTGTGATTGGCCGCCCAGCCCTGAGGAATCGTCACCCAGCACCTCAGAGGAAAAGAGGAAGTGATCCGGCGAAAACAGGTACCGTACACGTGTGTACTGTAAACATGGGTGTGTGTGTGTGCACTGTGTGTGTGTGTGTGCACTGTGTGTGTGTGTGCACTGTGTGTGTGCACTGTGTGCGGCGCAATTGCGGCAAAGCCACTTGCTCAAAAATGGCTCCCATTTTAAAATGGCAGTTGCGGTGGAAAAACCGCACTTGCCGCACTTGCCGCACAGCACTTGCGGCGCAATTGCGGCACGGCCCCATGCAATGTATAGCACACTTGCGGTTTACTTGCGGCAAGTGCGGCAACCGCACTTGCCGCAAGTGAACCGCAAGTGTCCTATACATTGCATGGGGCCGTGCCGCAATTGCGCCGCAAGTGCTGTGCGGCAAGTGCGGCAAGTGCGGTTTTTTCAACCGCACTTGCCGCAAGTGAACCGCAAGTGTCCTATACATTGCATGGGGCCATGCCGCAATTGCGCCGCAAGTGCTGTGCGGCAAGTGCGGTTTTTTCACCCGCACTTGCCGCAAGTGAACCGCAAGTGTCCTATAAATTTGTCTTTTTATTTTTTTCCTAATGTAAGACCTCCCCCGGGGAAACACGGTATTATTTATTCCAATGTTACTAGTAGATATATTATTAGTGGTAACTAGGGATGAGCGAGTATACTCGCTACTATTCGGTATTCGACGAATAGTAGCCTAAAAGTGAGTAAAAGTTGTTAAAAAGTAATAAACTTACATACTCACCTGTCCAACGCCTGCACCGGGACCGGCAGATAAGACATCCAATTGCTGGACAAGGACCTGTCACTACCAGCCAATCACATGGCCGGTAGCGATCTGGCCAATCAGATGGCGCCACGTCACAACCACGTGATCGCTAGCGGCCACCTGATTGGCCAATTTGCAAGGTCCTAGATGTACTGTCAGGACCTTGCAAACTGGCCAATCAGGTGGCCGCTAGCGATGACGTAGTTGTAAAGTGGCGCCATCTGATTGGCCACATCGCTACCGGCCATCTGATTGGCTGGTAGTGACAGGTCCTTGTCCAGCAATTGGATGTCTTATCTGCCGGTCCCATTGCAGGCGTTGGACAGGTGAGTATGTAAGTTTATTACTTTTTAACAACTTTTACTCACTTTTAGGCTACTTTCACAGTGTATCTATAGATACACTGCGAAAGTATTAATTCTCGCTATACTCGTAAAGAGTAGCGAGTACCGCTACCTACTCGTTGCGAGTATAGCGAGCACGGATATTAAGGTACTCGCTCAACCCTAGTGGTAACGCTTGTGTTCATATCGCAGAGCTGAATCTTTATGTTAACTGTCTTATTAGTGTACTGTACAGGTGTGTTACTACAATAGGTGCAGAGATTGAAATCGCATCTGGGCCCTTAAGGGGCCCGTCATACTCGGAAAGAGGAGGTGGAAATTTCAAATTGGGAGCGCACAGAAGAATGAATTCTCACGCCCAGCGGGGTGTGATAACAGCAGCGAGGGAGGAAAAAGAGCCCTGGAGACCACCCAGTCAGGCTACAGACCATAGCCTGGATGCCACATTTGCATGCAAAAATGAAAGTCACATAGTAAGTTTTCACAGCCAATATAGGACAGTTTTAGGTCAGACAAGGATGGTTAGGGATGTGCTAGGAAGGTGCAGGGACAGGTAGTGATAGGTTATGGAGTAAAAGTGACCTGACATTACTTTTAAGTATTTTAACATTTTAGGGTGACCATTAAACATTTTAGGGGTGTTGACAACTGCTGACATCTGCCAGGTATGGAGCAGGCTCATCTACTTAAGGCAACGTCACAAGCATAGATCTCGTTCAACGATGTTAAATTTGGCAACGTGCCAGCGATCATGTTCACTACACAGCGATCGACACCATCTAGCGTCAGGAATAGGCTGAGGTCGAGAATGAGATAGTTTGAGAGGCGTCACACAAGCACGATGCAGCAGTTTGAACGCAGGTTGATTGAATGATGAATGACGGATTTAAGGTCAGGATCACAAATCTTCAACCAAACAATCAAGCGATTTTTCAATGAAAGATCGCTCGGTTACACGCAACGACGCACAAACGATATCGCTCAAGCGATCAAAATTCTGGATCGCTTAAGCGATATCGTTCACAATATTGAAGCGTGTGAGGTGGCCTTTAGTCTGCTCCATTAACCAGCACCCAAATTGAGCTGTTTGAAACATCAGATGTTGAAATGGGTTAATGCACATTATCACACATTAATATAACTATTTGTATTAAATCTTTTATAATTTTCTAATTCTATGAAGTTGCCAGTTTATAATTTTTAGGACATTGACATTTGCCACATGATCACACTATAGACTAAACCATAGGAAGTATATGTGCTTTAATTATTGTCTAGGGTTAAGAAGGCCATGTAAACAATCAATATAGTACAATATACATTTGTAGCTCCATTATGAAAGGGACAATTCTTTTTGTAGCGCCTGCTGTATTTCCTCTTGAGAATTACATAAGATAGGAAATGCGCTATACAATATACAATACTGTACACCACAATTTAAACAACATGAATAGAAAATGATAGATATTGCTGCTTTCCTGACTGCCTGGGAAAAACAGATATTCCTCTGTTATAAAACAGTTATTGCTGATATTCAAGAAAGAAGAAGCGGTACAACCATGATGATTCGATATGTAGTATCTAAAACTCTGTAACAAACTATTATGTGTGCAATAGAAAGAAAAAATCCAGCGAAATGAAATCCGTTCAAAAGAAGACGGTAGATTTATTGCATCTCTGCATTCTGTATCTGCACTAATCTACCTGTGTATTGAAGCTGTGATTTAGCAATAAATCTAGCGTCTTCTTTTGAACAGATTTCGTTTCGCTGGATTTCGTTCGTTTTCTTTGTATTGCACAAGTTTCAGTCCGGAACCAGGTCTGCCACGAGCGAAACCACTCCTAGGAGGCAAGCATTGCTATTATTCGGTGAGCTGTTTCTCTTTTTTAAACTATTATTTGGTGTTAATTTTCTCTATGGAGTAGCCGAACTTCAAGGCATTAGTTCATGAAATACAGCTAATGCATCCAAATTTGTCTTTTAGTGGTCTAGTTGGGTATATCAATACCATGGAAGGCAAGAATAACAAACAAATCAATTTTAAAACAAATCAAGCCAGATATGTCACTTGAAGCTATGATCATCAAGCTATGACTTGCCTACTTTGGACACATCATACAAAGAGAAAAATCAAAGGAGAAGGACCTCACAGTAGGAAGGATAGAAGGAACAAGGCAAGAGCAAGACCAGCAACTCAATAGATTGATACTATCAAGAAGTTATCAGAGAAGATGGTGGATTATCTAGGCTTGCATAAGATCAATCTTCCTACAGAGCGTTAATCCATCAAATGGCCATGTTTCAGCTGATTGAACTGAAGACCGGTAAATAAACCATGTTCCAAATTATTATGCAAATTGGTTTTAAGTGTCATAGGTTTTTGGTTTTTTTCAAAGCAACCCATTGATGTATTGTGTCTCAGGATTTTTTCGATCACTGAAATCAATCTCAGATACCTGTGATAATTAGTTTGGCAGGTGAGCAAAATAAAAGGAAAACTGGATGTTCCACAATATTAGCAGGCCACAGTTTTCAAGTAACATAGGAAAAAAAAGGATCTCTCTGCTGCCGAAAAGCAAGAAATAGTGCAATGCCTTGGACAAGGGATGAAAACATTAGATATTGCACGAAAACTTAATCGTGATCATCGTACTGTGAAGAGATTTGTGGCTGATTCTCAGCAGAAACATGTTCATGCAGATAAAGGCAGAATGAGGAGAGTTTCAGCCAGGCAAGTTTATCGGATTAAGAGTGCAGCTGCTAAAAAGGCCTTACAAACCAGAAATCAGATATTTGAAGCTGCTGGTGCCCCTGGAGTCCCTCGAGGTGTAGGATCCTTCAAAGGCTTGCTATGGTGCATAAACCTACTATTCGGCCACCCCTAAGCAGTGCTCACAATCAGAAACGGTTTGCAGTGGGCCCAGTCATACATGAAGGCTAATTTTCAAACAGTCTTGTTTACTGATGAGTGCCGAGCAACCCTGGATGATCCAGATGGATGGAGTAGGGGATGGTTGGTGGTGGCCACCATGTCGCAACAAGGCTGCGAAGTCAGCAAGGAGGTGGAGGAGTTATGTTTTGTGCCGAATCATTGGGAAACAGCTGGTAGCCTCTTTAAGGTTCCTGAAGGTTTGAAAATGATCTCTGCAAAGTATATAGTTTCTGACTAAGAACTTTCTTCCATGGTACAAAAAGCAAAAACGTGCCTTCAGGAGCAAAATCATCTTCATGCATGACAATGCACCATCTCATGCTGCAAAGAATACCTCTGTGTCATTGGCTGCTATGGGCATAAAAGGAGATAAACTCATGGTGTGGCCACCATCTTCCCCTGACCTCAACCCTATAGAGAACCTTTGGAGTATAATCAAGCAAAAGCTCTATGAGAGTGGGAGGCATTTAACATCAAAACAGCAGCTCTGGGAGGCTATTCTGATTAGAGATGAGCCACCACCCTAGTGTTCGAATTCAATTCGATTTGTTGGATTGGGAGTGTTCGTTGATGTTTCGAATGTTTCGAAACGTCGACACATTGAAGCAATGCAACAACACAAACACATGCAAACTAGAAAATACATAGAAAACACATTCAAAGGCGTCCAAAAGCTGACAAACTACTCAGAAGACACAACAAACACATGGAAAATTGACAAGTACATATAGTCATGCGAAAAGAAAAGAGGTGGAGGAGTAAAAGGAGGAGGAAACACAGATATAGGCATGTCATGCCCTTCTAAAATCATGTAAAACACAGCAAAGGGACTCCAACAAGAGTCTCCATTTATTCCAAAAATTTGGGCACAGACACCACTTACGTGGCATCAATTGCCCAGAGTTGCAAGCTTAAAATGGTGACTTTCATGCAGCACATTCAATATTCCACAAGCCTTTAGTCTCCCCAGGATGACACAGGGGTAGAAAAGTCCTAGCAGATCCATGACTTGTTCATCTTGATGAACGTTAGTCTGTCTACATTGTCACTGGACAGACGCGTGCGTTTTCTGTCATCACACCACCAGCAGTGCTGAAGACACGTCCAGAGAGAACGTTGGCTGCAGGGCACAACAAGATCTTCCAAGGCGTAAGTGGCGAGCTCAGGCCATTTTTCCAGATTGGAAACCCAAAATGAGCAAGGGTCCAGTTCCACAGTCATAGCATTGATGTTCACTTGGAGATACTCCTGTACCATCCTCTCTAGGCGTTGACTATGTGTCAGACTTCTTGTCTCTTCTGGCCTGGAAAAGGATGGTCAAAAAATTGGTGAAACGATTCCACAAAATTGCTGTTACCACCAGACATGGTGTTACTGTTACGATTTGAGTGATGACTTGACAGTTAGAACTGTGACATTCACTACGTGCACCACTGGTGTTTTGTGGAAAAGCCGATCTGAGATTCTGTAATAGCTTGTGCTGATACTCCTGCATGCGTGCATCCCTTTCTTGGCAGGAATTATTTCGCCAAATTTACTTTGTACCGGGGATCTAAGAGTGTGGCAACCCAATAGTCGGCATTACTTCAAATCCTGATAATCCGAGGTTCATGTTGCAGGTAGTGCAGCAAGAAGGCACCGATGTGTCTTGCGCATCCAGGAGGACCAAGTCTTTGTTGTATTGTTGCGGGCAAGGTAAGAATCATGCTTCCTTCCTCTGTCCTCTCCCCCCAACCTCGCACAACAGAAATGTGATCAAGGTCTCCCTCATCTGATGAGTTTTCCATGCTCATCGCCACTTCATCCTCCATTTGTTCCTTGGCTCCTGCACTTTCCTCAACAGTTTGGCTGCTACCATGCACCCTCGTTAATCCCTCTCCCCCACCCTCCCATGCTACCGCCTTGGTGCTGCCGATCGTCTGGACCTTGGAGATCTTGTTATCCCTTCTGCATATGACTCCTCCTGTACTTCTTCCCCCTCCTCTTGTCCCACCACCTGACTCTGAATACTGTTTAAAGTGTGCTCCAGCATGTAGATGATGCTGATAATGGCATCGTCAGCACTAAACATCTTCGTCGCCATTTTAAAACTGTACAGAATGGTGCATAGGTCCTTTATCTGAGACCACTGCAGCAGCGTGATTTGCCCCACCTCTGGAAACTCGTTGGCCCAGGCATACGTCATAACGTACTGCACCAGTGCCTGTCGGGGCTGCCACAGTCATTGCAACTATGCAGAGTTGAATTCCATCATGTTGACACATCGCATTTTAGCCGGTGAACTGGCAGGCCAAACGACTTCTGTAGAGATGCAAGTCGTTGAGCTGCTGGATGCGAACGGCGGAAGTGAGCACACAGCGACCGTGCCCTCTGCATAAGTCCATCTAGGCCCGGATAGTGAGCTAGAAATTGCTGGACAACCAGGTTCAAGACGTGAGCCATACAAGGCACGTGTGTCACATTGCCCCGTAAAGGGCCGCACACAGGTTTGCAGCATTGTCGCACATGGCCTTCCCTGGCTTGCAGGTTCAGTGGAGACAACCATTATGAAACTCGGTCTGCAGGGGCTGATCACAACTCCTCGCTGTGTGACTCACATTTCCCAGACATTTCAACGTAAACACCGCCTGATGCCAATGAGCCCTGGTGCCAGCATAGTAAGGAGGTGTGCAGGATTCCTTCTGCGCAGTTAGAACGTGGGTGGCATTGCCAGACAGGCTTTGGGTGCAGGTGGAGGGCCGAGACAAGCTTGAAGAGGCAGAAGCAGCGGAGGAACTTCTACATACAGAGGATTTAGTCCCAAATCGTGGGATGGCAAGACTTGTACAGCAGCCCCTTCTTCTGCTGTCACCATAGTTACCCAGTGGCCTGTCAGCAACATGTAACGCCCCTGTCCATGCTTACACTTCCAAGTGTCTGTGGTGAAATGCACCCTGTTCAAGTTTCTCAAGGAAGCAGTGATGTTGTGTGTGACACGCTGTTGTAGCGCAGGCCCAGCTTTCTTTGAGAAGTAGTAGCAACTGGGCATCTGGTACTGGGGCACTGCGACGGACATAAGGTCTCGAAAATCCTCTGTGTCCACCAGGCGGAAAGGCAGCATTTCTGTAGCCAACAGCTTGCAGATGGTGAAATTAACCTCTTAGCTTTGTCATGGCTAGAAGGAAATGGTCTTTTACTTGTCCACATCTGAGGGACCGAGGGCTGGTTGCTGTGCTGAGACGGGTTGAGTAGGGTGTCCCCGCAAACTGCTAGTCTGTGAGGGAGGTGCAGGCAAGATATTATGTTGCCTTCATCCAAAGGTGGTGCTCTCGATGTCAGAGAGTGCTCAACACCAGCAGGTCTTTCCACTTCCAAAAGAACTGACAACCTGTCAATCACATTGGCTGTTTTGGGATAAAGAGGTGGAAGGTCTGCGTCCAAAAGCATGTGTGACTGCTGTCCCCACAGTCACAAGAATGAAGAAAATGTGGATGCACTTGATGGGGCAGACGGTGGTTGGCCCGGCCTGCTAGGCAGCATTGTAGTACATTGAGCTTCCTACTGCGACTTATGCTTTATATCCATGTGACGGTTCATGCATGAAGTACTCAAACTATTGATTTTTTGGCCTCAACTTAGATTTTGGTGACAAATCCTACAGATAACATGAGTTGAGTCATCCTTTGCGATCTCAAAAAAGGCCCAGGCTAGGCATGGCTTAGAGTCCATGCGACCTGAAGAGTCACCACGACTTCTGCTCAGAGGCAGAGTTGTGGTTGAGGATGCAGTTGTTGACGTGCTTCCAGTACTCCGTCTCTGTCCAGGAAGGCGCAACCTAACCTCGTCTTCACTAGTATTCTTCTCCCCTCCTCTGCTGACCTCATCGACTGGCTGACTGTGGGTTGACAGTAAGTGGGATCTCCAACCTCATCATCACCCTGTGTGTTCTCACACCTGTCGTACTCAGAGCCAACCTCTTCCTGCCCTGACCAAAAAGTCAAGTTGTCGTCCCAATCAGTTATCTCAGTCTTATCAGCATCTTCCTCGTTGTCTCCACCAACAGGAGTTACAGTTTAGGAATGAGGGTCTACATTATGCTCAGAACTTTCTTCATCTGGGCCTGGGTCCGACTCACAAAGCTTCTGGGCATCAGTGCAGATCATTTCCTCGTCTGGACTCACAGAAGCTTTCGAGCAGACCTCTGATTCCCAGGCTATAGTATGAGTGAACAGCTCTGCAGACTCAACCATCTGTGTTACCCCATACTCAAACGGTGTGGAGACTTGGGAGCTGTGAGGAAGCAAGTGTGATTGGGGTGAAACCTCTGAGGACTGGAGTATGTGTGATGTTGAAGTTGAGGTGGAGGAGAGCCCACTTGATGGAGCGCTTGATAATATCCATTCAAGCACCTGCTCTTTTTGTGCCTCATCTACAATTGGTAGCGATGGTCATGTCCATAAGAAAGGGATCATATCAGATTGTCCATGAAAAGAAGTAGACATCTTAGTTTGGCTGGAAGATGGTCTTTCTACTGCAGATGTTACTGTTGCTTTACCACCTACCCCAGGACACAAACTCTTTTTCCCTTTCCAAAACACCTATTCTCCTTTCCACCAGCAGCAGGACTTTTGCCACTCATTTAGGAGGTTAACTTATTGGCAACTCTGTAGTTGTTGGCACAAAAAACTATGGATGGAAACCAAGCAGAGCTGAGAGGCCAAACTGTGGTACTAGGCCCATAGGATTGCCTGGGCTAGATGCAGTTAAAATTGTTATTAGATATACAGGCGTGTGCTTCCTTCACAGCTGGCTATCGCTTGACCACCAGACAATGCTACTAGCCCAAAGGATTGCTGGGCTAGATGCAGTAAATGTTACTAGATAGACAGGCGTGTAGCTTGCTTCACATGTGGCGACACCACTGACTAGCAACATGCTACTAGGCCAAAGGATTGCCTGGGCTAAATGCAGTTAAAAATTGTTATTAGCTAGACAGGTGGTGTAGCTTGCTTCACAGCTGGGCTACTCTGCTGACTATCAGACACTGCTACTAGCCCAAAAGGATTGCCTGGGATAGATGCAGTAAAAAATTGGCTACTAAAGACAGGTGGTGTAGCGTTCTTCACAGCAGTGCTACACTACTAGCCCAAAAGGATTGGCTGAGCTTGATTTGGCCAGATGCTGTGAAAAACACTTGCACAGCACTGGCACAGACCTGCCTAGCAAAAAGTGCTAGCAACTGCTCTAACCTAGCTCTCAAAAGGGCTGATAGTACAACTAGTCCCTACTTCTATGAACTAGCCCTCAAAAGGCTGATATTACAATGGTCCTATTCTCTGAAGTAGTCTCAAAAGCTGAATAAATAGTCCATACTCCCTAAATCTATCTCTCTATCTAACTTGAAATTTGCTGGCTATCTGGCTGACTAACTGACACTGTATAGCGCCCACAGCAGCAGTGGTGCCAACTGACACAGAGCTGCAGAGGAAATTTCGGCGACGGGGAAAATGGCTGGGTCTTATAGGGCAAGGACATGTGACATACACAGCCAATGCCACATACCTTTGCTTGTGTGCAAAAAATGCACTTTGCTGTGTGTGTGTGTGCTGATAGGCTGACAGACTGCACCGCCCCAGTGTAAATGGGGTAAAGAAAAAAAAAATGGAGATCAGCATTATTTCAGCACAGATCTATCCCCTCCCCACTATACACTGTATATTAACATTGAATAACAGTATTACTGTGAAAATCCAGTTACGCTTTTGGTGAACATAACCCTCGAAATGCCGAATTGAAGCAAATTGTTCACATTTTTTTATTTTGAAGATTATACTGTTATAATTGGGAGGTTTCTTCAATAAAATTCGATGTTTACTCTAATGAGTGATGACTTTTATTATACTGACTGTCATTAGCACCGACCATTTAGGAAAATCAGAGAAAAAGAACATTTGCATAATAATTAGGAACATGGTGTAAATGATGAAAGGTATTATTATATTATTATTACTATTATCATAGTTATTAAAGGTATGTAACCAGCAGGTGACTCGCCCCGGCGGGGACCATGGGATACTCGGAACCGGGCCCTCCCGATGTCGTCAGTGCCGTGGGATGTCACGGTGGCGTGACCAGGTCCGTGATCCCCTCGTCAGGCGATCAGTAAAAAGGGGAAGTTGAAAAAGGGATGAAAAAAAGAATAAGAATAAATAATATAGTTTGTGTCGTGACGCCACCCGTGGAAGGCAGCCACACTCCCCCTGGGCAAAGGTTAGCACGTCCTCGTGCTAGGACCAGGTTAGATGGTGCAAAGAAACTCAAGACTTTTTTTATCAATATATAACAATAGCAAACTTACAAAAGTGCTTCGTCATGAACGGGAGGTTCTGTGCTTAAACATTACATAACAAAAAACATACTGTCTGTGAATATTTAAAAGGGTAGGGGTATGGACGTAGAAAAGTGCAAAAAGGAAAAGTACAAAAAGTCAGTTCAGCAATAGTAATGCACTAGTTGTCTCTTAGTCTTTGGGGAAACCCACCACAAGAAAAACCCCAGCACATGCCCTGGCATGGTGACAGAGACAAAGAGACCGATTCTTCCGCCACACAAGTGGGTTTTTTTTCGCTGCGGTCACAAGTGCCATGTCAAGTCATTTTCAGACACAAGTACACGGTATATAACATTGCATAAAACCAACAGGGTGGACACCGAAGTGAGCTATTTACATTCCAGTCCCGATCAAGCATTGTCCATGATCAAATGTTCAATATTAAAATGGGGGACACACTAACAGGAAAAACAGGGGGGAAAACAGGGAAGGACATTTGTCCAAAGAAGTTGCTGCCAGTCCTGATTAGTGTGGTGCTCCCGAGGGTGGACCCTCCATCCCTGAATTCAGTCAATTACGGGTCATCACCTGGCCAGGTGTCCTGCTCGTCACAGCAGGGACAAATCGGTTGTCCAGTTACATCAAAACGATCTGTGTCTCTTCCTGATCTCCGGGGGATTCTTCTCTGCGGTTGCCGTCGTAGGACGCCCCCTAAACTGGAGGCTGGTTGAATCTCTACCTCTTGAAGTGTATCCTCCAGGGACTGCACAGTTCTGGTCAATGCCGCCACACTTTTATTCAGTTCCCTGAGACTAGCCCATAGTTCTGCAGCGGGGCCATCCCCTAGATCAGGGGTCTCAAACTCCAGGCCTCGAGGGCCGCATACAGTGCAGGTTCTCAGGATTTCCTTAGAATCTGACAGTTGGTGATTTGATTACCAACTATCAAATGTTATGGAAATCCTGAAAACCTGCACTGTATGCGGCCCTCGAGGCCTGCAGTTTGAGATCCCTGCCCTAGATTCTGTGGGATGGCCGCCACCGGTGCTGGGAATCTAGGCACCACCTCCAGGTAGTACATCATAGCGGGGCATCCGCTGGATGTAGCACTTCCCCAAATCGTACCTATCCCAGGGCCTGGGTCCGACTCATCCTCCTCTATCTCCCGGGTTAGGGAAGCAGGGCGCAATGCCACTCACCACGCGGTCGCCTTCTCCACCATCGCCTGTCGCCATCTTTCAACGGTGTCAAGGTGGGCCTTCTCTAGTTGGTGACTTAACTTGCTAACCTCCTCCGCCAAGAAGGTGGGATCTAACTCTGGCATCTGGTTGAGCCGGGGGAGACTGCCGCTTCCACCCCACGCTCCGCGCCATACAGGCCTGACTCCGCCATGTTGGGTGTCACCAGGATCCTCAACCTCCCACCACTTTCCTTGCAGCTCACTCCAAAGTCTCTTTCTGTCACCTCCCTTCGTGGGTGTGTCCGTTGCTCTGCGTTGGCGGTCATACCCTTGGGTGGGACGATACAGTTCATGGGTCTGCCCTCCCGACTCTTGGAAGACTGAAGGGGCATAGGCCATTTTTTGCGCTTCATGCTGGCCTGGACCACGATGGGGGACTGTGGCACACCCCTCTGCAAGCACATGTTTTCAGTCTCTTAGGGCCGCCATTACTCAAGCCCAAAAATATAGTCTTTTTGTTGCAGTCTGTAAGGCGCACAAGACCTGGTGATACCAGGTCGGTAGATCCTGTTTGTGATGACAGAAAGCTAACTCGCCCCAGCAGGTACCATGGGATACTCGGAACCGGGCCCTCCCAATGTCGTCGGTGCTGTGGGATGTCACAGTGGTGTGACCGGTCCATGATCTTCTCGTTGGACGATCAGTAAAAAGGGGAAGTTGAAAAAGGGATGAAAAGAAAAATAAGAATAAAATAAAAGAGTTTGTGTCGTGATGCCACCCATGGAAGGCGGCCGGTGGAGCTGCCGCTGCAGTCAGGACCTCTGGGGATGATGGGGATAGCAGCTGAGATGGTTTGGCTCTATACGGGAAGAGCTGGTCCCCAGGGCAACCGAATAGTTTATGGAGGTGATTTGGGGAATAGAAGGCCAGCGGGACTGACCTGGCTGCTGGCAGGAATTAAGGACACTGTCAGACAAGCTCCTGCTGCCGACTCGGCGTTTCAGTCTACCTCTCTTCAGGCACAGAATAGTCTGACACAGTAGTGTGCTTCAACTGGTTTACTTGGCTTTGCAAATCAGTTGTTACACTTTACAAGCCAGTGCAGTGGTGGCTCCAGTAGTCTTTTAGCAGCCGGGATTGTTAGTCCAGTTCGCCATCTTTTGTGTTCCTTTCCTTGGGCCTCTCTTCCTTGCACATCCACACGCAAAGCTCCAATCCAGCTTCCACAGGCCTTCATTGAGCGACCTGCCTGGTCCCCTGGCCCTAGTACAGCGGCCTTCTCTTCGTTGCGCTGGGGGTTGGGTCACGGGACATAAAGACCCCACAACCAACCGGTTTCGTGGTTGGAGCGAGGAGCATCCTACCACTTCACACCCTGGTTCCTGCACCATCCTACAGTTTCCCAACCAATTCGGGCCCACGGGTCGATTGCTCACTACCCGCACCCCTTGGACTCCCTCTGTCTCTCTACGGTCTGTAGCCCGGCATCCGGAATCAGCCTCATGATGGTACAGGCTGCCGGTCCATGTCATTTCAGTCTTATGTAATGATGGTTCTCTCTCCTCTCTTCCCAACTCCTGGGCTGGGTACTTCTCACTGACTATTGAGCTAATTGACTGAACAACTGACTAACTTCCTTTTGTATTTTCTGATTTTGCCTCCTTTCCTTGACCGCTTCCTGTACTAACTTCCCCATCCTCCACCAGTCTCCTCCCGCTATCCCATTGCTGGGCATAGAGTCTTTTGTCCTGGGATCAGAGTGTGTTGGGTGTGTGTTTGGGTGACTGGACTTACAAATCCCTGTTGCTGCAACTTCTAGTGGCGACTGGACCGCTGGGGTGCCACCCATGCAGATGATCCTCTGGCACCACATAATATTATATGACACAAGGGAGGGACCAAGATGGCCACTTTAGAACCTACTAAATTAGGTAAATATTTATAATAAACAGGGAGAATTTAGACATCATTGATGTTCAAACATCCCATAGAAACAAGTGTGTGTAGTTATTATTATTTGGCAGCAAATGATCATGGTCTTTTAATCTCCAAAGGCCGGAGACACAATGAGCGAGATGTATGTAAGATACTTGTATGAGTCTCGCATGACTCACCTGGAACGGCCGCCATTTCTCTGGACAAGAGCATGTCAGCTGCATGTGTTTCACTGCAGCTGATGCGGCCCTGTCCAGAGAGGCGGCGACCGTTCCAGGTGACTCATGCAAGACTTATGCAAATATCTTGCATGTGTCTATCTCAAAGTTTCTGGCCAAACACAAAGAAACTCACATTATTTACCATGTGGTATGTTACTGTGGTGCCCTGCAGACCGGTCGCCACTAGAAGTGGCAGCAACGGGTCCAGTCACCCACACACACACCCAAGACATCCCGGCTGTGGGATGTCGGAAGGAGATGGCCTCTGGATTGGAGCTTTGCGTTCAGAGGCGCGTGCAAGAGGGAGAAAAATAGGCAGCACGAAGTAGAGAGGCCCATGAAAAGGAACACAAAAGGGGGTGAACTGAACGAGCCATCCTGGCTGTGAAAAGACTACAGTAGCCTCCATTGTACTGGCTTGTAACTTGAACCACCTCATGAGAAAAGCCAAGCAATCCTGGTTGAAGCTCAGCATTGTGTCCGACTGTTTAGTCTGCGCCTGAGGTAGACTGAAATGCCCAGCAGCAGCAGGAGCCTCCTGAGAGTATCCCTGATCCCTGCAGGCAGCCAGCACAGCCTCGCTGGCCTTTCATTCCCCAAATCACCTCCACAGACTTTACGATTGCCCTGGGGACTCGCTCTTCCCGTGGAGAGCCAAACCATCACTGCTGCTACTCCCATCATCCCCAGAGCACTCGACTACAGCAGTGGACCTACCGGCTGCCTTCCATGGGTGGTGTCATGACACAAACTCTTTTATTTTACTTTTATATTTTTTTTTTCCAATTTCCCCTTTTTACTGATCGCCCAACGAGGGGACCACGGACTGGGTCACACCACGGTGACATCCCGCAGCGCCGACAACGTCGAGAGGGCCCGATCCCGAGCATCCCACGGTCCCCGCCGGGGCGAGTCATTGCACAAACCAGAGCAGTGTATGACATAAAAATAAAAAATAACCTAAGAATGATATATTTTAACCAGTTCTTGCTCTTGCATCAAGATAAAATCAGCTTTAATTTTATTTTCTCACGTAATGTTAATCTAGAGCTGAACAGATAATTTTATTGCATCACAAAGCAATTCTACCATGTGAAACAAACTGTTATCTTAAGTTTCACGCAGTAATTGTTCTGTAATTCCTGTTCATGGCAACTTTCCAGCTCCTCAAGAATGCCTCCGACTGCCAACCATTGAATAAAAAAATCACAGCAGTAGCTGAAAGCATTAACTGTCACTCATCGGTTCAGTTCGATGGACAGGACTTTCAAATCAAGAACAGCAAAAGCTTTCTGACTCTCTGATCCAAAGAAATATCTTGACATCCAGAGAACATCTCTTAGGTCACGTCAACATACTGCCGCCATCCACTCACATGTCCGTCCAGACACTTTCAAGCTACTGAATGATATTAAATTCAACTCATATTTGGAAATCCAGAATTTAAACTTAACTAATAGATGATGTGACAATTGGTATATACTTTTTTAAAATATTATTTTATATATCACAGAATTATTTAAGAATATTTTACATAAAAATTTCAAAAGAAAATATAATTTCTTGAGTTTTATTCTTTTACAACACAAAAAAAATAGCATTTTGTTTCTCAGAAGGAAGTTATTGCCCAGATTTCCCAAACTGAGTGGAACTGCCTGGTTATGTTGTGAACTTTCAGTTCATTGAGGTACTGTATGATGTTGAAGCACAATAAACATTTATTAGAATTTCAATTTTAATATAAAATCCCTGATTTGCATTCTTCTATGACATTGTTGACCAAAAATATTTATAATTTTTTATTTTGAGAAATGCTGCTCATGCTACTGTGAACAGTCTGAGTGGCCTAAACATGCTACAATGGTCTGGAGCATCTCCAAATTTGTTTCCCATCAAGCACATCTAAACAAAATTTTTTAAAAGATGCTGCCAGCAGTGGATCTTGGTCATTTGAATGCCCAAGTGCATTCAGCATGGCAGTACTTTCATCAAACAATCATGTATAACTTCATTGATAGCAGACAAGATGTTTAAAGGGAACCTGTTAGCTCGTTTTAGCCCCATATCCTAACACTATCCTACCACTATATGTCGCTGCAGCTTGGTAGCTCATCCCTAACCATCCTTCTCCGAGCTAAAACTGCACTACAAAGTTTTAGAAAAAAAATTTAATAACTTACATATTCCTCTAATAATGAGGGCTCCAGTCTATGGTGTAGACTGCGATGGGCGGTCTCCAGTCTCTTCCCCTTGCTGGCTTTTAGCACGCCCCACTGGGCATCGTCAACCCTTCTCTTCTCACCACCTGTTTTGAAATTTCTGCCTCCTCATGGTATGAAGCACAGTCAGACGTCAGTTCCAGTTCTCCGCAGTGTGCGGGTGTATGGGCTGTACAGTCTGGCCATACGACAGTGCGCATACTGAAGTTGTGCCGTACACCTGATAAGCCCCCAGAGTACACTGGATCGCAACTGGAGTCCGGCTCCGCGCCATACTATGAGGAGGAGGTGGGATTTTCAAAACGGGGGGGCGAGAAGAGAAGGAATGATGACGCTCAGTGGGGCATGATAATTGCCGAGGGGGAGAGACCCGGAGACAACCCATCTCAGTCTACGTCGTAGACTGGAGCCCTCATTATCATAGGAATATGTAAGTTATTAAATCATTTTCCTAAGCTTTATAGTGCAGTTTTAGTTCAAGAGGGATGGTTAGGGATGAGCTAGCAAGGTGCAAGGAAAGGTAATGGTAGGATAGGGGGCTAAAACGAGCTGAAGGTTACCTTTAAATGCGTGGATTTCTGTACGTGGCACTCACATTTCCATTTTTTCATAGTATTATGTCTATCAATCAAGTGACTTTCAGAATCCATCGCTTTTCCTTCTTGGCGTTACAATTTTAATGTGGTGGAGATTGCATATATGTAAATGTATATATACTGTTATATATTGATACTTTATACATTAAAAAAAGAAAAGAAAGAAGTATGCATGTTGGGTAATGGTGGGTTCAGCTTCTATATATGCAGGTATCTATATATCACTGTAATCTTTTATATTTTAGAATTCTTAAAACTTTTAAGCTTTTTCAAGATATATACAGTATATAAACTATTCAGTGTATGAGTAGTAAAAAAAAAATTAAAAACCTAAAATGTTTAGCTTATTACATTAAACAAACTCATTGGCAGGTTGATTCCATGGATCATCTGAGGTGTTTCGGCTGCTGAGACACCCTACTGATCACAAGAAGAAGAGCACATTCTGAATTTTTAATGAAGAGATAACTGTTATTTACATATTTATTTATAGTATTCACTTGCAATTGAAATAGAGAGTAATTACAGATGCCCCTAATTGCTCTCCAGCAGATGGCTACTACTCCGGAGCCATCCAACGTTTCACATCAGACATTTGTTCTCTCTACAATAAAACATACCACAACCAGTAACAGTGATACGTGATTAACTCCCAGTACTATCAAATTCTTCTTCATCTAAATCACGCAGGTCAGCGAAACCTGCAGGTCTACATGGTCTTTATACGTGATATTCAATTTCACTATGAATAAAGTATATTTTTATCTCTCATTAATCAGAACATTTCAGACAAGGACTGAACAGTTTTTTCCACCAAACAATAGCTTCAACGTGTCCAGAAAGGAACTGCACCTGTTGGATTAACTTATCAACAAACAATTACTGTATCTTAGCTAGGCAACGCAAAATAAAGCCATATGACTTCCTGGATAAAATGTCTTCAAATTATTCTTAGAAGAGCAATGTAATTTCACGTAAAACAACTTGCAAACTGATTGTCATCTTCCTTCCGCCTTTTGTACTCAGTCAGTGTGTGTCTTTTTAAGTTTTCAGCAGGTCCGCTTCCACAAGAATTCTCCAAATTCCACAACCAGGCATGTCCTTATTTCTAGAACACTTGTTTCCTAAGGTATCTCAAGATGCTGAAGACTCCTAATAAGTCAGGTTTATTGGAGTCCTACAATTTCCTATGCTAAGATTGGATATGTACAACAAAGACAAAAAAGTTGGTGAAATGTTATAACTACTACCCTTATACTGGGGCAGATTATTCCTTTAATTTGCCTACAAAACTTTTTGTAAATATATTAACATTTTGACTTCTCCAAAATCTAAATTAAATTTTAGCCCCTTCACAGCCAGGTTTAAATCATAGGTCATGTCCTCCCTTTGATGTGAGCTTGCACACCAGGCCCACATCTTTCCAAGCACATGTCAGCTGATCTTACTATTCAACATGTGCCTTTAACAGTGTCGGGTTGATCAGAGATCTGCCCATTGTTGTTAACTATTATATCCCACTGTCAATCTCTGGCAGCAGGATTTAACATGAGCCAGTGGGGAGCGTGCCATTTCCTGCTCCCATTGGCAGCCCTGAGATGTGAACGTGGGGTGCCTATGGGTTTTCATTACAGTAATGACCCTCTGTCTGTCATGGCATATTTCCTGTGAATGCTGGCTGCGCATCAGTATTCATAGGAGACCATCATTGCTGCTGTACACAGCAGTGCACTGCTCTGTACAGCCCAAGCGATTCAATTATCATATCTTCAAGTTCCCCCAAGGATGACTAGTAAAACAGTAAAAAGTTTTTTTTAAGTTTTTAAAAGTATGAAAAAAAATAATAAAACACAAAAGTTCAAATCACCCCCATTGTGGATTTAGCCCGCATCTTTCCATGCACATATCAGCTGACCTGATCAGCCGACATGTGCCTCTAAGAGCGACGGGCAGATAGGAGAACCACCCACCACAGTTATCTGGTCAAACTTTGACAGAACGATTTAACACACGAGGATGGGAGACGTGCCATACCCCGCTTCCAAAGTTGACCCTGTAACGTGATCATGCGCCAGTGTTCACACCAGATGATCATTTGTCATGTACAGAGCCGTGTTAAATCAATAGTTTAAAAAAAGTTTTACAAAACATATGAAAAAATATAAACACAGAAGTTCACATCACTGCTTTTAGCTCCAGTCAAAATAAAACAGTAAAAAATACACATATTTGGTTTTGCCACATTCAGAAATGCCTGATTTTTTATCAAATATCAAATAAATTAATCCGATCGGAAAAATGTGCAACAGGAAAAAAATAAAAAATGCCAAATTAGGTTTTTTTTTTGTTCACTTCAACATTGCAATGAATTGCAATAAGAGGTGACCAAAATATAGACTATACATCAGAATGGTAAAATTAACAACATAAGTTCTGAACACAAATAATAAGCCATCATACAGCCCCAGATCCTGAAAATTAAGAATGTTATGGGTCTCGGAAAATGGCGTCAGATGCGTAATATTTTGGGGACACTCATTTCTGATTTTTTTTTTGACCACTTAAGTAAGAATACAACTATAAATGCTTGGCATCTAAGAACTTTGTACTGAACTGAGAAATTGTATTGCCAGTGAATATGGTAAATAAAAACAAAAAAGGCACTTTTTTTTTGCAATTTCACCCACAATTGAAATTTATTTCCCATTTCTCAGTATGGTAAAATTAATGATGT
The DNA here is from genome assembly GCA_033576535.1 of Allobates femoralis. Lineage (NCBI taxonomy): Eukaryota > Metazoa > Chordata > Amphibia > Anura > Aromobatidae > Allobates > Allobates femoralis. The sequence goes on from JARQOC010000001.1 coordinate 157,031,516, forward strand.
CATTCAAACGTTCAACTCGTCCCACAAAAGAAGAAGGGGAGGAGAAAATGAAAAACGGAAAATTGCCCAGCCATGAAGGAGTTAAATATAGAAATTTTGTAACAAGTCACGATATTATTATGATTAGTAGTGAGAGCAATTGCTTGGTTTCATGAAAATACTTTCATCACATTTAAAGAAGTTGTACAATATCAGAAAACATGCCTATTTTCTTCCAAAACCAGTCCGCAGGTCATAACTAGCAATTCAGTTCAGTCCCATTTATTTGAATAGAGCTGAGCTGCCATGCCAAGAACAACCCATTGAAGAAAGCATCTTCTTTTTATCTTCTTTTTATCCTCCAAAGTCCCTAAGCAATAAAGTTGTTTTTGGCTGTAAGGAGTGTTTTGCAAGCAAGAATGTCTGCATAAAAAGACATGGATCAAATACAAATAACATGCATGGACATCCGAGCATTATGTCACTTGGATGGTCCTACCTTTCCATTATACTGCTTGTTATTTTCATTCCTGTATGTTTAGGAATAGGGATGAGCGAGTATGCTCAATGCTACTCGTTACTCCCACGAGTATCCCGGTACTCGGGATGCTTGGCGAGCACCAAGTACCGCCGAGATACTCGGACTCTTCGCTAATAATTATCGCTCTGACACATACGCAGCTCCCTTCAGTGCACACAGTGAACTGGCACCTCACAGAGAGCACATTGTTAGAGTCCCTCTGGGGGGCACAGCAAGGTGTTGTATGCTGCGGCGATTTGAAAAAGCCCACCCTCCGGCCCTTTCCCAGAAACACTTGTTTTATAACCGGAAGTCTGTGGGTGGAGTCTGTCACTAATTGACTTACATTGGGCTCGGTGCTCTGGCCGAGTACACGAGTATCTTGGGATGCTCGGCCAGAGCATCGAGCACCCGAGCATTTTAGTACTCGCTCATCTCTATTTAGGAAGTATTGATATGAGTTAAGTTGTTAAGGTGATTTAATTACTTTATCTAAATTATTAAATAGCACAAAAAAGGGAAAAAGAAAGTACAAGACAAAAATCCAAAATTAGTTCTTTTAAATCATGTTTCATTTCCATAATGTAAACAGCAAGTTTTAGTGAAAAAGATTATTTAGCTGAATAAAAAAAAACTATCATCAGAAAATGAGAAAACAAAATATTTCACTGGAAAATACTTAATTTTTAATTTTCATGTCCAAATGTTATAAAGTTATGTGACGCACCTATGGGTACAAACATGGTCAACACACATCTAGATGTCCTTGTGAGCTCAACGGTCCAAAATGTGATCACTTGATTCTAATATTGGATCACTTGTTTCTGTTTGGTTTCTGTATTGTTACCTCGTGGGCTCTGCAAAGGCAACGTGGCATTTGACATCATTTCCAACCAAATTTACTCTACAAAACACAAACAGTGCTTCTTCCCTTTTGAACCCAATCATATGCCCAATTAACAGGTTTTGAACATGGGATATTGCCATGTTGGGAAAAATGGCATAATACATTTCAGAGTTCATATTCTCCTATTACTCTTTAAGAAAATATGAAATTTGCAGTTAAAGCAATGCTGTGGTGTAAAAAATGAAATTTAATTTTTAATTTTTTCATGTCACTTGGTTTAATGGGGTTGTCTGGACTTTTTATAAAATCTATGTTTGTATCTAGGCTGCAAAATGCTGACAGTTTGTAATTTGTACCCTGTCAGAATTTTGCATTGTTACGTAGATATCACTAATCTGGGTATGGAGGAGCAGCTCAACCCCTGACCAGAGGCATGTTTGTTTTGGAGCCTGGATGTAAACATCACTACGTGTCATTTACACCCAATCTCCAAGAAGCACACCCCTCCAGTCTCCTACAAGTACACCCCCCTAGTCTTCAATATGACCACCCACCCCCATTCATCTATGTAAACTCTGAATTGCACTGAACGGTCATCTGTCTGAAATGATGTGCCGAATCCATAGCTGTGCGGAGATGACCGCTGAGTGCACTGTGCTGCGATGTGTGAGCTCACCTCCTTTCCCATACATGAGGGGGGAGCGCGGCCCTGGAGACACAGCCTACCCGACATAGATGCCTTTGGGAACGACATGGATATTGTAAATTGATTAAATGATTTATTGAACTTGTAGACAGCACTAAAAGCTCAGATAGGGATGGTTACTAAAGTAGTTTGAGGCTGCAGGGACAGGTATTCATAGGTTAAGGTGGCTAGATGAAGTGACAGGTTCCCTTTAAAGATTTTTTTTTTAAATTGGGAGGCACTCTGATGCCCCTTTTAAGAGACATGGAGGAGGACCTCATTAAATATTATATGTTCCCATTATTAGGAAGTGGGTCTCCCACAGTGTTGTCCTATGCAGGCTGCCAAAAATTGGGAGGCACTCCGATATCCTTTTAAAGACACGTGGAGGAGGGCCTCATTAAATGTTCCCATTATTAGGAAGTGGGTCTTCCATAGTGTTGCCCTATGCAGGCTGCCAAAAATTGGGAGGCACTCCGATGCCCCTTTTAAGAGACGTGGAGGCGGACCTCATAAAAACAACGTTCCCATTACAAAGGGGCGGGTCTCCTATACTTGTAATGCCCATGCACTAAGTATGGACTGAAACATTTACCCATGAGGGGTATATATGAATATACTGTCTAATGTTTTTTGGGTTATGGGCATCATAAACACCCTTTAAAAATATTATGTGGGTGTTGCATCATGGACCACGGTCAACCTGGTGATATGGTGGTGGAGGATGAGGAGAAGGAGGAGGACTAGAGCAAATATTCAAAATCAGGGAGCGTATAGCCATGTGTGGGGGTGAAGAGGAGCATGGGAATATACCTCCCCAAAAAAGACACTGGCTTTGAGTTTATATTATGCTGCTATCATTTGGTGGTGTTGAAAAGTCTGGCCCAATCCAGCCCTTGATCATTTTGATAAGAGTCAGCTTGTCAGCATTTTCAGTTGACAGGTTGGAGCACTTATCAGTAATAATTCCCCCAGCGGCACTAAAAACCCGCTCTGACAAAATGCTAGCGGCAGGGCAGGCCAGGCCTTCCAAGGCATACAGAGCCAGTTCATGCCATGTGTCTAGCTTGCATACCCAATAATTATAAGGCACAGAGGAATCACGGAGGACATTGGTACAGACGGCAAGATACTCCTTCAGCATCTTCCCAAACTTTGCAGTCCTTGTGAGAGTACCCCGCACCTCAGGGCCTGTGCCATGGGAGGGGCTGATAAAACTCTCCCAGAACTTTGAGAGTGTTCCCCTGCCTCTGATGGATTGGAGTTCTGTCTCTCTCACCTGTACTCCTTGGTTGTCCACCGAACTGTGACCTCTGCCGCCAGCGTTATCAGAAGGGAAATTTTTTACTAATTCAGCAACAAGGGCCTTCTGGTACTGCCCCATTTTTGTAGACCTCACTGCCTTGGGAATAAGAGATATAAAGTTCTCCTTGTAGCATGGGTCTAAAGGTGTCACCAACCAGTAATGAGTGTCACCCAAGATTTTGATAACACAAGGTCAATGGACAGGCAGCGCAACATAAAGTCAGCCATGCGTGCCAGACTGGTAATAGGCAAGACTTCTTTGTCCTCACTAAGAGGATGACTGGCCATACCCTCCTCCTCCTCCCTGTCCTCTGGCCAGTCACGCTGAACAGCTGTTATGACAGTTGTGAAGGTAGTACCCTGTATAGGGTATGAAACTAGCACCTGTTCTTCTTCTTCCTCCTCCTCCTCATTGTCCGCCAATCCACGTTGGGATGAGATGAGGCTGGGCTGTGTGTGATCACCCTGTATGGTTCCTTGCTCCATCTCATCGTGCTCCACCTGCAATGCATCCTATTTGATTTTGAGCAGAGAGCGTTTCAGAAAACAGAGAAGCGGGATGGTGACGCTCATGATGGCATCATCGCCGTTCACCATATTGGTGGAGTCCTCTAAGTTTTGGAGGACAGTACATATGTCGGACATCCATGTCCACGCCTGAGGTCTTATATATGGAGTTTGAACCGAATACCGACAACCTTGTTGATGCTGGTAGTCAACAACTGACCTCTTCTGCTCACAAATCCTGACCAACATCTGCAGTGTCGAATTCCAATGCGCGGGGACATCACACACCAGTCTGTGAGATGGAAGCTGCAAATACTGCTGAAACCCGGCAAGGGTGGCCGAAGCAGTAGGAGAATTTCTAAAATGGGCACACAGGCGGCGTACTTTGACGAGCAGATCCGACAGCTCTGGGTAGGATTTAAGAAACCACTGAACCACGAGGTTAAGCACATGTGTGCTCACCTCAGAGCCGCCACCAGATTCCGGTCATTGTCACACACAACCATGTCTGGCTGTAGGTTCAGCAGTGTGAGCCACAGATCTGTCTACACTTTTAGAGCTGTCCAAAACTCTTCAGCATCGTGCGGTTTGTCACCTATGCATATTAGCTTCAGCACAGCTTGTTGCTACTTCGCCTAGGCAATGCTGCAGTGCTTCCAGCTTGTGGCTGATGTGGAGGGTGAAGAGGAGGAGAAGGCTGAAGAGGATTACAAGCAGGAGCTGTAGACTGTGGGGGCAACCCTGATTGAGTTAGGGCCTACAATCCTTGGTGTCGGGAGGACGTGCTCCATCCCAAGGTCCGACTGCGTCCCGGCTTCTACTATATTAACCCAGTGTGCCGTCAGCGAGATGTACCATCTCTGCCCACAAGCACTTGTCCATGTGTCGTGGGTAGGCGGACTTTGCCGGAAACTGCGTTGTTAGGGCACAACTAATGTTTTCAGACACGTGCTTGTGTAATGCGGGGATGGCACACCGGGACAAATAGTGGCAGCTGGGGACCGAGTAATGAGGGACGGCTTCCGCTATCAGGTTGTGGAATGCTTCTGTCTCCACTAACCTAAAAGAAAACATTTTGAGCCCAAGCAGTCGCGAAATGTCAAATTAGGTAGTGTGGTTTGTGGGGTGTTGGCTGTGTATTTGCGCTTGCGTTCCAAGGACTGTGGTATGGACAACTGAATGCTGTGCTGGGACAAGGATGTGGACATGGTTGCTGATGGTGGTATGTCTGTGCAATGACAGGTGCAGGACAGGGGGCATCTTTGTGTGCACTATGGACAGGTTGCACAACAGTGGAAGAAGCAGTGGTGTCACGCGCAGACACTGCTCCTGGACCCTGGGGTTCGGCCCACAAAGTTGGGTGTTTTGCTGCCATGTGCCTGATCACGATGGTGGTGGTCAGGCTGCTTATTTTGCTACCTCTGCTGATGCTGGCATGGCAGGAGGTGGAAATGGCCTTTTTGGAATTATTAGTAGACTCCTTAAAAACAGCCAGACTCGGGAAGACCTAAGAGTTGTTCTGGAAACTTCCATCATGTTGGTGTTGCGGGAAACGGTTGCCCGCCTTCTGTCTGCGGCAACCACACTGATTCTTCCTGCCTGTTGGAGTGCTAAGCCTCCCTCCCCCTGTGCGCAGTTGTCCTTGCTTTGCATGTCCTCCTGCCAGGTTGGGTCAGTTACTAGATCATCCACCACGTCTCTTCCACTTCCGCACCCTGGTAATCCTCCTGACTTTATGGCAATTGTGTCTCATCATCATCTACCTCTTGTGACACTTTCCCACCATCGCCTTCATGTAACTGTGGCTGCTCAAATATTTGGGCATTGCTACATATGAGCTCCTCATGCCCCACTTCAAGCGGAGGGGTGAGAAGAGTCAACAGCTCTTCAGACTGTCCAAGTGTGGGATCTTTTTGTCTGGGCACTCGGTATGGTTGGAGGAAAGAGGATCAGGGTGAGGAATATGCAGTCCAGACTCATGGCTACTGAGACTTGACCGTGTGGAAGACAGGGTGGTTGTGCTGGTGACAAACTGACTGGAAGCATTATCCACTATCCAACTAACAACCTGCTGACACTGCTCTGGGTTTAATAGTGGTGTGCTGCGGTCCCCTAGAAATTGGTACAGGAATGTCGGGTGAGAAGATGTGGGTGTTTATTGTGGCACAATTCTAGCTTGCCCACGGCCTCAGCCTCTGCATGCACCATCACCATAATGTCCAGTTCCTCATCCCTTGCCACTGGTCTTGCACATTTTAAATGGTGTGCTATATGGGTTTTAAAAGTGTACTATATATCCTGCCTGTATACAGCTAAATTAATCCTAAAAAGGAATGTAATTTGGATGGCAAGATAGATATTAGAACCCTATACACCAGCCCCAAATGTGCTGACTGGTATACAGCCTCTTCTGGTACACCGTAGTGTGTCATATACCCTGCCTGCCTGTATACAGCTAAATGAACCCTTAGAAGGTCTGTTATTTTGATGAATAGATATTAGAAGCCTGTACACCAGTCCCAGATGTGCTGACTGGTATACAGCCTCTTGTGGTACACCAAAGTGTGCTATATACCCTGCCTGCCAGTATACAGCTAGATTAGTCCTCAAAAGGACTGTTGTTTGATGGATTTTGTATCCCAGACGTACACTACCTAAAAAACCAAAATATGTCCCTCAATCAGCAGCACCTCTCCCTACACTAGCTGAAAATGTGGAACAGAGTGACGAGCACAGCGCGGTCAGGTCATATATAGATCTGATGATGCTGTGCACCCAGCCAATCACTGTAATGCTACAACCAACATGGCTCTGGCATTACAGTGTGTGGCAGCGTGGGCTGGCTCTGTAAAGAGTGTCAACATGCAGGGAGGTGGACCCAAGCATGAGCCCGAGCATCTCGCCGGTACTTGGTGCTCGCAGAGCATCGCAAGTACTGTGATGCTCGGGTGAGCACCGAGTATCGGCAAGCATGCTCGCTCATCCCTAAAACTGACAAATGGTTGGGTACCTAGAGGCTCTTCCATCCTCAGTAGCTGGTGTGAGCTTGCTCTGCAACCATAAAGGAAGAGCTATATCGTATCAAAATGTCAATGCCTTCTGAGGAACCAACTGTAAAATCTGTTACTAGAAAGTGAAAAGATGTTTGAACCATGTCATAAAAGTAAAGTTGTGAAATTATAACTCACTGTTGACTTGTCTTTAATAACCCTGACTGTGGAACCACACAGTGTGAACCGCTGTGTTCAGGTAAAATCTCGACACCTACTCCGTTGTCTGTGGCATGCTGGGGTAGGCAGAGGAGTGAAGCCCTCGCCCGTGACTACCACCCCTGGCACACGTGGACAAAGGAACATCAAGATCTCTGGAGATGGATTGTAACCTTGAAATTGTTAATATTTTTCAACAATTTTGGTTCTCAATTCCTGAAACAGTATTTTCAGCTGTCTTCTCTCCATGCATAGTGCAGCGCATACAGAAACACAGTGCAAAGATTGAGTAAACTTCTCTCTTTTTCATCTGATTTCAAGTGGGATTTTCATATTGCCCAACCCTGTTACTTGCCACAGGTTAGTTTGAACAAGCATCACATGCTTGAAACAAAGCTGTTGACTTTCAATTTTGCAAAGGCGCCAACAATTTTGTCCAGCCCATTTTTGGAGTTTTGTGTAAAATTATTTCCAATTTGCCCTTTTTTTCTCTATTTGTTTTTGTGTTGTTCAATACACAGAAAAGAAAATAAACATGTATATAGCAAAATGTATAATTACATTAATTTTATGGAAGAAATATATACAATTTCTAGAACAATTTTAAGGGAACCAACACTTAGGCCATGACTGTATACGGATTGAAAAGCACTGATGATGACTGCTGGGTATAGAGAGGGAATTGGACCTGATAGATCCAAGAAGATCTAGTCAGCTCTGCTATGCAGACAGAAGGTTAAATTTCCCCTGTAACTGGGATTTAAATGCCAGAGAGTCACTGTTTCTGACCCCTCTCCCATAAATAAAATATGTTGAATATTAAATATATTTTCTATGGAAAGGGTAGACCAATTTGCAAATATTTAAATGGTCTTTTATGATTTAAAAGACATTAAAAACAAAATGTGATAAAATAAGAAACATATTTATTTTTTCATTTATATTTTCATTTATAATCAGAAAAATAAGGAATATAACAATGACAGAATTTAAAAAAAAATTAAATATCAGAGTAAGAAAATGTTTAAAGTAATTAAAGCAACATGTATGATAAAATCCGAATCAGGAAAGGTGTAAAATAGTACTAATCTGGTAAAGTATATTAATTGGGATGTGTGAACATGCAGCAGAAAATAGGTAAAAGTGGAATTTATGAAAGATACAACCAATAAGGTCTAAATAAGATAATTATTGACCTGACTAACTTTCCATAGAGAAATAACCTTTCATATACAAAGCACAATAATCATAAGATTCACTTGTTTCCGAGCAATTAAAATGATAACTTAATTAAAGTATTAATGAAAAATGATAAGCAATAAAAGCAGTTATCATTGATCCTTATCAATCATGACTCTAAAATGAGCGTTATCAGCCACTCATAGTGACATTTACATAAGGTGTTGCTACTGTAATAAGATCCCTTAAACAGAATGGAAAGTCCTCTCCTTGCCAGCTGGGTGGATCATGCTGAGCAAAAAAAAGTCTACTATTTTTCACCAATATTCGTTTTTCCAGGGTAAATAAGTCTCAAATCACTTTAAACATAATTGTCACATATCTTTCCGTATGAACCGTACTTGGAAAAGTAGGAAATTATTTGCATTACTATAATTAATAGTTTTTATTCAAAGGAAGTGACCAAAAGCTGATTAAAATATTGAACCGTTACAAATTAAAAATTCAGGTTAGTATCCAACTTTTTCGTAAACATATAATTAAGGGGTTGTCCACTATACTGCTTCTATTTCCACATTTCCCCCAGGTAACATAGGAGAGCCTGTACTCACCTCCCGTGTTGGTGACGTTCCAGCAGAAGCAACACGTGGGGCATGACAGGGTATGAACAACCTAACACTCAATTTTGACACTCCTGTTCCTGCATATAACTAAGAGTTACTCTTTTCTTAATGTAGCACCGATTTGCACTTTATTTACACTGATGGTTTAGCACTTACACTTTATTGCCTATTTTTGTGAGTTCACATGTCAGACATATATTTTAAGATATACAATAAAAGTAAAATTTTACTTCTCCATGCTATATATTATTACTCCGTGAAGAGGAAAGTTTGCTTTCGGGAAACAAATTTAAAGAGCAGGGGTTGTCCTATTAGTGAACAACCACTTTAATATCCAGTCATGGTGGCTTAGAATAGAGGACAGTTATTCCCTACATGGCTATCTCTGGTGTATTTCAGTACTTGCATATGGTAGATCCTGATTTTCAACATTTCAGATAGGAATGCCTTCTAAATTATTTCGAGCAACCAATGTAAAAATTTACATTTAACTTAATGCCCACGTATCAAGCTTAAAGTTCCATGTGAAACATTCCCTTTAATATGCTAAATATGTTATCCAGAGACATACACAGAAATCTTGTGGCCCAATAGCAGAATCCCTACTTGAGCTCCCCACAAAAATATATATTTGGCGGGGTCATAGAAGAGCATATCTCACAACATTGTAGCCATTATAAAGTATTTTTTATCTTATTGAAGCCTCTTAGTGTTCCCACACATTAAGATATCCCTTGTATGGCCCCATAAAATATGATAGTAACAAAAGTGCCACCCTAACACAATATAATACCACCACAGTGAATTAATACACAGTACCCTCTACAGTCCCACTTTCCCCCCGCAAAAATTGACACCACCACAGTGACTCCAGCACAGTATGGTGGCCCTGACACAGTCATCCATACAATAAAATGGCGCTCCTTATAATATAATTGCCACTAATCTCCTCCATACAGTATGTTGGCCCCTGCATAACCCTCCACAAGGTATGATGGCCCAAACACATCCTTCTACATTGTATAATGCACTGCTCACAGTATAATGGACCTAAATTAGCAGTCAAAACAGTATATTGGCTCATACATATGGCTCCAAATGATATAATGGCCCCTAATTAGCTCTTCAAACAGTATGTTGGCTCACACATAGTCCTTCAAACAGTACAGTGGCCAACATCTAGTCCTCCAAACAGTTTTCCCACACACAGCACTTCAAAAAGTATGACTGCCCTCCACATAGCCCTCCAAACAGTATGATTGGCTCCTACATAGCCCTTCAAACAGTATAATGTTTCCCACATAGCCCCACAAACAGTACAATGTCTCCCACATAGCCTTTCAAATATTATAATAGCCCTACGATAGCCCTCTAAAAAGTATAATGCTGCACATATAGCACTACAAACAGTATATTAGCCCTACAAAGCCCTCCAAACAATACAAATGCCCTGCCCCTCCTGTACCTGTACGTCCTGATCGCCTAGATTTAGTGTACTGTTCTTGTCTCCTCATCGTCATGTAAAGCGCCATGGAACCTAATGGCGCTATATAAATAAATAATAATAATAATAAATATAGCCCATCAAAGAGAATAAATGTCCCCCACATTGGCCTCCAAACTGTATAATGGCCACAACATAGCCCTGCAAAATTGTATCCCCCATAGTCCTGCAAACTGTAAAATGGCCTCCACATAGCCCTAAAAAACTGTGTCATGGACCCTACAAAACCTTGCAAGTAATATAATGACTCACATATAGCCATCCAAATTATATAATGCCCCCATAGCCCTAAAACTGTGTAGGTCCCCCCATAGCCATGAAAACTGTATGAATGGTCCCCACAAAACCCTGAAATCTATATAATGGCCCCCAAATAGCCCTCTTAACGGTTTAATGGACCCCGGTGTATTAAAAAATACCTCTCCTAGTTCCTCTGGTCTTTGCAGCATGTGTCCTGCAGCTCTGCACAGATCTGCAGAGTTGGTGCGATATAGTGACGCCCACTGCACTGAGACGACAAAGTTTTGGCTCACAGAGAGAATGATGAAAGAGGGAGCTTATGGCTCCCTGTTCCCTCATTACTTTCAACTGTATTTGTATCTAGGATGCAAATACAATTGAAAATGCAATGCTGGGTAGTATGCTATATCATATATAGTATGATATATCAAACTGGTTGCTAAAATTATGTTAAGTATAGTTATCTAAATATTAATAGTTGATACAAAATCTAGGCTTCCACTTGTCAACTATTGAAATGGTACGTTAGAATTGTATTTCATATGCTGAGTGCTGAGACACTAGCTCTAACTATTTAAGCTGATTTGTGCATAATAAAATCATTGCAAAGCTAGTTGTTAAGAATAAGTAAATGAATACATTTTCAATGCCAAGTAAATACTTTTATTACTGAACTTGTTTGTATAGATCGAGCAATGAAAAGTATCTGCCAAGTGTCCCATCATTGCTCATGTTGTCGCGCCGTCCTTTGCTGATTATGATGTCTGGTTCAGGTTTATTTATCTTTATTGGATTCTTGTTTATTGATTGTTTTGCGACCACTATACAAGGGTAATTCCACATTACAACTGTTTGGTGCTTCAACGAAAATTAGCTTTGGTTCTTTCACTGTTAGTATTCATGTTACTATTGCAATGTTTTTATATTGTTAAATTGAATGCACACTATTGAATGCGACTTTGAATGGATTTACAGGTTTTTTCATTCCAAACTTTTTTTGTTTTCAGTCCTATAGTGGTGCTTTAAATCTAAAGGGCTTGTTACACGCTATGAACCGACCATAAATCAACCTGCAGCATCGGTGTGTGTGACACCTGATAACGATGTCATAACGACTTCGTTATTCTTAACTGGAGGACGTAGGCAACCAAACGACCGAAAGTATAATTCACTTGCCGTGAAATCGTTGCTGCGTCGTTCTCGATATCAGTATGTGTGACACCTCAGTAGCGATCATTGAACGTTGTTCCAGCGATGTAGGTCAAGTCGGATCGTTGGTCGGTTCGCCGACACATTGAAGCGTGTAGCCCGGGCTTAAGTCTCATGCCCTCTGTCACATACTCACCTTCTGGTGGCTTGACCATTTACCAATGCTGCCCTGATCCAGTGGTACTATCCTGTGCCAATAACTTCTAACTGGCCAGAAGTCAGAAGTTACATCACAAGCTTCCAATGGATCACTATGAGTGCAAGAACGAGGCTCTCATTGAAATGTATTGAAAAGCTGCCAGCAGATCACAAATCACCGGAGAGGCAGTGATAAAAGATGAAGCTGCCGGAAGGTGAGTATTATACAGGCACCACTCCAGTGGTGCAATGTAAAATAAAAGCTGGGGTGGTGCTTTAAAGGGAACCAACCAAAAGGATTTAACCATCTGTAAATCAGTGCAGCAGGCGATTGACGTGTGCAAATAACATCACAATTTGAGTGTTTTTTTTTATTCCTCCCCCATGGGCTTGTCTTTGTGCTGTAAGCCAACTCACCCCCTTCGCCGAATGAATCTGGATGAGTCTGGATGAAAGGGATGGGTTTCGTCTTACAGCAGAAAGACAAGCTCACAGTGGAGTACTGAAAAAACAGAAACCCGAATAGTGATGTCATGCTGCACATGTCAATCACCTGCTGCACTGATTTACAGGTGGCTAAATCGTGGTGGTTGGTTCCCTTTAAATAGGGCTTCAAAGTGTCATCAACACAGTGTATGTCAATATGCATGCTGACAGGGTAAAAGAAAGCAAGTGCACCTACAGCTGGATAATTAGAATAATACAAATACTTACACTGTGTTCAAAACTATTAGGCAATCTTTATTTTTGATGACTAATTTTATTATTTAACAACTATAATGCTATTATTGAAGCCTCAAGATTAGTAAACCTGAAACCAAGTATTTAAGAAAATAATAGTGAGGTTTTGTCTTTCTTAAGAGTATATCTATGTGTACACTATATTTTAGCCAATATCAGTGTGCAGAATTATAAGCAGTGGAGTACTTCGATACATGTGATGAAGCATTGGCCAGCATAAAAGTCTTTTTTTTCTTAAAAGATGCAGACTTTCTCTTGCTTGAAAAAAAGTGTCTTCTAAAAACTTGCAATCTTGCTCATCTTTTATAATACTGGCCCATAGCAGTTACCCACTTCAACCATGCTGAAATCTGACGTAAAGTCGAGGTCTGTGCTCATTGCTGATCCAGACACAGGCCCATCCATCTGATCCATCAGGAGTTACTCTCAACTTCAGCATACCTCTGAACAGCAAAAATGCTGATCTCTCGTGAACGACAGCGCTCAGCTAGGGTTCACATGAATTTTGTCATGACAGTGACAGGAGTCATCTGCTGACCCCCGACTGTCATAACAACCCATTGGCGCCCTAAGATCATGTCACATAGCTGCTGACGGTGGCAGGAAATGGTGACCCCTGCCGATGCGTATTAAATTGTGCTGTCACAGTTTGACAGTGCGATCTAACTAATTAACTAGTTAACAGTCATGGGTGGATCTCAAATCCAATGTTTTTACAGCATTTCTTGTGACACTTTAAAAAAAAACATACAGCTGAAGTCATGCCTCACCACGCCCACCGCCCCTTCTGAAACATGTCATCATGAGGGGGCAGTGTAGAAGTTACTTACTGTACCACCACCCCTCTGAAGATGTCCTGCATCCATGATGATAGACACTGTGGGAGTTGTAAGTTCAGTGCCAGTACTCTGCTTCTATCACCATTACTGCCATAGCCCCTGATTGTGATTAGTTTGGGGTCAGTTATAAAAGCAGTGAGTTATACCAGCACCGCCCCCAAATGACTATAAATTTTAAATTGGTGGTAGAAACTGTGGGGCAGTGCTGGTGTCACTCATTGCTTCTATCTCCACCCCCTGACAATGTCTTTTTTCACAGAAACTGTGGCTTTGGCAGAGATAGAAGCAAAGCCCCTTACTATATTTTAGTAATTCAAAGAAGACGCATAAATGCATCAGTTTGGCTGTAAGAACTTAAAGGGATCCTGTCACCCCCAAAACACCTCTAAAGCTATTAAAAGCTGTCCCTAGAGCATAGTAACACTTACCCTACACTCCTTTTAGCTCCTAAAAGCATCTACTGAGAATGAAGATAAACGTTATTACAGTACCTCATTAGTGATTATAATTAGTGACTATTGTATGCATAGTCACCCAGCCAGGCTCTCCCTCTTCATGATAACACGCCTCAATAGGCGTGATCTTTATCTCTGATTCAAATGCGCCGCTTCCCCGCTCTGTTATGCGTCGGCCGTGCTGCAGTGGGGCTGTGTGACGCGAATCGCGTCATTTCCGGCGCCGGGTGACGTATTACATCCGCGCCGCTCTGTTTGCTTCAAGCCCCGCACTGCGCAATAACGTTTATCTTCATTCTCAGTAGATGCTTTTAGGAGCTAAAAGGAGTGTAGGGTAAGTGTGAATATGCTCTAGGGACAGCTTTTAATAGCTTTAGAGGTGTTTTGGGGGTGACAGGATCCCTTTAACTGGTCACACAAAGCCCTGATCTCAACCCCATAAAACAACTTTGCAATGACCTAGAACAGAGATTGCAAGCCAGGTCCCTTTCTTCCAAAATTACTTCACAAATGTGTTCTGGATGAATGGGCAATATTATTACTACAGACACATCCTGTTGAAAGCCTTTCCAGAAAAGTGGAAACATACTTTATTACAAAGGACAGTATATGAATGTAAAATGTATAACTGCATGCCTAAAAGGCTCCTATAGGTGCATGTATTACTGTCTCAATACGTTTTTACCATACAGTGCATCACAGTCACGTCAGAAGTTTTGATCAGAAGGGTCCAGATGCTGAGACCCAAAATATTGTATTAGGCTGAGTCCTTCAGCTTTGGTTGGCTTTGTTCTTCTTTCCTTGGAGATCAGTATATAAGTAGTATCAAAGTTGGTAGAAAGTCCATGAGTTTATTCACCACTCCAAGAAGAACTATGCAGAACCAATGAAAAGGTACAGAGTTAAATTCCTACTGGTTTAAGTGAGCACCTTGATTTCCACCACATATTACTTTTGAATGTCAAACGTTTTGTAAAATGATAATTAAATGTTAATGTCTAATGCCACAAATAATTCCCTTCCCAATCAAACACTCTTAATGCTTTGACATTTACTCTTTTTTTGTCTCCTCTTGCCCTTATCCCACATGCCAGCAAGGTGCTTCTGAAAATCATCCAAAGAAGACTGGGAAACATCCTTGATTGCGAACTTCCAAATGTCCAAGCTGGCTTCCGCAGAGGCAGGGGAACCTGAGACCACATTGTCAACATAAGATGGATAATGGGGAAGGCAATGGAGTATCAGAAGGAGCTCCATCTGTGCATCATTGATTACAGCAAAGCGATCAACTGCGTTGACCATGACAAGCTCTGTAAATCATTGTATGAGCTAGGAGTACCTGCAAACCTGATCAATTTAATCAAGTCACTCTACAATAACCAGGAAGCTACAGTACGAACCAGATTTGGGGACAGAGTATTTTAAGATCAGAAAGGGCAGCAGACATGCCTACATCCCCTCACCTCTCCTCTTCAATCCCTACACGGATGTGTTCTTCAGAAAGCTCGACTTGAATGAATCATCAGTTGGAGTGATGATAGGTGGAAAGTTCATTAACAACCTGAGATACGCAGATGATACCACTTTTTTGGCTGAAAATGGGAAGGATCTGAGTAAGCTGATCTTAAAGTTCAGTGAAAAAAGTAACAAGTTTAGTTTGCATCTGAATGTAAAGACCAAGATAATGATTACTGCCAGCGAGAAGGTGAATTTGAAGGTTAACAATGAACAAATAGAAATGGTAGATGGTATCATCTTCCTGGGACCCTTCATTAATTGTAATGTCAGCTCTACAGTTGAAAGCAAGTGGCGGCTAGCTGTGAGTCGTGCAGCAATGATGAACATGGAGTAACTGTGGAAGTGCAACGACATCTTGATGAAACATTGATGGTCACAGCCATTGCATATCCAATTGCATTGTACGTGTGTGAGACATGGACCTTGACAAAGGGTGATCAAAAAAGATTGAGTCCTTCAAGCTGTGGTGCTGGAGGAGACTCCTACAAATCCAGTGGACAGCCAAGATCACAAATAAGGCTGTTCGGGAACATATTAATTCACAGACTCCTAGTAGGAAAAGTCATAAAAGCAGAAGCTGTCTTACTTTGACCATGTTATGAGAGCAAATTCCCTCGAGAAGGACATGATGCTTGGTATGGTCAGTGGTAGTAGTGGTTGCAAAATACCTAAGGCCTGTTGGCTGGACACCATCTTGGCAGACACGGGAATGAACGCCAGGAAACTGAAAGATGCCTTGACAAGCAGATAAACTTGGAGGAAAATGGTTTACATGGTATCCGTTAGTCAGACACGACTGAATAGATTAAATTAATTAGATTGCTTTTCTATTTTATCCTTTGATCAGAAAAAAAGCCTTTTAATTTTAAGGGTTGGCCTGGTACTTAAAATATTCTATATAAACATCTGTATTTACATCCTAACCACTTCTGTAATGTGTTTTATTATACATTACCCTACATTTCTTCCTTTCTATCTAATCATTACATGTGTTATGCACTTCTTGTATCATTTTGTTTGAAAGGAGTCACACATGTGACATCACAGGACAGTAGGAATGCAG
Organism: Allobates femoralis; assembly: GCA_033576535.1. Taxonomy (NCBI): domain Eukaryota; kingdom Metazoa; phylum Chordata; class Amphibia; order Anura; family Aromobatidae; genus Allobates; species Allobates femoralis. The sequence goes on from JARQOC010000001.1 coordinate 157,048,077, forward strand.
TCACTCCTTGCAAAATTCATCGCCTCTCCTGGAACAGGACAGGATGAGAGGGCAGCGCTGAAGTTACTTACTAGACTTTAATGCATCGCCACCCCTTCTGAAGATGTCCTCCATCCATGATTGTGGACACTGTGGGAGATGTGAGTCAGGTGCTATGGCTTTGACAGGAAGGACAGCTATGCAAGAAACTTGGAAATAGCTGCAGCATTGTCCCTTGATGATGTCCCTCCCAGGAGGGTTATAGACACTTTGGTGAGTGAGTGCAGGTCCAACCTTTTTTAACATCTTTTTGAGACTCCTCTCAAACAAAACATCACAGGAAGTACAGTAAAAAACACATATAGTGATTAGCTAGATAGGGAAAAGTTGGGATGATTATAATAAAGCCAATACCTAAAGTGGTTAGGGTGTGATAGATATATAGAAAATATATTTTAGGTGCTGGACCACCCCTATAAGGTGCCCTTAACTGTTGACTGATCACTCATTCAGCATACAGATATATTTCCCGACTCCTCCATAACTACTGATGCGCTTGACCAAACGCTTATTATTTTTCTAAAATCAGACAGAGAATTTGTAGGTGCTTTTCCAGGAAAAAAAAGGATTAGGTAAATCAATTCAAACTAATTCAATCCGTATGTACTCCAGCACCATTTGTCTGGGGTGAGCCATGAGGTTTCTTTACCCTTAGATGGTTGGCTGATCCTGCCAAAATCGGTTCGTTAACGAAGCCTTCCAATCCAGTTATGTTTTCTTAGCTCCTATTTGATTTATTGTCTGTCGTTTTGATAGTCTGTTAGTAAAATGGACTCTGGTGACTGAGGTGTAAGGTAATGTCATTTCATTGACAGGAGCAGACAAGAAGACATCGTTTGGAGCAGATGGGGGCATCATGCAACAAAATGACTACAATAATATTTCACGTCATATAGTATCTGTTACATCAGTTGTGCTTTGTCACTGAACATAGTTTGTAAAATAGAAATCAATAAACTCCGTCACTGATCTAATTCTGCCTTATATGTTTATCTATATATCTTTCCCATCATTTAGATACAGCACATTACACAATGTTAATCTAAGCCAGGCGTAGAAAAAATGTTTGCCTCAAGTATATATAGTGAAGCTAATTTTGGTTGAATGCCATTGCAGTGACCTGACCATACATCATAATCATCTTGTTCTCCTTCTGATTGCTTTTCCCAGTCTTTGTTTATGTGACTGCACATGAAATAAGACTTTTTCATTGTTGTCAATACATTGTGATGTTCACTACAAACTCTCCTGGCATATTTGATCTATTTTGTGGTTGACCTTTAATGCTCATCAAATCAAAGCATTTGCAGCTCAGTCCAATAATGAGCTGACATATACCCGGGTCAGGAAGATGGACAGCCCCTGCACGCTACCGGGTTACTTTGTCTATTGTTTAACACCCTCTCAATAGTCTGTCAGGTTTGGAATGGAACCACATCTGCTGATGTTTTTTATGTTGCTTTGTAGTTAGACGATGAAAGCAAGCGTGTAACTAATGCACTATGGATGTTCAAGTCTGGAAAGTACGCCAGATTTAGGCAAGCTGAAATGGTGATGCTGGCAAGCTATTACATGAAAAGACATTTTGCTTTTCGAGATACTAAAACTCAGGTATACACAGCTTGCTACAAGACTAATACAAATAACTCAAATGCAAATAAAGACAGCTGGGAAATGCCTAATATAATGTTTTACCCGAGTGCCACTGTTTCTTAAGCCTATTTCAGGCTGATATGGATATAATATACATCTATTTACTGTTTATGTAACTCACACCCTGACCCCATTTTTTCATCCTCAAGCTGTATGTCATCAGCCATATTTGTTTGTGAAGGAAACATCTGACTGATACGGTAAATGTTAGAAGGACTGTAGGAGAACAAAAGCATACAAGACCATCGGTGATACCCATTTGGGTATAAGACATGAAAAGGAAGGCTTTCACATGATCAGGTTGTGTGAAGGCAGAACCCCTATAAATGCCTAAAAATATCAACTGCTGCTGTTTTGTGGCTGGGAGATGATCTCCTAAAGGAAAGTTGACCAATTTGAATGATGACATGATAATAGGCTTCACTGCTGTAATGAAAATCATTAGGACCAAAGATAAGTTGAATGGTTTTATTTCCACGACATGTTTCAACGCAGAACTAGTGACTTTATAAAGTAAAAAAATAAACAACTGATGTTTTCACAAAATACAAAATACAAAAGTATTCATACCCTAAATTTTTTCACAATACACCCACAAACCTAAATATATTTTATTGGAAATGTAGGTGATATACCAATACTAAGTAGCAAATATTTGTGAAGTGTAAAGAAAATCATACATGGTTTTCCAAATATTTGTGTCACGTTCATAGCCAGTTGAACAGGACAGTTGCAAGGTAAATAGGTGAGTATGCATTATTAGTTTTTATGTGTATAAATGAAAGGGCATAGGGCACATTTTGTATAACTTAGAAAACTGCAAACAGATATATGGCCAAGAATAGACTGGCTCTCCACAGTACTAGAGGAATCTCCAGCGAGCTCTGGCACAATATTAGGTTGCTTATGAAGATGAGCAAATCTTTCTAAATTTGAATTCTCCAGCTCTGTCAAATTGTTCAAAAATATTTTATTTGCTGCAAATCGTTTTACTGTAAATTACAAATGTTGTAAAGCCTACAATTGCCAGGAAACATTTGGTAATACACTAAGGTATTAAAACCCTTGCAATCTGTTTAATATCCATAATTGCTATTAACAAGCATATGATACCCAATGGTAACCACATCCTGTTTAATAAAAACACTACACTAATAGCTTTTCATGCTTTTTAAAAAGTAAAAATGTTCACGCAGGTGGTGCAGATGGAAGAAGCTGTGGGTTTTTGACAATAGGTCCAAAATGATCCTTGTTTGGGAGGGAGCAATAAGTTTGTTTTTTGTTAAATAAAGAAGGTACAGATTTTTAACAAGTGTTACAAAATATATTTTTTTGGAATCAGCAACAGGTTTGCTGTTTGCAAAAAGAAACAATAAATATTTGATAAGTAGTCCAGAAATGATCCCTTTTCTGGAGAGAAGCAACACGTTTGCTGTTTGGAAAGTAAAGAAACAATGGCTGCTTGACAATCCATACAAAAATTATATATATCTTGTGAACAGTTTCAGGTTTATTTACCAGACACAGGCTACAGTTACCTGCAGCAGAGTAGTGTAGCTATAGAACACTACGCTCAAGCGCATACTGTCTTTCAGCAGTGTCATTGGAAGCAGCAGTACTCACACAATGTAGAATCTGATCAGTCAGAAAAGCTTAAAAGTGGTGCAGGAGCCACCCTGCAGCAGCAATACAGTGTAGCCTAAGGGTATGTGCCCACGGGACGTTTTTTGAGCAGTCCTGAAGGCAGCAAAACCTGAACTGCTTTCAAGGATCCTAGAGTCCTTGCCAGGAGATTTGCTGCATTCAGGTCCTGCGTTTTTATCGTGTTTTTTGTGCGTTTTTGCTGCTGTGTTTTTTCCAGCGGTTTTGCCATTGACTGAAGCAAAAACGCTGGAAAAATAGAACATGTCAATTCTTTCCCATCCACACAAAAACTACAGGGGTTTGACAGTTCTTGACACTTGCAAAACCAATGTATGTGCACAGCGTTTCTGTGAAACACATTGGTTTTGATGGCAATCAAAACCGCAGGAACAAATTAGCATACATTACCATAAAGCAATGGTTTTTCTGCATGCAGAAACTGCAACAAAAACACAGGAAAAACGTCCTGTGGGCACATACCCTTACAGCACAATAAACAGGCAGGTGATGTGCAGCTGACCATCGGATGTGACAGACTACTACACTCATTTTCATCACTATAGCAGTTGTACAACACATTACTATGTGGGATAAATATACAATGCTTTTCTGTTCTTATTTCTATTGCTGAGCTGTGAGTTCCAAAATCTCCCTATCTACAAATACCCGAAAACTTCTCCCAGTACATTTAGTGATACATCGCTGGAATTGGGATCTCTGTCCCTACCTTATAGTGCTGTCATATTACTTAATGAAAACCTGATGACAGATTAACATTACATTTCAAATCATTTGCCAGGTCTGTTGAATTTCCTAAAATTCAACACAAATTTGATTTGCATTGAATCAATTTTCTCATCTATAGTTGCTGCTAAGACCCTCCTAGATCTAGCAAGAGACAACACTATTTTAAATCAATAATGCTTATGTATATTTTCCTATTCTGTAGTTATGGAGGATGGACTTTTACAATCATTTCCTTTGGTGGGCCAAGGGAGCCCTTTTCCATATTACCGATGGCTTTATTAAAATGGAAACATTAAAGGTACCTCACATGCCCAATATCGCCTGGAGACCATAAAGGCGATATGTCGCCCCCAAGCAATCGCCGTGAAATACCTCACGGTTGCGGAGTGTGATTGGGAATATCGTGGCGATAATATGCCTCTCGCCCATCACCTGATTCCTGAACAGTGCTCAGTAATCAGCCACAATTGTTAAGGCGATACTTCCATGTTGTGGCATGTGAGAGGGCGATAGTGATGGAAAGAGCGTTGCCTATGATTTCCCGCAGGCTTGCTCAGCGTGCTGGAGTCCGCACCATGACACTGTGCCATATTTGAAGAGCTGTTCGTTCAGCACCACACACCTTCTGCTGCACAACCATCCGCAAACTCACTGCAATTACGCACGCCAATTGAATAGCGCAAGCTATGTTGTCCACGTGTATTAATTTGCACTGTGTGGAGAATAGTGCCACACATGACAGCTCAGATGTTGGCCTACACATCGTAGATGGATGCTATGGGCCACGCACTGCAATCGCTCTATGTGTGTGAATTTGGTGACATTGCTGGGTACATTATACTGCTCCCACTCCCTTTGGGCCACACTGTATGCCGTGACTGTGTGTACATGTCCATTATGATGTAGTGTGTCCACACACATGGAGAATGCAATGGTGTTTGTGCGGGATGTAGGTACACTTCAGTACACACACGCGAAACATGTGTGCACACAAATACTTCACTTCAGCCATGGCAACTCTGCCATGGTGTAGACCAATGCAGACACATATGTGCATAGTGTGGTTTGTATCTTACCGCCATCACCTACAGATGCACACATAGCCTTTCTTTAGTGTAATTCACTGTACTGCACAAGACCGCTCCTGTGTGACGCTTTGGCCCTCGAAAGTGTGTTGCAGGAGCCACAATTGACGACACGAGCGTGTACTTGGTACAAACTCTGATAGACAATGGCGTCATGTATTAGCCAGCCTTCCAGAGCAGGCTGACCAATGGTAATGCTGTTGCATTGTCCAATGAGCGTGTATGGGGCGCGGTGTAAACCACTGTGGCACGCCTATGTCCTCGCCGTGCATGAACATGTACGCCCACATTGCCTTTGACATTGTGCGTGTGAAGCGGCGATGGAATTAGGAAACATTGGTTTCGCTGTAGGTGAGGCGATATCCAGGAGCAACACATCGCCTTAGCTTCAGGGCGACATTGCGTCGTGTGATGCCACCATTGGCGATCTGAGGCGAGCAAGAAAATCGGGAGCGCACACGTTAGATCGCCGCATATTGCCAGGCGATATTGCGGCATGTGACAGTACCTTAAAATTTTCACAGTTTAGGACATAGACTTCTGCAATACTTACTATTAGCAGTAACTATCTGGACATAGTTCAACTTTTTTCACACTTTACAAATAGTATTCATCTTTATGCACCAACACGAAAGAGGCTGAAACCAATGTCATGTGACCTGTGAAAGTTTCATCACGAGCATGAATTATGGATTAAGCTGGTGAGTTTAGTACAGGAGAATTGACGGTTTATTAATATATGGTGGTGGCTAGGTGTATTGATTGACTTTATAGAGGATTGCTAATAAGAATAACATTACACTCCTCTAGTGGTCAACTATCGTTAAACTGATGTTAAATTTCTAGTTGTACCCAAAACAGTGGGCAAATAACCTGCTGACATTTTATAAGGAACGATTTATGTGTATTCATATTCATCCTGTACTGTAAATTTGAAGAACTTTTCAAGATGCTACATTTTAAGTTTTTTTAACAAAAAAAATTTGCTATGTAGAGCAATAAAGGAATCTAAAGCTAGAGTCACACGACCATAGAGTGTTTTCACTCATATGAGAGGATCGGTCTGATTATACTAATCACACTCTGATCAAGTATGATCTAAGGAGGGGATCTGCAAGCTGACCGCAGCCCCTATCTTTATAATGAGAACGCACGGTCATGCGCAGGTCTGCTCATGACCGTGCGCTCTCATTCACTGCAATATGTGATTTGTACGCAGGCGGATGCCCGCGCACAAATCACACACAATCACACACTCTAGTCCGCACCAGGAACGCGACATGTCGTCTGGTCGGCGAGATGTATTTTGCGCGGGCCTCCCCTGCGTAGAATCACATATTGCAGTGAATGAGAGCGTGACGTGCGTTTCATTAAAGATAGGGTAGCTGGCTGCGGTCAGCTTGGGATCCTCCGCAGAACGCTGCGAGGGGTCGCTAGTGTGAGGCAGCCAGTGTGATTGAATTTCTTGGACTTGGAGAAGATAGTAAAAGAAATTTCTCCATCACCTCCATTCTGTCAGTTTATTAAAATAGGACTGCAATCCAATTTACGGAGGAATATTGTGCATGCTGCGATTTTTTTTCCTCAGACAGACACAGCCCAAGGAAAAAAATCAGACATGTGCGCATTCATAGAGCAGGGGTAGGTGCAGGTGATATATTATCATCTGCGCAATACTAAGAAAATACTTAAAACATGACCTGTTGGTGGCTCTCGAGGCCTGGAGTTCCCTACCCCTGCCCTATAGAATAACATTCGTCCTGAGTGCCATCCATAGTTTTGTCCACTCATACTAAGACCAAAGATACATCTGCATGAGCCCTTAAGGTGGAAAACAATATCCTGTGAAAGACTTTGTTCAAGAAAATGTGAAATATATATATATATGACTAATAGAAAAGTTTTCTACACTCAGCACAGTATTTAAAAATGGTGGCATAAAAGCTTTATAAATCCTAGAGGTCAATTCAGACTCAACAATGATATCTTTTTTTTAGAACACTTTACTTTTTACTTAACTGCAGTTTTAGGATTACAGATCAATGAACACTATAAAGTCGTTGCCAGATCTCTGCTCCCTTATGAGTTTAATTAGCTATTGAAAATGAAAGTCAATCTCAAGTTCACCAGGGCAACAAGAAAATGTGCATTGTTTTGTTTCCCAATGAAAGTAAAGTCGCAGGAATGTTTTGGGCACACACAATTGTTTTCATTAGGCTGACAAGTTACAGAAGTTTTGCTCAGGCAAGTCTGACATTGTGGAAGGGTCTAAATAGGAATGTAACATAACGACCATCAAGATAGTGCCCAGCCACAGACACCATTTACCATATCTGGTTCTTGTTACATGTACAGAGATCAATTCTAATGCTTAACAAAACAGTGGTTTCCCATGCCAAACTCTGGATGGCCTCCAAGACATTCACACACTGTGTTTAGATTCCAGCACCATCCCAAACTGCTTGATTTGATATCATCTTGCTTAATCATTGTGCGTATCTGAATAGAGAATAAAAATAGTAGTGCCATGTAGTTGGTAAGAAGACAAGTATAGCCTGGATAACATTTCTCATTTCTGTCATTATTACTTTTTATTTTTCATGCTTATTTCAGTTATAAAACATATTTACATACATAGAAGATCAGAGCACAGAGGTTAAGGGAAGACTAGTGATTAGCGAGCACTAAACTGCTTGTGTGCTCATTACTCAAACAGAGTAAGGCCCCTTTCACATCAGCATTTTACTGATGTTTGTGGCCGATCTGCCGGATCGGCCGCCTAATGGCCGACTTACAACTTAGATCCGGCAAGCCCCATGCATTCTCTATAGGGCTTGCAGTTCGGTGCGGCAAGTGCGGTTCTGCTGGATGCGGCAAATCGGGCACTTGCGGTTGCCAAAAAAAAAAAAAACACTGCTTGCAGCTTTTTTTTTCGCGACCACAAGTGCCGGATCTGGTCGATCCGGCGTAACCGCACTTGCCGCACCCAACTGAGCATTTTTCCGGCAGAACCCTCTAGAAGGGCAGGAGGGGTGGGCAGACAAATTGCAGAAATGCATGGAAACAGCGCTGAAATGGAATTTGAACAGCATGGGGAAGATGACTCCCAGGTCGAGATTTATAAGTAAATAATTAAAAGAAAGAGTGGGCTCCCCCTATTTTAGATAAGCCAAGGTAAAGTAGACAGGTTTCATTATGAAGCTGGAAATGCCTATAGTTATACCAGTCCACAGCCACCTCAGAACTGGTGCATCACATTAAATCTGCCAATTCTGGAGCTCTGCCCCGGCTCTTCTTAGTACCAGCTCAGACCTGTTTAGCCTGGTTTAACTTAATAAATAAATATTTTCGATAAATAAATATTTTTGATCAGCAGCCAAGGTAAAGCAGACAGCGGTTGGCTCGTATTACCAGGCTGGGAAGGAACATAGTTATTTGGCTCTTCCCAGCCTAAATGTACCAATCCACAGCAGCCCCAGAATTGGTGCATCAATTAGATGTGCCAATTCTGGTGCTTGGCCCACCTCTTCCTGGTTACCCTAGTGCGGTAGCAATTGGAGAAATATTTTCTGGAGTTGGATGTCAGATGCATAGTATCAGCTGGCATCAAGCCCAGGGGTTAGTAATGGAGAGAGGTCTATTAGAGATTCCCATGACTAACCCAGTAAGTGTAAAGTGATAAAAACATACACACACACAGAAAAAAATAGTTTTTTTTAATTAAGACTCCCCCTTACCATCACTCATTTCCCAATGTATTATTTTATAAATATATACAAAGCTCCAATGTAATCTATTATGTATTGGTCCCACGACATCCCCTGAATCAGTACTCCAACCTATGAAGCCTTGTTCAGAGAATGAGGCCCGATAGGCACTCCTGGTCAGCGCCAGATCCAGAATTTCTCACACAGGGTGATATAAGTAACTCAGTGACATCACGACACATGAGAAATTCCAGGTCTAGCATTGACTGGGAGTGACTTACAAAGCCTCATTCTATGAATGAGGCTCCATAGGCTGGAGTACTAATTTGGGGGACATCATGGGACCAGTACACAATGAATTACATAGGAGCTTCATGGATTTTTTTTAAATAATAAATTGGTGAATAATGGATACTGTGGGGAGTCTTTATTCAAATAAACTATTTTTTTCTGTGTGTCTGTGAATTTTTTCACTTTACACTTACTTGATTAGTAATGGGGATGTCTGATAGACCCCTCTACATTGCTAATCTATTGGCTTGATGCCAGCTGACAATACACAGCTGATATCAACTCCAAAAAAATACTACCCTGATTGCCAACACACCAGGGCAATTGGGGAAAGCCAAGCTGAAGTGCCAGTATTGGCACATCTAATGGATGTAGTGACTCACCGCGGGCCAGGTGACTCCGGACCCGGTGGTCAGTAAAAAGGGAAAAATAAAATAATAAAAAGGGGATAAAGTTTAGTTCTTGACGCCACCTGTAGAGTTCCGGTGATGGCACCGGCGCTGCTTGGACTTCCGGGGTGATGGGCGGCAGCAAGGTGGAACTGCTCCCTCCAGGATGAGCGGAGTCCCCGGAGTCGAGAGCTGCAACGGAGTAATAGAGCAGCTCGGTTATTTCTGTAGGGCAAGATAATTAGGCGGCAGTTCCGGAATAAGGCTCAGACACGTTGCTCCTCTGAACGGGTGTTTACTGGGATGTTCACGGCATACAAGGTAACACAGTTCTCAATGCCAAGTAGCGGACCGGGTGGTCCCTGCGGTGAATAGTGTCCCTCCAAGGCTCCACAAATGTCCTTCCCTATCCCTGACTGTCACTTCTCTTCGCTGCTCTGATATACCTCGCCAAGGTACTGAGGGCCCTCGATTGGGTTCCCGCTTAGGCCCCACTCACGGTCCCCTGGCCCTCAATGGTGGGTACCCCCCTGGTATAGCTACGGTAGTTGTTAGGTTGTGAATCGGGCTCCTAGGAAGCCTTCGACCACTCCGGTTCTGTGGTGCAGGGGTGAACCGACTGGACCACTTCGGAGCCCCTACTCCGGGTTCTGGACTGGGCTCGGGTCTTCAATCACCCGTTCTGACTTTGCCCTCTTTCTCTTCTGGGCCACCAGTGCTCGGTGCCCTCCCTGTTAGCTGTCTCCACTCTGCTACTTCCACTGTCACAACTTGACCTTTCTGTCCTGTTCTTGTCTCTCCACTGTTCTAACTCCTTGCTACTTTCCCCACTGCTATATACCCTAGCTCTCCTCCCACCAGGACCGGTTACCCAGGAAACGGGTGCTTAATTGGTCCTCTAACACTAGGTGTTGCATGGGGTGTATGGAGCCTCAGGATTATCCTACTCACCACTGGGACGGAGAATACGGCACCTTAGTCAGGGGTGTAGTACCCTCCTGTGATGCACTCTTAGGGGGGCGCCACATGTAGGAATTCTGGGTTGGCTGCAAGGTGATTTATTTAAGATGGGAAGGGACAATAACTATGAACCTGCCTGATAATATGAGCCAGCAGCAGTGTGCTTTACCTTGGCTGATTTTTTTCATATGTATTTATTAGGCTACACCAGGATGAACAGTTTTTAACCTAGTTTAACCAAAAAAGTAAATAAATACAATGACATGGGGTTCCCCCCATCAGCCAAAGGAAAACAGACAGCCATGAGCTGGTATTACCAGGCTGGGAAGGCCTATACAGTTTGGTTGCTGCTTTGGGGACATCACACAGTTTGTGGACAACTGTAGGGGCCATTACATAGGGTGGGAGCTAATTTGGGTGCTATTATAATGTTCGAAGGCCACTGTGGGGGCAATCATACAATGTGATGGCTACTCTGGGGGGGCCCTCAAACAGCTTGGGATCAGTAGTGCCCCATAATATGAAATTGGTCTAAAGGTGATCCCTAAGTCCCTCGGTGGTCAATAGCAAAATAAGAAGCGGGTGCGGATGTATATGGGAATGATATTGCACAGAGACAGCACCAGTACCCTACTTATAAATCAACTACAGAAAAAAGGATTTTTCTTTTCTAAGACGCATTACAAATTCAAACTTTTATTTAATTTGGTTTTAGGGATCTCTAAAAAGAAAAATATTCTCAATTTTTACAATATAAAGTATATAACTATACAAAGGTATACAACTGTATACTTGTTCAGAGATCTCATTGAAGGGATCTGCACTTATGTCTTCCATATTCACAAAGTAAACAGCAGACATATAGTTTAATAATATATTACATACTGTACATATGAAAAGCAAAGAAAATTGACACTTTTATATTATTGTGGCTATGCAATAATACACAGGGCCTTGGAGCAGTAATAAAGTAATAGACCCTGCATATGACCAATTCTCTGTCTTCAGTGAAATCCCCATTTCTGATGAATCACAAGATCAATATGGACTGTTAGTGTAATGTGGACTTGTTCTCTCTATAGCTTGATGAATTAAGGTCTTAATATCTTGATAGATCTACTAGGTGGAAAAATAAGAGGGTAATCAGTTGACTTGATTACACCGGAGATTGCTTAAACTATTCTTGGCTTGTCTACACATAAAAGTGGTTATCAAAGTGATTTATGTTGTAAAAACGCTTTGTACATACATATATATATGTATGTATATATATATATATATATATATATATATATATATACAGTTAGGGCCAGAAATATTTGGACAGTGACACAATTTTGGCGAGTTGGGCTCTGCATGCCACCACATTGGATTTGAAATGAAAGCTCTACATCAGAATTCAAGTGCAGATTGTAACGTTTCATTTGAAGGGTTGAACAAAAATATCTGATAGAAAATGTAGGAATTGTACACATTTCTTTACAAACACTCCACATTTTAGGAGGTCAAAAGTCATTGGACAAATAAACATAACCCAAACAAAATATTTTTATTTTCAATATTTTGTTGCGAATCCTTTGGAGGCAATCACTGCCTTAAGTCTGGAACCCATGGACATCACCAAACGCTGGGTTTCCTCCTTCTTAATGCTTTGCCAGGCCTTTACAGCCTTCAGGTCTTGCTTGTTTGTGGGTCTTTCCGTCTTAAGTCTGGATTTGAGCAGGTGAAATGCGGCTCAATTGGGTTAAGATCTGGTGATTGACTTGGCCATTACAGAATGTTCCACTTTTTTGCACTCATGAACTCCTGGGTAGCTTTGGCTGTATGCTTGGGGTCATTGTCCATCTGTACTATGAAGCGCCGTCCAATCAACTTTGCAGCATTTGGCTGAATCTGGGCTGAAAGTATATCCCGGTACACTTCAGAATTCATCCGGCTACTCTTGTCTGCTGTTATGTCATCAATAAACACAAGTGACCCAGTGCCATTGAAAGCCATGCATGCCCATGCCATCACGTTGCCTCCACCATGTTTTACAGAGGATGTGGTGTGCCTTGGATCATGTGCCGTTCCCTTTCTTCTCCAAACTTTTTTCTTCCCATCATTCTGGTACAGGTTGATCTTTGTCTCATCTGTCCATAGAATACTTTTCCAGAACTGAGCTGGCTTCTTGAGGTGTTTTTCAGCAAATTTAACTCTGGCCTGTCTATTTTTGGAATTGATGAATGGTTTGCATCTAGATGTGAACCCTTTGTATTTACTGTCATGGAGTCTTCTCTTTACTGTTGACTTAGAGACAGATACACCTACTTCACTGAGAGTGTTCTGGACTTCAGCTGATGTTGTGAACGGGTTCTTCTTCACCAAATAAAGTATGCGGCGATCATCCACCACTGTTGTCATCCGTGGACGCCCAGGCCTTTTACAGTTCCCAAGCTCACCAGTCAATTCCTTTTTTCTCAGAATGTACTCAACTGTTGATTTTGCTACTCCAAGCATGTCTGCTATCTCTCTGATGGATTTTTTCTTTTTTTTCAGCCTCGGGATGTTCTGCTTCACCTCAATTGAGAGTTCCTTTGACCGCATGTTGTCTGGTCACAGCAACAGCTTCCAAATGCAAAACCACACACCTGGAATCCACCCCTGACCTTTTAACTACTTCATTGATTACAGGTTAACGAGGGAGACCCCTTCAGAGTCAATTGCAGCCCTTAGAGTCCATTGTCCAATTACTTTTGGTCCCTTGAAAAAGAGGAGGCTATGCATTACAGAGCTATGATTCCTAAACCCTTTCTCCGATTTGGATGTGGAAACTCTCATATTGCAGCTGGGAGTGTGCACTTTCAGCCCATATTATATATATAATTGTATTTCTGAACATGTTTTTGTAAACGGCTAAAATATCAAAACTTGTGTCACTGTCCAAATATTTCTGGCCCTAACTGTATATATATATATACTAGAAGGGGGCCCGATTCTTTTGCATCATGCGATTCTAGAATGTGTGCAATTATATATTGGTTGAACTACAGTATGTTGTTAATGTTTTTGATTATGAAATTAATTAAAAATAGGTGCATTTAAAACTCAGTTATAGCAGTAGAACTGTATAATATACAAACAAAGTAGATCTGATTGTTGTTAGTCTTCTAGAATATAGAAAAAGAGTAAAACCCAAGGGACCAACTAGTGAAATGGTTTTCGACAGAATTCTGGTGCAAAAACTGTTTGAAATGCTGCAAAAAAATCCACAACTTTTAAATCTGCAACAGTTATAAAAATTTTGGAAAGTTTACACCAGTTCCAGCTTCTCTAAAAACTTTTAGAAAAGTGGGTACTGGGCAGACCTTAGCTTGTAAGGGTCATAGATAAAAACTGCCAAAAAATTCATCATCATGGAATATATATCTTGCGGTAGCACTTCATCCATAAGGGCCTGATCCTTTGAAATAAGAAATTATTTATCCCATATAGATAACTCATTCTTGGTTTTCCTACCATCAACAAATGACTTTTTTCACTAAAAAGGTCATTTTTACTTCACTATGAATGCCATAAAATTAAAACCATAGTGGAATTACTGTTTGTTCATTGTCAATGTGTACTCTTAGGTCACATTTACGCGCCAGTGATTTTCCTAATACACAAAACCGATACCCAAAAAAAATAGTGTTTTTGCTCCGATTTTCATTAGTGTTTTATTTATGTTTTAATTACAAATAAAAAGACACTTGTTAGATTTATAAAAATGTGTATGTGCATGCAAGGTTAAAACTGTCTGTGTCCTTAATAAAGGGAACCAACCACCTCAGATGACGACTATAAGCAGTTAATACATGTCCCTGCACCCTACCTACACCGTTCCAGCTATGTTTTTGCTAAGAATATTGATAAATGCAAACCGAAAGAAACACTTTATAAACTTACATTCCTGCGTACTTGAGGGCGTCTCCCTCGGGCTCTCGTACTAGAGGGCTGTGTCTCCAGCAGCTTGACTGGCTTCTCCAGCCCTCCCTCTTACTTTGCAGGACGTCACATGAAGGGACGGGAGCTGCCTTGCGTGCCCGCCCACTGATACATAACATCACGCCCTCTCACTTTGTAAGAGTCTGGACGCGTCATGAAAGGGGCGTGGCTAAATCGCGTCATTGAAAGGGGCGGGGCTCGCCGCGATTTAGCCACGCCCCTTTCATGACGCGTCCAGACTCTTACAAAGTGAGAGGGCGTGATGTTATGTATCAGTGGGCGGGCACGCAAGGCAGCTCCCGTCCCTTCATGTGACGTCCTGCAAAGTAAGAGGGAGGGCTGGAGAAGCCAGTCAAGCTGCTGGAGACACAGCCCTCTAGTACGAGAGCCCGAGGGAGACGCCCTCAAGTACGCAGGAATGTAAGTTTATAAAGTGTTTCTTTTGGTTTGCATTTATCAATATTCTTAGCAAAAACATAGCTGGAACGGTGTAGGTAGGGTGCAGGGACATGTATTAACTGCTTATAGTCGTCATCTGAGGTGGTTGGTTCCCTTTAAATATATGAAGAAAGACATCATACAACAAGATAAAATCAAATATTTTGTGGCCACTCGGTGTAAATATCTCAGACTTGTCATTCTTTATTGAAGGCCCATCCCTATTTTGGAATCCCTTTAAATTCCCATGTCCCTTTTTGCTGTTATGAGCACTCTCTGTGCATCATAGGTCAGGGGAGCAGCAATGATTGGAGGCGATGGTTCAGTGCAGCAAGCTTTGACGGTAAGCGTGTGGATCTTCTGAGGATCAGAAAGGACTAGGACAGCAAGACATACAAAAGAACAGACAGACAGATAAAAGGCATTGTACACCAGACTAGGCTAAGCCAGGTGTAACGATACAAAGAGGAATGATTTAAAGACTATCTGTATATTTATAGACAATACTTGCAGTAGACAAAAAGTTAACAGCAGAGACATATGAAGTCAAGGACTTAAAGAAATGGATGATTAATATCAGAGATGTTTTCAATCAGGAAAGAGCAGCAAACAAATGGTTAACCACAGAATAGCAAAGATGAATAGCAAATCGGTTACTTGCTTACAGTTATGAACTCACACTCAGGAATAGAAGAGACAATTGGTCAGTTACCTAGCTTGCAAAGACATTGGTGTGAACAGAATCACTATTGCCTGAGTTGAGTCAAGTAACCTCTAGTCCAAATTTGAGAATGCAATAGAACCAGAATACAGAGAACTGAGCTTGGAAGTATCTGCCAATTGTAAATTATCAGGTAAATGTTTGCTGGAGAAATGATTAGACAGCTGAGAGGAATGAATGATTAGAAAAACTCATGTGGTAGATGAAAGATAGGCTTCATGTATGCTTAAGGCGGCGTCACACGCATCAATATCGTGAGCAACATCGCCGAAAAGTGACGCATCAGTGATGTCGCTCACGATATCGCAAGTGCGTCGTGCTTTGTAACAGCGCGACTCAACTGCGCTCTATCGCTGGTCACAGGTTGACAGGTTTACCAGCATGAAGGTAAACCTGTCAATCTGCAACCAGCGATTAGGCTGGATCGCGCCGTCTGACACCGCGATAGCGATGTTGGCGGCAATCCTGCCTATACCGCAGTATTGCTGCGGATCGCTCGCTGGGCTGATTCCAGCCCAGCGAGCGATGGCTCCGCCCGCATCGCTGCGGCGTCACCGGCAACATCCTGCCGTGTGACACCAAGGCTGCAATGTCAGAAGCGAGCACGCACCCGCACATCGCTTCCAACATTGCAGCTTTGCTTGCTGCGTGTGACTTCGGCTTCAGACAGTACATGGTTATAGTAATCACTGCACACGTACAAGGGAAATAGTGCTTTTTCGTGAGAATTTTATTTATAGTGTTTGTTCACTGCGACAAGGTTATGTACGTTTGCAGTGATTCCTATAACCATTGACTGTGGAACTTTTGGTTCCTTTCACTTGCACCGTTAACCTCACTAACTCGAGTGCTAGCCATTGCCTTTCAATTAAGACAGTAAATGGTTGCCTGAGCTGACATTAAAGGGCTTGAGTGATGATGTCAGAGGTGTTTGCAGGGTTACCATACTAAGAGAGCCAACTATGAGGACCAGAAAACAAGACGCGGAGTTGGAGCCAGGGCATATGAGTAACATTTGTAATTGGAACAATTGAATTGATGAACCAGTGTGCTATCTAAAAGTTATATAATTATTGTAATAATTTTAGTGTGGCTCTCTGTTAAGTTGCTCACCTGAGCAATGGATCATTGTTCATCCATCAAGTCACCAAGGCTCAAGGTCAAGCTGACGGTTGTTTAAGAAAAGAAAAAAAGGGGGTAATCGGTTTGTCATGGGCTAAACTGGAGTGTGGAGATATTTCTCTATTCATCACACTTAACCCGCACAAGAAGATTGGGACTTTTCCAGTTAAATTTCCAGGTCACAAACAAGTCACAGTCACTGACTGGTAGAAGGAAAACTAGTAAAAAACAAAACAAAACAACCCATCATGAAAGACTAGTTCACATCCTGAATAGTAACACGGTCATCTAAGTATTGGAGTAAAGTCAGGAAGATAGCTTGAGAGCAATCTGTAGCATAGTCTATTTTTCCAATTTGGGATCCAGCATGGTCCACCTCCAGATCCCCCACTTCTAGAACAGGTCTTTTTACAGCCTGTTCTGGTCATATGGACATGTAACTGCTGCAGGCAATCATTATCCACAAAGCATAAATCATCACTGAAAACTGACATTTTCTATTTAAGACTAAGTGGGGCATTGTTTTAGAAAAACAAGCGGTGGACAACCCATTTAAACCAAATTAGACATTTTTCTTTTTAAACTCAGAGAACTTTTCTAAATAACTAATTGCCTTTAAAATAGAATGTGTTGAATCATAAAACTACTAGTGAATTAAATAGTTTAAATTTATGTAGAACCAATGGGTGCAGGCCAACCCAACTAGAATGTAATTGTTAATTCTTATCTCTTAAAATAGTAATAATAGATTCCAGCCTTCCTGGAGAAATCAACACTGATCTGAACACAGCGAGGCTGAAATGTGACTCTCCAATCAGCGGTGTATTCCAATTGCCTCTGAATGGAACACAAGACTTCCTCACATGATTGCCTCAACTAAAAAAGATTGAAGACAAAATGCAAATGAACATGCCTTCTGCTAGACATATTTATGTGCAATATTGTGAGCCAACAACAAAACATTTCCACATGAGATTGTGTCTATTTTTTCTTGTTTTTGAAGCTATGATTATTAGAAACATATTGAGGAGTGACTGTATAGTTTAAAGGTCAGTTTTGTGACATAGATGTCTGATGCTTCCTCAGGTGACCCCAGGATGCACTTAAAGGGCAAGTAAAACTGAGCATATGGTTAGATGTCTTTTAGAGATTTGTCCCACCACCGTTTAGATAGATGAATGTCCCATCTTTACTAAGACAATGCATACAGTAACAGCTCGCTAAGGTGGTTGTCCAGTATTTTAAAGGAGTTTGACAGCTGATTCATGCTGCATGTATTAGAGTCCAGCTCCATTATTCCAGCCATTTATGTTTTACTCTGAAACACTGTGGCATTTCATTGAAAACATACTTTCAGAAGCCGGCCTGGGACAATACGACTTGGATGACTAGTCTAAGTGGCAAGGCCAAAATGGCTTCTCCCTGCTCCACTCCCTTGATTGAACAGTCTCTTTTGGCCTTTAAAAGTTTTCTATCTGTGACATACCTTGCTAAAATGATAGAGTCAATCTCTGATCCATGATGCCTGTGGATCAGTCCATATGAGTATTGTGTCATGCTCCCTTAAAGGGGTTTTTCCACGAACAAATGTACATTTTAAAGTTAATTTTCATTAATAGATCTTGGAATAATAATAGGTTCCAAAATTGGAAATGTGCCCCTACTATGTACCATGTAATGGCCATGTCTGACTTTACAGGGACATGGTCTGATCATACCACATCTCCTGTGCTGAGATAATCTTATAAATGTGCCCCTGCTATGCACTGTGTAATGGCCATGTCTGACTGTACAGAAACATGGTCTGATCATATCACATCTCCTGTGCTGAGATAATCATATATGTGTCCCTGCTATTGTGGCGCCCTGCTCACGCAGGTAGCCACAGCCTTCCCTACTACACAGCTGGGTTTACACAGCAGATACCTACTACATACAACACCTTCCACCCCGTCACAGTAGGAGAAGCTAGACTCACTGACTTTAGGTGAGTTCCCCTATAAATACTGCTGCTGGAGGAGGAGTTAGTTAGAGTGTGCAGACGCTAGGAGAGCTGCGAAGACGTCCTGGTGATCGGTGCCGCGGTTAGGCCCAAACCAATGACTCGGAGTGGCCCTTCTGCCGTTGAGCCAAGCCTAGGAGTGGGGACATAAGGCACAGAGCTTAGCCAAAGGACTAGAGGAACTAGTGGAAGTTTACCCAAGACGTACCGGACTTCGGGGATCCACACCTGCAGGAACACTTTAGGACTGCAGAAAAACCCGGCACACCGTGGAGACTTCAGTCACCCAGTCCCCCTGCGAACCCAGCAAGAGGGAGAGAGGGTAACCATGGACCGTCAGGAGGAGAGAGGAGTGAGGACCAGAGAAAGTGAGGAGGCCAGTTGTGTTGCATACAGACAGGGCTTCAGCGACAGCAGAAAAACTGAGGAGGCCTTATACCCACTTGCTGTGGAGACTCACTGTGCACCTGGTCACCCGACAGTGCTCTGGACATCTTTACCTGTGAATACCACCAGTAAAAAGTTAAAGAGACTTTCTTCAGCATGTGTGCATTATTCCTCTCCATCCCCAGCCTCCCTATAGACTGCCTTACTGCTTCTTACCCTGGCCTCAAGTCCCACTCCAAGCTGCCCTTTTCTCTACACTGCCCCGGAGGTCCAGCTCCACCTTTAGGGAGCTTTGCCATTCTTGTTGCGATACCATCGCCCTCCGAGGACTGTGGTGGCACTGGTGACCCATCACCAGGTATTACAGGTGGCGTCATGTGACAATAACTCTTATCCCTTGTACATAACCCCTCTATTGAAGTGTCACCCAGGCCACGGGCTCAGTCACCGCCACTAGTGAGTGAACCGAGCCTGATACCGACTACCCCAGGGCCTGGGGCTCGACACTATGTACTGTGTAATGGCTGTGTCTGACCATATAGAGACATGGTCTGATCATACCCATCTCCTGTGCTGAAATAAACTTATATATGTGTTCCTGCTACGTACTGTGTAATGGCCGTGTCTGACCATACAGAGACATGGTCTGATCATATAACGCACCTGGGTCAGGGAGGAAGCAAAAGAGCCTACATTAGCTGTAGAAACTAAATCTGGCCATACACATTAGATAAAAGTCAACCAGACCAGTGTGTTTGCACCTTCCAACTTCTGATAGTAAATGGCAACATTTTTCTCTTTTGTCATTAAAACACATGAATGCTCAGCCAAGCAGAGAATGCACATTTACGGTACAGCTGGAATCATTAGTCTGTTAATATCCTATATGTCCTTGGGTCAAATGTAAAGTCATAGACTCCCCATGCACTGCTATATAGTGCATAAAACAGAAGGCCTACATAGATCCAATACAACTCCAAGCACTTCAGGGGTCTATTACAGCTTGTTTTAGGGTACCTTTATACGCCGCAACTTTTGGCGGTGATCTGAGGCAATCTAATGTGCGCGTGCACATTTTTCATGGTTGCCTCCGAACGCCGAAGGCACTTTTCCATGCCGCAATTTCGCCCTCAACCTAAGGCGATGTGTCGTCCCGGAAGTTCCCACACCAACAGCGGGAAACATAAAAAGGAATGTGGGCGTACCTGTTCAGCGCGGCGAGAACATAGGCATGCCAAATTGTTGTACACCGCGCCCCAAACACAATCGTTGGACAATGCAATAGCGTCATGATTGGCCAGCCGCTCTGGAAGGCTGACTAATACATGACGCCATTGCCATTGTGTGGCGGTGAATGGTCAGCTGTTCAAATATGGCGCCCTGTGAAGTAACAGTCAATGGAAACACAGTAGCCACCACCAATCATCGCTGACGGGGCGAGGTTTACAGCACGCTGTGGCACGCCTACTAGAAATCACTAGGCAACGCAGATTCCATCCCTATTGCCCCTTTCACATGCCAAAAGCCGAGAATTTCGCCTTCATGATTGCCTCTGATTTTGGAGCAGTGCTGTGAAATCGGAACCAGGCGCAACCTTTTTTATCGCCACCAAATTCCCCAATTACAGGCCGCAATTTCGAGTCAATTTCACAGCGATGGTGACGGGGCTACAGATTGCCGGCCAGATTTCTCGCCGCGGTTGCGGCGTGTAAAGGTACCCTTACAGAGCACATACAGGACCATGTTAAAGAATAGTGCATGTGGTTTAGTAATCTGTGAGACATAGGATGCAGTCGCATGATTGTGCCACAAATTAGAATATTAAGGATACATCACATCAGACTTTTTTGACCACATAATCAAAGCCGCATCAAAATCACACATACGTTGACACTGAATTGCAGCATTGTTGTGACGAGAATTATAATTGTGTGATTTTATCTTGTGAAACGCATAAAATAATTATGTTTCTTCGGTAAAAAAGATGCACAGAAAAAATCCATTGCAAAACCATAACAATTCACATAAAACCAAGAACAGTTTTATTGTATCTTGGGTACAAATCCAACCAAAGGTTACATATGCAATGGTTTTTAAGTTCTCATGTTTGTTTGTGTTTCCTCCGACAGTCCAAAGACATAATGATAGGGGTGTAGATTGTGAGCCCCAATGGGGACAGTGATGATGTCTGTAAAGTGCTGCGGAATATGATGGCGCTATATATACAAAGCATAATAAATACATAATAATAATTGTAGTTTTGTAATGCGTTTTTGGTTGCACCGTCAAAAATCAAATGAACAAAGTATTTAATAAGTATTTATTGGTGCCATAGAGGGGATACAAACCTTTTTGGAGAAACATTGTATAAAGTATTTTCTCTTACAGAAGCATAATGTAATGTGTTCCAGGCACACGGAGAAACTGAATACTCATGAGATAACTATTCCCAAATAAATGCCATCTGTATAGATAACCCTGTTCCATCTATGACCCCACAACTGATCAAAAGCATTTTATCAATGTGAACACAATATGTAATTCATTTTGTGAGTTACAATGATATTACTTGTTGTTATCACTTTAATAATGTTACTTTTATAAAAAAAAAATTTAAAAAAAAAGAAGCTTTCCAATGCCAGAGTATAGTCAAATGAATGGTCACATCAATGTTCTGTTCATTACTATCAATAAGGTAATTAATGGCCGTCTCAGTTCCCTCATTTAAAAAATATATACCACTTTGGCACCTCTCATTTTTGGAGACGACATGCACCGTCCTTAAATAACCCAACTATACATTTACCACCTTTTAAAAGGTCTAATCAATTAACCCTTCTTAAGTGTCCTGCTTTTAATGAATTACTGCAGTCACAAATAAGTCATTGGCTTTTTAAACAATGCTAATGTAATCCTGTAAAATGATTCCCTGACAGGTTTATGTGACTATAGATTCCTGTGGATGTATGGCTTATGGTGAAAAATAACTTACTTTTCTGTATACAACTACACCGCAGAAAGGAGAAGAGTCTGCATTGATTACTTACTACTTATTCTATCCCTATTGTTGGTTTACCGCAGTGTATGGACATGTCATTGTAAAACAAGGGAGCTTACACAAGACTCAGTCATTCCGTCAATCCAGTGTTGCATGTGCTCCAGTAATAGTGGTCATAAAGAAAAGATAAGCAGCCCTTATGACTACTATTATCACACCATTATCACCACGTATACCAAACTGATTTATCTACTGGGGTATAAGGAATTCAACAAGAAAGAAAAGTTGTTTGTTTCTTCTCAACCCAGAATGGTTCCTATTCACGTGTTCCACAACCTTCATAGAATAATATATCTATGGAGACTGTCAAGGAGCTTTACTCTTGACTCAGTTTTTAGAGATGCTGATTGCATACCCACATAAGCATGGACGTCACATGCAACTTGGTGACTTTAGCATCCGTTGCTAAACATCATACATTCCACCCTGCCTAGCAAACACTATAAAACAAAAATACAAGTCCAAAAGTTATAGGGACCAATTCACTAAGTCTGGCAATGTGCACTACAATCTACATGAATGAGCTCTCTAGAGTAGGAAACACTTAATTCTTTAAAAAAAGGTGGTTTGATTTTAGGGTACTGACTGCAGACTTGTTCTCCTATGCTGGCACCAGGAGTGATTTCCATACATATGGTCACATGTAGATTAGATGAGTGCTGGATGACTCAAGTTGGAAAGCAGTCCGAAGTTTGCATATTTGCACTCAAATGACCGTCCACTCCTGGTACCGGAGAATCCTCACAGCGTGCAGTGCACATAGAGTGACTACAGACTTGCACCCTAAAGCCTGACAACCTCTTTAAGCGATGCACGTCACTTAATGAATTAGTTGCAACTCTTCATTTCCATGTGCTGCTTCAAGAAATGTACTTCAGTCAGTAACCAAGAAAAATATACTCTAGTTAGAGACTTGAGTACATATCTGGAGCAAGTTATAACACTAAAGTGGCAGAACTTTTCATAAATTGGTTGAGTGGGTATAACTAAGTCCTATTATGCCTATGCTCTGCCGATGCTTTGCCCACGTTGGCATAGCTGCGCTTGGTTGGCATGAAAATGTCAAAAGTCACAATATCTGTGTGCAACTTCTAAGTTACCCAAAAGTAAGTTGTGACGTGATCAGATGAATAAGGGTATGTGCTCACGGTCCAGAGGAGCTGAGTGTAGCTCCTCAAGACCTAAGTGAACCCGCAGGTGGCTGCAGGGAGACTGCAGCCGCCCTGTACTCACCATGTGTGGCGCTGCAGGGCGGCTTCTCCCTGTAGTCACCCTGTGGCAGCCGCTTCTGACTCTGCAGCATGAAATGAACGTGCGGAGGAGGAGCGGAATGCCGGCAACCCGCATAACAGCTGTCAGATCCTGGGATCCGGTTAAGCATAGTGAGGATGGGATTTCTTGAAATCCCATCCACTGTGCTTGTGCTGCACTACGCAGCATTTTGGACGAAGCGTGTTGCCGCTGCGTCCAAAACACTGCGTAAACTGATCGTGAGAATGCAGCCTAACACCTGAATTTTAGAGCAGACAGCACAATACAAAATAATATTATGGTACCATGTTAGCCAGAGAAATCAATATAAATACTTAAGTCCCAAAAAAATGAGAAAAGCATTCTAGGAGTGATACCTTTATTGGCTAATCAGAAAAATTATACTTGTAAGCTTTCAGAGGCCACATGGCCCCTTCATCAGACAATACTACAAATGAATTATTGAGACATTTAAATAGGTATTACAGCAGGACATGAAGTGATGCTAAGTACAGATGGGCTAAGAAAATTAAAGTAAGGTCTTTGTTACCGATGCAGATGAGGTGGAAGTGGTCTTTTACAGATCTGAAGACCTTCTTGTCGAGGTGTGAACTGTGTCCATGTAATGACTCATGAATCCAGGTGTCAAATTGAGTCCCACTTTTAGAGATTGGAACATTCTTATGAGCCTGAATTCCCAGATTTTTCTTTCACTATCATTTTTAAAGTGACCTTTCAGTATTAGGACTTTTAAGTCTGCCATGTTGTGTCCAGCTCTAGAGAAGTGTATTCCTACAGGCTTGTCCAGCTCATTTTTTACTGTATGTCTATGTAGGTTCATCCTTGTTTGTAATTTTTGCTTTGCTTCACCTGACATGGCTGTAAGAAATGGAGACTTAATGATTACAGTTGGAAATGTTGAAGACATCC
Organism: Allobates femoralis; assembly: GCA_033576535.1. NCBI lineage: Eukaryota > Metazoa > Chordata > Amphibia > Anura > Aromobatidae > Allobates > Allobates femoralis. The sequence continues at coordinate 157,072,467 of JARQOC010000001.1, forward strand.
AAAAATACATACTTACAGAATTCATACGTAGAAGTGACCATACACCTGCTCTTGTTTGAATAAAGATAGGAAACTAAGAATATGTTCCCATAGCGTAATAGTTATCTACTCTACCTCTCTTTTTAGACCTAATAATGCTTGAGCCAAGGTTATGTTAAATAACACCTGATTAACACTATGATTAACGCTATAGCACCGTGGGGGGCACTTAGATGAGAAGGAATGGAAGGAAGTGCTAGCAATCAAGAATGGGCTTTTGAAGGGCGCCAAGGTCCTGCAGGATGATGAAGCATGATATAGAACTGCTCCGAGGTGAGGAAATTATTGTGGATTGAATATTGTGACACTGCTCTGGTGAATACACATACATGCCACCACCCGACAAGATGTCGCTAGCGGAATTTACCGCACCCATGCCTATGCTGACGCATTCTAGACGCCCTCCGCCATATTCCCCTGAGGGCTGGACATGTAAGGTGTGTCAGACACAAAATCCAGACTGGCGTGCCCACATGCACAGTCTGTGGGGCAGGCTGCCCACATAGGCCCACCACCCTGTATCCAGTTCTCAATGTAGATGGCACGCCTTACACTCCAGCCTCCACCAATGTTGACTTGCAGCACTTCCCATCTTGGCCGCTCCCCTCTGGCAACCATGTTAACACAGAATAACGCCCAAGCAGCGATTACAAAGCAGGGCGCGTCTACTTCCTCTCAAGCCACCATCTTAGCACAGACCTTACCCGGCCCAGCGGCCATTTTACCTCCATCAGCAGTGTCCGGAATATTCACAAATGGGGATGGGGACAAACCAGAAGGCGGTGAGGAGGAGGCCGCTGAGGGAGAAGACCTAATGTCATGGGGAGATGAAAAATTTGCAGTTGGGTCTGGAACTAAGCCAAAAAATACACAACGATACCCTCCACGACTGAACGAGAGGACAATGTGCCCTGGTAAAAGCTATAATGCCATTCCACATTTTTGACCCACCTAACTGGGGTCAGCCAAGCTGGGAACAGGCAGTCCTGGAGATAAAAGCACTCGACAGGAAGAAGAGTGGGGTTAAAGGGTCCCTTGATGCTCATGTCTATATAAATTCCATAGGGATTCCACAAGGAGTGCCTGATGAATTTAAAGCTAGAGACCAAGTACAGAGGTTTTGAGTCTATCCTGCCCATAATAACAGCAAACAAGAATGTAGCCTGGATAAATTACGTTTACTATAATCAACAACGATTTTTGAACTTCACCAGTGATGCCCTAAAGGGAATAGTCCAACAATTAGATCCCACCTCCATAATGGCTTTCCAGAATAGAATGGCTTTGGATATGATCCTAGCTGAGCACGGGGGCGTGTGCAAACGAATCGGAAGCAACTGCTGTACATTCATACCAAATAATACTGCCTCAGATGGGAGCATAGCCAAAGCCCTAAAAGGACTCACGGACCTGTCAGAAGAATTAGCTCATAATTCTGGTGTCCAGGATCAATGGGACACTTGGTTTGGGTGGTGGGATGGATGGCAGAGAGTACTTATCAAACTGAGTATAATTATCCTTTGTATTTTATTCATAGTGGCCCTAATTTCATGCTGCGTAAAACCTTGCATTAGAAGGTGATGTCTCACGCCATGAAGGAGACAGTGATGACAATGTATGCAGATCTCCAAAGACCAAATAATGAAGAAGAGTATATGGTCCTGAGAAGAATGATCTTGCCGTCAGGCCCCAGGAGGAATATGAGAGAATGAGATCTATCCCAGAAGGCAGAGCAGGGACAGGTTAGTGTGCGGCTAAGGCTTACTGCAAAAGGGTTCCGACGTTACGGTTTGTCTCATTGTTGGTGAAGTCTCCTCCCCCTTCCTCTACCTTTTCCTACTCCACCGCCTAGGGCAAAGAAATTAGGGTAAGATTTTGTATGTCTCCAAGGGGGAAACTGACATGACTGTAAGAAATGGAAACTTAATGATTACAGTTGGAAATGTTGAAGACATCCAAGAATACTTACATACTTACAGAACACATACGTAGAAGTGACCATACACCTGCTCTTGTTTGAATAAAGATAGGAAACTAAGAATATGTTCCCATAGCGTAATAGTTAAGTTCTCTACCTTTTCTTTTTAGACCTAATAATGCTTGAGCCAAGGTTATGTTAAATAACACCTGATTAACACTATGATTAACGCTATAGCACAAAAATAATGATTAAGCTATTTTAAGGAATAAACTGCCGTTTCAGCTAACATGATGCAATGTTGCAATGTACCCTTAGAGACACCCATAAGGAGAGTCCTTGAGTGACTAGTATATAAACTGTATCGATATCTCTCTAATAAAGGCTTGTCTTGAATTTCTACCTTGACTGATTGCCAGTGTGGTTCTTCACCGGTGCGTGCACACACCTTGACCAAGCATCCAATTCGGCGGCAGACATTTAAGAAGATAGCCCACCCGCAGTTTGAGGCCTTCCATTTCACACCAATATATTTCCCTTTAGTGCACCTTGTACATTGTATCATGTACACCACATTGGAGGATGTACATGAAAAAAAGTCCATGATCTGATAGTCCTGGTTTGTGTTGAGTATAGGGACTGTATATGTTGGTGATATGTGGGTACAAGTCTTGCATTTCTTGCTGTTACAGGGGAATGGCCTGTCTGTGATGGTGATGTGAGGACACTTCTGAAAAGAGATTCCTTAAGTTGGGCATCTGTTTGTAGGAGAGCAGTGGTAGTTCTGGAAATATTGGGAAAGTAGACAGCCTAACAAATAGGTACACAATGTTTCAGTAAATAGCCATTGTACTATAGATAGTTATTTAATTTATCATGGATTTGTATTAGCTGGAATTAAGCAATTAAGACATCAATTCATGGACTCCAACTAGACATCTTGAAAATTGCAAGCAATTGGATCTGGTGGAAGTAGTGGAGGGGCGAGGGACCCCCAGTGTATTCCTGTCACTTGACGCAGAGAAAGCGTTTGACAGGGTGCACTGGGGCTACCTTCGTGAGGTCCTCAGGAGGTTCGGTTTCTCCGGACCAATCCTGTCGGCCGTGTTGAGTCTCTACTCTTCCCCGGGAGCTCGCGTCTCAACGTCAGGGTTTCTCTCACGACACATTGACATCACCAACGGAACGAGGCAGGGGTGCCCTTTATCACCCTGATCTTTGCCCTTGTCATGGAGCCCCTTGCCGCAGCAATCAGATCCAACCCTAAGATAGTCGGCATTCAAGTGGGAGCAAAACACCATGTCATAGGGCTGTACGCTGATGATGTCATTATTACATGTACTGACCCCATCAGTTCCATCCCAGCAATACTCAAGGACTTAGACGACTTCTCGAATATATCATATTATAAACTAAATATGGGAAAGACCATGGCACTCCCTATTAATATATCAGAGCTGGACTTGAGGACCCTCTCCTCACAGTTCACCTTTTCTTGGGTCCCGGAGGCATACCCTACTTGGGAATTACTTTATGTGCTTCTAAACAAGTGGCCCGTGTGAATATGTCAACCTTATGGCTACGCTGAGGGGGACCCTTAACTCCAGCTCTTTTCCTCTTTTGTCCTGGATGGCGCGAATCCAGGCATTCAGGATGCTCTGGTTGCCAAAACTTCTATATCTCTTTCGCTGTGTCCCGACGTGCTACCCAAGCAAACTCCTAAACCAGCTACAAAAACAGATTAATAAATTCATCTGGGCAGGAGGAAGACCGAGAGTCCAAAGATGGTCGATGTACCTGAAGCTGAGGAGAGGAGGGATGGGAGTTCCAGATGTGATCACTTACCACAAAGCAACACTTCTAGAAGCATCTAGAGATTTGTGGGAAACGACAGTTGACTTTAGGTTGGGTTCAGCTGGAGACGGAGTTGGCACGGGGATCTCGCCTGACAAGCTTCTATCTACGGCTGCTCTGGGACCGGTAGGGGTGACTCACCCACTATCCACGGTTCGAGCGCTCCAGGCAGCGTGGGGAAAAATACCACGTTCTTGGTCTAAAATGCCCCCGGAGGGGATCCCATTGGAGGCTTTTCGGGTGCACATCCCTTCTTTGAATCTATACCCTGGCAGAGGCTGGGAATTAACACTCTGGGTGACATGCTGAAAGACGGTAAACTACTTACATTTGACAGATTTAGTGGAGACAGTCAAGATCTGAGACGAACATATCTGCAGTACTCTCAGGTGCGGCACTTTCTTGAATCTTCAGATTGTTCACATGACCTGGGACAGCCCTCTCCCTCCCCATTTCAGCGCCTTCTACTTGCAGAAGCCACTACCCCAAAGGCATTATCCACTATATACGAAGGTTTACTTATTCAGAGCACTCCCATGAAGATACCTTCAATGGTGGCGTGGAAAAAAGACTTACATTTTACTGCTGACATGGATGAGTGGGAGGGGGCTGTAAGGAGTGTTACGCAGGCTACAAAGTGTATCAACCATCTGGAATCCCTAAAAAAGGTACATTTGTGTTGGTACACCCCCCTTCCCCCCGCTAGGCTGGTTAAATTTGGCTCGGGAGTTTTTCCCCTGTGCTGGAGACCGTGTGGTCAGAAAGGTGACTTGGAGCATATGTGGTGGTCGTGTCCCAGGATCTCCCAATTTTGGGCTCTGGTGGCCGGTCTGGTGGGGACAGTGACAGACACGCATGTCCCCCTGTCCCCACAGCTAGCAGTGCTGCATATAGGTGCGGAGTCCTTTCCCCCAGTACCACGGCATGTATTATCTTACATTTTAATTTGCAGCAAGGTTATGTGTGGCATCACCTTGGAAAAATGCGACCCCTCCATCTTTAGGGGATCTCACTAAGAAACGTAACATAATGTTCACTCACGAGTATTATTTAGCGATGAATGCCCCGAGACGTCGGTACGTAACTGAGGTTTGGGAGTTGTGGGCTGCTCATCCGCTGGCCTCAAGTCTTCCAACTTGATCATAGTCCCTGGGTCGTGACTGCTTCTTCTATTATTTTCTACTTCTTTCTTTCTTTCTATCCTCTTTACCGTCTCTGTTTGCTCATACTTCCTTCCCCCACCCCTCTATTTTTCCATTCCTCTATCTAGCCCCTGCTTCCCTCCCCCCCTCATTCCCCTTCCCTTATCTCCCCCTTGTTCACCCTAAGCTTCCCATTCCCCTCCCCTCCCCCCTCCCTCCGCCAAATCCCCTCAACCCCGCCCCTGATTGGTTTATAGTTAGCTTGGAGAAGTCCACTAGCTCTGAACTTTTTTTGAACCCCACTGACTCGATTACTTGGGGTTCCTAGATGCGGGAGACGTGGTCATCCACAGACCCACTCATGGATGTTCCGAAGTCACAAAGTCTTATTCCACAGTCCTAGGCGACTTTTTGCTTTAACTGAACTGATCTGCTCTGGAGAGATAACTTGGGTTCCATAGTTTGAATCCTTTGCTCAAAAAATGTTGGTTTTGACTGTTATTTTACATTCCTGTCTCCTCCTAACATTAACCCCTCCCCCCCTCTACCCCCCAACTTCTCCTCCCCCACCCCCAACCCCCACGTATTTGTATTGTTATTACCATCTTCTGTATGGTATTTGTCACTGTTGGTGTAGTTTTATAAAGTGATACCTGATTTGCTGATAATAAAAATATATTGAAGACTAAAATTGCAAGCAATTACAAAAAAGCATATTGAAAAAATGTTGACCTTAGCTTTATGTGCTCATATTATATCTTAATCAATTATTGCAACGGATCACACAATTTTGGCAGATTTTACTTTTAAAGGATTATTCTCATTATTGATCATTCAAATAATTAACAATTAGAACCATGGTTGCATCATTGGGCCAAACAGTCCTCCCTTCAATAGCAAACACAGATTTTCCTCTGCAGCTGAGGTGGACATACCTTTGGTGGAGCCATGCAGGAATCCAAGAGTTCTATGGGGTCGAGGGTGCACTGCCTGGTAAAGATTAAGGTGAGTGCACGACTCAGAAGCTTCCTCCCTGCTGCCCACAACCAGGCCAACCATGTCTGGGTATTATAATTTCAGAGCCCTGAGCTCCCCTATGGGTTTTTAGTTACATGGGCGGACAACCATATTATGGATACTTACCCTGTATAGGACCCCACTTGCAAATCAGAGTCACCTTTTTAGGTTTTGTATGATCATTACCTTATTGTTATGTGCTATCTAATTACCCTTACTCTGTGGGACTGTATAACTTTCTGCAATGCTTTACATGGTGGTGTCCTTGCTGCTAACAATGGTACTATTCCATGAACTTTAATCTGGTTTCCACCCATAGTACACCAGTTAACTGGGCTCTGACGTCAAGGGTTACCTTTGTTGAACAAATCAGGAGCTTTAATTCTCCTTATGGGTTCATTACATTCTATTAATATTAGCCATACTTAACCCCTTCCCGACCTCCAGTATGATGTTCTACAATGTCATGAGCCGGTAAGGGGGGTTTGATGTGAGCTCCAGCGCGGAGCTCACATCAAACACCCGACATCTCAGCTGATCTCATCAGCAGAGATGTCGGGCTAACAGCACTGATCGGATCCAGGATCCGATCGGTGCTGTTCACCCTTTGGATCCCGCCGTCAATCTGACAGCGGGATCCAAAGGCGCTGCGGCGGGGAACGCGCTGTTCCCCGCCTGCACTGGAGATCCCGGAATAGTATCGCGGGATCTCCGGCGCTCACATGACAGGCTGGGGCTCTGGCTAGACCCCAGATGCTGTCACGGAGAACTTCTGGGTTGTGGTTGGCAGGCACTGCCAACCACAACCAGTCGTGATTCTGAGAGATACAAGATGAGCTGCAGCTCATATGCATCTCCCAGAAGCGATCGGACTGTGCAGCAAGGTGCCTCTCTATGGGGCAGTGTAAAACTAAGAATGAAACCTGTAAAAAAAAAAAAAAACATAAAAGTTCAAATCACCCCCCTTTCACAATAAAAGCATGAAAAAAAAAATACACGTTTGGTATCGCCGCGTTCAGAATCGCCCAATCTATCAAAATATTAAATCTGTTAACGAGAGCCGTAAACCCGTAACGGAAAAATAAATCCAAACGCCAAAATTACGCTTTTTTTGGTCACCGCAACATTGCTATAAAATGCAACGACGGCGATCAAAACAGCGGATCCACCCAAAAATGGTATCATTAGAAACGTCAGCTCAAGACGCAAAAAAATAAGGCATCACACAGCCCCAGATCCCGAAAAATGAGGACGCTACAGGTCGCAGAAAATGGCGCAAAAAGTCAATTTTTGTTTTTTTCAAACTTCTGAATTTTGTTTCCCCACCTAGATACCAATAAAGGTATACATGTTGGGTGTCTACAAACTCATTCCGACCCAAGACATCACCCCGTCATGTCGGTTTTATCATATAGTGAACATGGCGACTAAAATACCCAAAAATCAAATGTGTAATTGCACTTTTTTTTTGCAATTTCTCTGTACACTATGTGGTAAAATAAATGATTGCATATGAAAGTACAACTCATCCCGCAAAAAAAAATCCGTCACATGTCTATATTGATGGAAAAATAAAAAAGTTATGGCTCTTGGAAGCAGGGAGCAAAAAACGAAAAGAAAAATAAAAAATTCCAATGTCATGAAGGGGTTAAAGCCTCGCAAACTCACCCATACGGAGGGGCCTTGTGGTACACAGTCTGGACCACTACTTTGTTAAGTCTAAAGGTTAGTGATTGTTTTTACCTTTGTCAAGGTTTCCTGAAATATATTTTTGTACCAGCTATCCGGTTGTGCGCGCCCATATACAGAAGCTCTTCTCTCTTTTTTACACAGGAATCCTAGACGCAAGGGACCCCACATCCACCACCAAAGCAGCAAACTACTTCGGAAACAGACACTTTATTGGACTGCTAAGGGGACATATATTGTTCTTGCACAGAGCCCTCTTCTGACTGTGTTCTGCAGCATCACAAGATCACAGGGGCACTGTCTATGATCCAGTGATCTAGTCAGCACTTACCAGCTCTACTGTAAAGGGCTTGTAAGGGCTGCATTCCTTGCCTAGGAAACAAACTACTCCTAATGTCAATAGTGGCTGGTAAGCAAGGCAACAGCTAGGAAACTATACGATTAAAAATTCGTCCATTCTCATGAACTGAGAACATTTTTAATAAGAAGTAAATTGCAAGTACTTTGCAATTGTAACTATAATTTTGAGAACAATCCAATAATAAAAAAAAATCCAATCAAATTTGCAATAAAAAACAATTGTTTACGCCTTTTACATATTTGGTATAAATATAAGATAGTAATAATAGACATATCTCACATCTTTGCTATCAGTACACTTCAACGTGATTTGTGTTGTGGTGAAGAGTAAATAGTTTCCCTTACAATGTACCTCCAACACTATTTAATGTAGATACCTAAGAAGATAACAAAACATGTAAAGGTGAAACAAACCATAGGTAAAAATGATAGCTATAGAGATGAAAATATAGAAATTAATCTTTAATATCGTAAAAGAAGATTATTTACACTTGGTGGACACGATACAATTGTCAAAACTCTCGCTGCCAAAGGGTTAACCCAAATCTCATAAAAAGAATAAAATAACATAAAACACGGCTTTTGGCATAAAATTGGATCAAAGATTATAAGAGTAAATCAGTAGGAAATCCAATGAATATTGATTTCTAGTGACTAGCGTACAAAAGGTATTACAATTTTGCACTGTCATAAATATACTTTGAGGTTGTAAATACCAAGCATACTACTGAATTTACAATACCACAGTAACTATAAAACAACATTATTCAGAATGTATTCTTTAGATATTTCATGCAAGGTAGATAAACAGAATATTTGTATGGAGCTCGACCACAGACGGGAATATATCTTCCCTACTTAATGCAACAATGAGCAGAGAAAATCAATTGATGTTGTAAATAGTTATTAGAAAAAGGCACTTATAAGTAACTTCCATTAGTGACATGACAGAAAGTATGGGAACAAATTTACATTACATGGGTAATGTTTCATAAGTCTCTTCTACAAATCAAACAACAGCAATCGGCTCCAAATTTATATAATATCATTAAAATATTTTGCATACACAGTTCCTAGAAATATACTGGCGGGGTTTACATAGGAATTACTGATCAAGGTTGGAGAAAGGTGACTGGAAGTAGGTGACAAAAAAGTAATGTATGATTATATGCCTGGCAATGGCATGCAAAAAAATAGCAAAAATGAATTTAACATGTGGAGTGATTAAATGTTTTAATGTACTGTGCCCTAAAAAAGTATTCAAACCCCGGGAACTTTGCAACATTTTTCACGTTACACCTACAAACTTTAATGTATTTTATTGGGATTCTATGTGATATACCAGCACTAAGTGGCAAGTATTTGTGAAGTGTAAAGGAAATGATACATGGTTTTCTAAGTATTTTAAAAATGCAAATCTGAAAAATTGTTATGTGCATTTGTATTCATTTCCAATAAGACAACACTATATAGGACCACCCTTCACTGCAACTACTGCTGCAAGTCTTTTGGGGTCTGTCTCCACCAGATTTGCACATCTAGAGGTTGTGCTGCATGTTTGGAATATATTCATGGAAAATTTCAGAATGTACTAAATATGTTGAGGTGTCCACAAACTTTAATAGCCAAATATACGTCCAGTATACATTGAGATAGTGCACACTTAACTGCATAGAAAGTGCAGTCAACTAGATTATGCAATACAACTAAATATATAAGAAAAAAACTTTTTTTTATGAAGTCAACGACATATGTATAAACATAGCATTCTATACATTTGGCAAATAGTATCATTAAAGGGGTGGTCCAAAGGCAAAAGTAAATTTCATTTAAAATCGTTATTTGATACTATAATCTAAGCTATTTTCTCATGTACCTTTATTAAAAATCCCCTACTGTTCCCTATCTGCAATCTCTAACTACTATTTTATTTTTTTTTCCATCTTCGATCTGATGATGATTTGTTTAAGAATCCCAGTGTATGCTGGAACACTTAGACGAAGTGTCATAAGGCGGTTGAGTCTATGGCAGTGACTGCAGCCCCTCTAACCTCCCTCCTTTCTTGTGCATGAAAAAAATTGTTTATGTATTCTTTTCCTATACAAGGCTAGTTTCCCACTAGAGTTTTTTGGAATCCAGGGGCATGCAGAAAAGGCCTGCATACCTCCGGAGTCCCCCACAATTATGAAACTGCATGCACCTGCACCCTGTGCAGGAGCCATCTGGTTCTATATTTGACAGGGACCTTGTGCATGCTTCCGCGCATGCACAGTTCATAGCACATGGACGGGAAATCCAGATCCACCGGGATCCACCGGGATCCTTAGTTCAGATGATTCTGTGGTGCATAGACCCCCATTCAGATTTTACCCACGGTTCACGTTTTTTTTTCACGGAGACCAAATCGCAACAAGACGCAGATTTTGTCTCCACCAAAAATCTGTGAACTCAAACATCCACCCACATTCAGGGCAAATCCTACACAACAGAATGCACCCACAAATATCTGTGACCCCACTGAATGTCAATGTGGACAAAAACTGATGCGGGTGCATCCATTTTAGGCCGGATTGTCAATGATGCCAAAAAATAGCAGTTTGAAACCAGCCTAACAGTCCATGAAATCAGACAGCACTCAGACGGCATCCAGGTTCTCTCGATTTTTTTCAAGGACACATAGACTTGCATTGCTTATTTTGATTCAAAATATCAAAATAATAATAATGTCTCCATCCGAGATTTTGCACTGACCACTCGGCCCACAGAAAATCTCAGCCATGTGAATGACCCCATTCACTATTAGAAGTACGAATGCCGTCCATCCCAAACACGAATAGCACTTTTGCGCAAAATTTGTGCAAAATACGGATGACTAAATGAGGCCTTAATCATCTACAGTGCGTTAACCTAGCCTAAAGTAGGCTGAATTAAAAAAAAAATTTCAATATTTTATGTTTTGCACCTACATAGTGGTAGAAAGACTTCTTTTTTATTAGAGAAATGGTAATTTGAAATTATGGTACACCATTCATGTTACAATATTATGTACTGAAAAAAGTTTATTGCAATAGTAAAAAAAAAAAAATTCTTCCATTGTATTTTTGGGTTTTGTTTTTGCAATGACCTGGAAACATGGTTGAATGAGTTAGTACACTTGCAGCAACATCAAAGCTGTATAAATTTTTTATTTTTTGGAAAAGAGGTCAAACTTTCAAACTTTTATTTAAGGGGGTGTTATTCTTTAATATTTAAAAATAAACTTTTTTTTTTTCTTTAGTGGACAAGCCTATAATCTACAGTCCAAGTATGAAAAGTTAATAGTATGCAAATGATGCAAAAATGAAAACAAAATTTTAAAAACATCAAGATTTCTGCAGTATAAAGTCTGAGTGTCACAAAAATAAATGCATTTCTAAAGGTTGTCTGAGGTGAGTACTACCACCCTGAATGCACACAAATCATCAAGATCAACTGCTGGCAGCTGCCTTAACATTTGCCACTCAATGATGTTCCACAGGTGCTTGATGGGAGACAAGTCCAGATGCATTTCAGGCCATTTCGCAACATTTAGGCTATGCTGTATGCTTACAGAAGCATGAGCAACATGTTGCCTGGCATTGTCGTACTTCTTACTGAAAAACAACTCCTGAGATGCTTTAAAGAAATTGCCATTCTAATGACTCCATGATTTATCCATTCTGAATTATAAGTGACATTTGATTACTTGCCTATCATAAAGACATCTGGGATGTTGATAGTTGGCAATTACAAAGGGAGCTGCCAGCAGCGAATCTTGATTATGTGTATGTCAACATACCTTCAGTGTGCAAAACCCTTCTCAGACAACTATGAATAAGGTAATTGACAGCAGCCAATTTATGTAAGTGTGTGTTTTTATGCCCCTAGTGCTGATGCTCAATTGTAATTAGTTCATCATGATGTTTTAAAAAAAAAAAAAATTGCTTTAATTTTTTTCAGTGTTTACACATTAACATATCTAAATCTGTGATTTTCATAGTTTCTTGACTTTTCCTTTTTGATGTTGCAATTTCATTATTGAGGAATTAATATATTATGATCAGGTTCGATCAGGTTTGTGTGCCAAAACCAAGGGAGGAACCAGGAGAGGAACTTGCAGAGAAAATAATAATTGAAAGATTGACACCTGCTCTGAGTTTTGGAGACACTCCTGGTTTTGACACACAAACCTGATGGAACTTGATCAGGAAAAAAACTGCAGTGTGAAACCAGCCTAAAGAAATCAGCCAAGACATCAGGAAGAGAATTGTAGACTTGTATGTATGTATCACAGAGGTTGTCATCCTCTGTGATGTAAACCTGGATGTTTGCTCTGGTACCTGTAGTACCAAGAGAATTATTAGGGTGTTGCAGGGCCAGGTTTTATGGATAGCAAGAGAGATGGGCAGATCTGGCTATCCACATACCTCCACCCATGGGTGTGTCTTATATCTTGCAAATGGTGTCTGTTTTTATTGACACATGCTCAGTGTGTGGAGGTTGCCATACCTCCACAAAAAACTTCTGAGAGAGAGTGTATCCCATTGTTCTGACCGGGCAAGGTATCTGTGGGGGATGCTACACCACCGCTCAGATACGTCGGGGGAGAAGTACCCACAAGTAAAACGGACTGTTACATCATGTTATGATCCTTTAAGTTGAAAGTGGGCTTGTGTTATGTTCCTGGAGAGTGGTTTATGTGTTGCTCAATAAACCTGCTAGACTTTTTAAGTAGACGTGTTCCCGTTGTTACGTCAAAAAGCAAGCTGAGTGAGTAACCCAATCACCACACTTGTTACAGATTTTGCATTGGTGCAAAATAGGTCAAGTTATATCTGTGACTCACTAATTATGTTATGTAGATCTCCCACAATGCTTACATTTTCATTGAAAAAAGGTAAATATTTCATCATAGCAAAGCACTTTTTAACATATGTTAATGGTATAACACTGGAGCTAGCGTATGGGTGACCACTATCCCTATGGTCGTTGATGTTTTGCTGCTGGAAGCCTTAGTGAAGTACCGTGTTTAACCTCACCTGTCGTAAACTTTGTTATTGTTAATGATGTGATAAGCCTCAGCGCTACATCTATTTATAAGGATAGGCACTTCAACTTGTTTGGTGCAACCTTTTTTGGGATGTTTATTAAAATATCAGGAAGAGTTTGTAAAAAAAATATAAAATATCTCTATACAAGTAAAAAAGGGGGGTTAAAAAGTGGACAATGCGATGGTAGTCCAGAAGTCCCACTTTATGCTCTAAAGGTTGTTGTGGTGTGGGTCCTTTTTTTCTTATATTATTCTTGTACGGCCTGTAAACATTTGGCTACTTGTGTTTACAGGTCATACAAGAATAATATAAGAAAAAAAGGACCCACACCACAACAACCATCAGAGTATAAAGTGGGACTCCTGGACTACCATCATATTATGCACTGTTTAACCCCCCTTTTTTTTTACTTGTATAGAGATATTTTATATTGTTTTAAAAACTCTTTTAATAAACATCCCAAAAAAAGGGTCGCACCAAACAATTTGTAGTGCCTATCTTTATAAATAGATGTAGCTCTGAGCCTTATAACATTATTAACAATAACACACTTTTTAACATAATCCAGGAGGCCTATTTTGATGCAATGATTTGTAGACTTTAAGCGGTTGGCCCATTTGAAATTTTGTACTTGCCTTAAAAAGATGTGTGATGTTTGGCAAATAAAATGTTAAAAAACCTAATTCCTTACTGAATAGGACATGTGATACTTTACCTACTGCACATGAGTACTACGAGTAAATTCTGGAGATGGCAATCACAGTCTATGGCTCTCATGATTTTGTTAGGTCGGCTTCACACCACGGTGTGATCAGGTCCGGGGCTGTCCGGTCTAAACCGGACAGCCCCAGACCCAATTTGCAAACATAACTGGAGGGAAAATATGCCCTCCGGTCCAGTTTGCAGCCGGATCCCTCAGATCGCAGCCGCAGCTGCTAAAATTTCAAGATCGCGGCTAGCGGGGAGCAAGCCGCGGCCTTGAAATGTCTGCAGGGGACAGCTGGTGGTGCTGAAGTTTAGCAGTGCTGGCTGCTAAACTTCAGCCGCCAACGTCCGGCTCCTGGACCCGATGTTTTTGTCGGACCGTGGCGATCTGGTGCCATAGACTCCCATGTTAGGGAGCGCCGGATCGCCCCAGAGCCAGGAGGGTACGATTTGTTCCAATTTTTCCCTCGGACACAAAAATGTTGCTTTGTGTCCGGGAGAAAAATCTGAATTCTCCCAGATCCTCACAGACAGATGGAAACTGGATGGCACATAGCTGCCATCCAGCTCCATCCGGCCTCATAGGAATACTATTGGGGCAAAATCGGATCCAGGGCTGTCCAGTTCACACCGGACAGCCCCGGATCCACAAAATAGTGATGTAAAACCAGCCTTATTCATGTTATTCTCCCAACTGACTAAAGCTGGCAATACATATGGAATAATTTATGGACAAACATTCATTCAGCAGACATCTATCCCTCCTGACTCATTCACACTCACACTTTAACTTAAGTGTTTTGTTTTCAATGGCAATAAATGAGAAAGTAGCAGCCAGATACCCCTTCTGTAAAAACAAAATAATAAGTGTTGGGATGCCCCCACAAAAAAACTCAGCACATTTGGCCAAATTTAATTTGTTGTCTCAGGAGCTGTGTGTCTTCAGATTGCAGCCTGTCCTGACACGTGACTAGGACTGCTTGCCATCTGAATTACATGAATGATGCCGTTTTTTGCATTCAAAAAGAACTCATTAAACCATAAGAAAGCTAACTGCTTGAGGGCTAAAAATTCAACAGGTGCAAAGTTATGTTTTTACACATACTGTTGTGTTAAAAATTATAGCAGTGTGTTCAAAAACATGAGATAAGCACAAAATCTTTATAGTAGTTTTTATTTCCATGCATTCGGAACATTGGACAGTTTTTCTAAATCAAAGCATGAAGAGAAATGTATTGGCTTTGACTCAGAAACAGCACTTTTTATATCACCCCACAAGTGTCCTGTTTGATTATGGTCTGGGGATTGGGCTAGTCACTCTATAACCTCAATTTTGTTTGGCTGGAACCAGGTTTTTGCAAATTTACTGGTGTGTTTAGGGTCGTTGACTTGTTGAAAAACCCATTTCAAGGGCATTTCCTCTTCCAGTATTTTGATATATGAAAACAGGTAGATGATGCCTGGTATGTGGTAAATAGACCTGGCACCATAATAAGAGAAACATACCCATATAATGATGCTTGCACCATCATGCTTCACTGTTTTCAGAGTGTACTGTGGCTTGAATTCAGAGTTTGGGGGTCGTCTGATGAAGTGTAACTTTGGGGGATTTCTTGCTAATAGATTAGCTTCACACATGTGTCTTCTAACTGTCACAGTACTCACAGGTAACTTGAGACTGTCTTTGATCATCCTGGAGCTGATCGTTGGCTAAGTCTTTGCCATTCTGGCTATTTTTCAAACCAAATGGTTGTCTTCTATTTCTTTCAAGTCTCTCTAGTTTTTCTTTCCATTTTAAAGCATTGGAGATAATTTTAGCTGAACAGTTTATCATTGTCTCCACTTCTTTATAAGTTGTACCCTCTCAAATCAACTTTTCAATCAAAGTACACTGTTTTTCTGAACAATGTCTCAAACAACCCATATTTCTCAGGCTTTCAAGGAGAAATGCATGTACAACATGTGCTGGCTTCACCCTTAAATAAGGGTCACCTGATTCACACCTTTTTCTCCACAGAATGATTGACCTCACTAATTAACTCCACACTGTTATTATTTTGAACAAACCCTCTTTAAATTAGTTGTTCAAATATACAGACTCAAAAACATGCAGATCATGAATGCTGAGTCTGTTGGTTTTCTAAGAACCTACTACACCAACTGGTAAATTATTAGACATGTGGTAATGTAATTTATACCTAAAACAATTAATAATCTGGTTAGTCATATATGAATGTTATTATTTTGAACACTACTGTAGGTCCCAAGGATACTAACAGGGCTTCAACTCACGGTTTTGAAGATTAGGATGGGGTCAGCACCACCTTGCAGCGTCTCCCATACAGCCTGGGAGATTTCACCGCCGCCTGCAAGCTTTCAGCCCTTGGCTATGGAGGATGATGAGGAGGGTCCTCCCTGCTGCACCGCTCTGCAAGCTCTGGTGCTCACTTCCAACAGTCCGATACGTCACATCCAGTTTTGTGTTATAGGAGAAGAAAAAGAAGTCGCACTCAGAGCTTCTATAAACAGCGGTTCTTTATTGTGCTTCAGTGCACATAGCAGGTGGTGGCATGCGGGTGGGAGGACAGGGGGCACGACGTTTCGCGCCGTATAAGGCGCTTCAGCAGGTTAGTTAGGAGGACTAACCTGCTGAAGCGCCTTATATGGCGCGAAACGTCGTGCCCCCGTCCTCCCACCCGCATGCCACCATCTGCTGTGTGCACTGAAGCACAATAAAGAACCGCTGTTTATAGTAGCTCTGAGTGCGACTTCTTTTTCTTCTCCTATAACACATAACAGGGCTTCAGCATATGCCCTTCCGTAAGAAATTACCGTATATACTCGCGTATAAGCCGAGTTTTTCAGCCCAAAAATTGGGCTGAAAAGTGCCCCCCTCGGCTTATACGCGAGTCAATACGGCCCCTCAAAGTTTTGCGCCCCCACCTCCCTTTCTGGGCCCCCCCGCATGCAGCGCTGCGCATATACATTACCGGTCTAGCAGCTGTCACCCTCCAGTGGCGGATCGCGGCTCCCGGCTCCGGGCTCCATCTTCCTCGCTGTCTTCCTGCTTGTCAGGTGACCGGCCCGCGTCGCGATGACGTCATCGCGATGCGCGATGAGCCCCGGTCACAAACCAGGAAGACAGCGAGGAAGATGGAGCCCGGAGCCGGGAGCCGCGATCCGCCATCGGAGGGTGACAGCTGCTAGACCGGTAATGTATATGCACAGCGCTGCATGCGGGGGGGCCCAGAAAGGGAGGTGGGGGCGCAAAACTTTGAGGGGGGCCCTGCTGGGGCCCTGTATACTACCACTGGGGCTGTATACTACCACTGGGGCTGAATATACCACTGGGGCTGCTGTATACTACCACTGGGGCTGTATATACTACCACTGGGGCTGTATACTACCACTGGGGCTGTATATACTACCACTGGGGCTGTATACTACCACTGGGGCTGTATATACTACCACTGGGGCTGTATATACTACTACTGTGGCTGCTGTATACTACCACTGGGGCTGTATATACTACCACTAGGGCTGTATACTACCACTGGGGCTGTATACTACCACTGGGGCTGAATATACCACTGGGGCTGCTGTATACTACCACTGGGGCTGTATATACTACCACTGGGGCTGTATACTACCACTGGGGCTGTATACTACTACTGGGGCTGCTGTATATTACCACTGGGGCTGTATATACTACCACTGGGGCTGTATACTACCACTGGGGCTGTATACTACTACTGGGGCTGCTGTATACTACCACTGGGGCTGTATATACTACCACTGGGGCTGTATACTACCACTGGGGCTGTATACTACTACTGGGGCTGAATATACCACTGGGGCTGCTGTATACTACCACTGGGGCTGTATACTACTACTGGGGCTGAATATACCACTGGGGCTGCTGTATACTACCACTGGGGCTGTATACTACCACTGGGGCTGTATACTACTACTGGGGCTGTATGTATACTACCACTGGGACTGTATATACCACTGGGGCTGTATACTACCACTGGGGCTGTATACTACTACTGGGGCTGTATGTATACTACCACTGGGGCTGAATATACCACTGGGGCTGCTGTATACTACCACTGGGGCTGTATACTACCACTGGGGCTGTATATACTACTGGGGCTGCGTGTATACTACCACTGGGGCTGTATATACTACTGGGGCTGCGTGTATACTACCACTGGGGCTGCGTGTATACTACCACTGGGGCTGTATACTACCACTGGGGCTGTATATACCACTGGGGCTGCTGTATACTACCACTGGGGCTGAATATACCACTGGGGCTGCTGTATACTACCACTGGGGCTGTATACTACCACTGGGGCTGTATATACTACTGGGGCTGCGTGTATACTACCACTGGGGCTGTATATACTACTGGGGCTGCGTGTATACTACCACTGGGGCTGCTGCTGTATACTACCACTGGGGCTGCTGTATATACCTCTGGGGCTGCTGTATACTACCACTGGGGCTGCTGCTGTATATACCACTGGGGCTGCTGCTGTAACACTGCTGGGGCCTGTATATACCACTGGGGAGGCTGCAGTATACCACACTGCTGGGGTCTGTATACCTGTGCTGGGGTCCACCCTCGGCTTATACACGAGTCAATAGATTTTCCCAGGTTTTGGGGGCAAAAGTAGGGGGGTCGGCTTATACACGGGTCGGCTTATACACGAGTATATACGGTAGATCTTTTATTGTCTCATATACCATTACACATCAGTTTATGGCAAATTCTGCAATTTTAGCTGAAAATGCTCAACCCCTTTATTTCCAGAAAATGGACAGAGAGTTTCTGATCTGCGCTGCTGTTCAATAACAAGACTTCCTCTGTGCTTTAAATAGTGGATCTTAATTCCTACGCGTTTCGAGATCCTCCTGATCTCTTCCTCAGGGATGCATACAACAGAGTTGAACAACAACAGAGAAAGTCTTGTTATTGAATAGCAGCGCAGATCAGAAACTTTCTGTCCATTTTTGGAGATTACTGAGGACCATCCATGTGGTGGAGGATCCTGCTGCAGCTGTGACGTGCATGGTCACAGTTGTGGGTCTCACAATTGACTAAGGTGAGCAGTTCTTACACTGCACATACATATCCTACAAATGGCTTAGACCTATTGCACCCTTGTCTACCCCTTTCTTTTAGATACAACCCCTTTATTTGTCCCATATATAGTGGGTAGTGAAAGTATTCAGACTCCTTTAAAATTTTCACTCTTTGTTTCATTGCAGGCATTTGTAAAATTCAAAAAAGTTAATTTTTCTTTCTAATTAATGTACACTCTCGACCCCATCTTGACTGAAAAAATGGAAACGTAGATATTTGTGCAAATTTATTAAATAAGATAAAACTGAAATATCACATGGTTATAAGTATTCAGACTCATTGCTCAGTATTGAGTAGAAGTACCCTTTTGAGCAAGTACAGTAATGAGTCTTCTTGGGAAAGATGCAACAAGTTTTTCACACCTGGATTTGGGGATCCTCTGCCATTCTTCCTTGCAGATCCTCTCCAGTTCCATCAGGTTGGATGGTGAACATTGGTGGACAGCCATTTTCAGGTCTCTCCAGAGATGCTCAATTGGGTTTAGATCAGGGCTCTGGCTGGGCAAGTCAAGAACATTGTCTTGTTGGAAGGTGAACCTTCGGCCAAGTCTGAAGTCCCGAGCACTCTGGAAGAGGTTTTCATCCCGGATATCACTGTACTTTGTCGCATTCATGTTTCCTTCAATTGCAACCAGTCGTCTTGTCCCCGCAGCTGAAAAACACCCCCATAGCATGATGCTGCCACCACCATATTTCACTGTTGGGATTATATTGGGCAGGTGATGACCAGTGCCTGGTTTTCTCCACACATACTGCTTACAATTATCACCAAAAAGTTATTTGCCTCATCAGTGATAGCTGACTTTGTGGAATTTCTCCTATCTCCCTACTGCATCTCTGGAGGTCAGCCACAGTGATCTTGGGGTTCTTTTTTACCTCTCTCACCAAGGCTCTTTTCCCACGATTGCTCAGCTTGTCTGTACAGCCAGGTCTAAGAAGACTTCTGGTGTTCCCAAACTTCTGCCATTTAAGGATTATGGAGACCACTGTGCTCTTAAGGACCTTGAGTACTCCATAAATTCTTTTGTAGCCTTGGCCAGATCTGTGCATTGCCACAATTCTGTCTCTGAGCTCTTTGAGCAGTTCCTTTGACCTCATGATTCTCATTTGGTCTGACATGCACTGTGAGCTGTGAGGTCTTATATAGACATGTGCTATCAGTTTCATTAAACACAGCTGGACTCCAATGAAGGAGTAAAACAATCTCAAGGAGAATTACAAGGAAATGGATGGCATGTAACTTAATCTCAGTGTCTGAGCAAAGAGTCTGAATACTTATGACCATGTGATAATTCAGTCTTTCTTTTTTAATAAATTTGCACAAATATCTATATTTTTGTTTTTTTTCAGTCGTGATGTGGTGCAGAGTGTACATTAATGAGAAAAAAATTAACTTTTTTGAATTTACCAAATGGCTACAATGAAACAAAGAGTGAAAAATTTAAAGGGGTCTGAATACTTTCCGTACTCACTGTACCGCCTTTTAAGAACTAGTTTTGACCAAAAAAATGTGAATCTGAGGGATGTGCTTTATATAAATCAGAAGCTCTTTTGGACATACATTACAGCTGGAGGTGTCTGCTATCTCTAAACACCCTAAGGCTATATTCCTGATTGTTCTCAATTTTTCTTATTTAATAGGAACTTCTCTTTATTATTTTAAACTAATCTGTATATTAAATATTTAAGCACATTTTCTCTATTCAGTAGTGATTTTCACAACTTGGTTATAAGCTTTGAGAGTAATTCATGAAGTATTGAAGGTCTTTGGTGTTGGTCATCTATAAATAGATATTTAGTGAGTTGGACTCAATGGGCCAAATTGATACACCCTGTTAAAGGGATACCATCAGTAGAAAATTACTTTTTGTTTAAATCAGGTTTTTGTGTTCCATATATTTAAAACAAAATATTTGGCAGTGGTTTTTTTTATATATTACAATGTATAATAAAGAATAGAACTCTTGCAAATGTTCACAATGGTAAAAAAAATTAGACTGTAACATTCTATTATTTTAATAACACATGTACATAGCCAGATTCCAATCCAGATCCTGTGTCTTGCATTGAAGTATCTCATCAGTCTGTGCAAAAGTCATTGTGACGGGATGGTGAACAGGAACAACTGTGATATTAACAACTGTAATTGGTGGATCCAATGTTTTCAGCTATATATAGAGGTGTTACCTGTTAGCGTAATCCTGTCTCTGATGATAAAGAAACTGCTGTAAACTCATTTCTGAATTCTCAGAAATTGTGCATCTAAATAGGATTTAAACAAAAGGTCATTTTCTGGTGCTAGCATCCCTTTAATTCTCAAATTCTCATGCATTGACACAAGTAAGTGGGGTATGAAGACACTGACATTTCTTAGGCATGTTTTGGATCTTTCACTTCCGGTTTAGAAAAAGAGCTGAGCTGCACACAGGAGGATTGTACCCGCAGAAGTGCCAGTTGAGCGCGAAACGTTCGTTGTACCATCGGGGCTACAGGGTCCTCCTTCCCTTGCACCCCCACCTGTAACACCCCTATGATGCAATAAATGGAATGAGCACGTTTATCCTGTGTGCAGCTCAGCTCTTTTTCTAAACCGGAAGTGACATATTGCTGTTGTGGAGGAAGTGTGCACTAGGAGCACCAGGGGATCCCGGAGGGCTGCTAGAACTGACAGAGATGCACGGAGGGAGCGGTGGTGCAGGCCTTTATCTTTGTGTCATGCTCCTCCCCCTCAATGTATGTATTAGGCCTTACACGGTGGAGATATACTGCCAGAAATGTTCCTTTAACATGTATAAGCAACAGATTCAGATTAGTATTTTAACCTTACTGAAAATGGCAATGCTCAGTGCAGCGTTTTTCATCTTTATACAACATAAGTAAAAGAAATCTTATGCATAAGGTTCTTGCCAGTTGATCTGATGCACCTCTGTGTTCTATGACATATTTAACAAACAGAATTATAACAAGTTCCCCTCTACAAGGAAGTTGTTGCAAAGTTCTCCAAAATAATGTCAGTCCCATCAGAACTTGAATTCCCAAGTATGTACATCTGGTACAACTACTTACTGATACCTTCAATATTAGAACCAGTTGTTACTCTCAAGATCCAAAACTAGGAACCAGCCTGTGAAATCAAAGATCTTGTAATATAAACTGAAATGTTCTATTTTTGGATTGCTTCTTTTATCTCACGTTGTTCTTTATTTTATTTTATTGCTTCCCAAAAGCTGTTATCAATTCAGACATAAAATTACATTAGGAAAGTATTATTGACATGCCATTCATAATCAAGCAGGGGGTATACCGAGATGAACTTTGTATATTTTTTCAGAGACGATCTTGATTAAAAATGAAGCAGAAATTGCTGTGTCCTAAAATTATTGGATTACCTTATACTCCTATTTTATTCATCTTAATTTTTACTCATCCTTATTCTATATGGCATATTATGAATACATTTATTACATTTTATGGCAGAGTCTCTGGTCACTACATGTTGCATTATTGGGTGATAGGAGATGTGACAAAACTTGAAGCAAGCATGCAATTGCTTTCCATAGTTTCATAGTTTTTAAGGTTGAAGGTAAACTTTAAATCCATCTACACTGTGCAGAATTATTAGGCAAATGAGTATTTTGATCACATGATACTTTTTATACATGTTGTCCTACGCCAAGCTGTATAGGCTTGAGAGACAAATACCAATTAAGCAAATCAGGTGATGTGTATCTCTGTAATGAGGAGTGGTGTGGTATAATGACATCAACACCCTATATAAGGTGTGCTTAATTATTAGGCAAATGTCTTTCCTTAGGCAAAATGGGTCAGAAGAGAGATTTGACAGGCTCTGAAAAGTTCAAAATTGTGCAATGTCTTGCAGAAGGATGCAGCAGTCTTGAAATTGCCAAACTTCTGAAGCGTGATCACCGAACAATCATGCATCTTCATGGCAAATAGCCAACAGGGTTGCAGGAAGCGTGTTGGGCAAAAAAGGTGCAAAATAACTGCCCATGAATTGAGGAAAATCAAGCGTGAAGCTGCCAAGATGCCATTTGCCACCAGTTTTGCCATATTTCAGAGCTGCAACTTTACTGGAGTATCAAAAAGCACAAGACGCCAGCAAGGTGGAGGTGGGGTACTGGTATGGGCTGGCATCATCAAAGATGAACTTGTGGGACCTTTTCGGGTTGAGGATGGAGTGAAGCTCAACTCCCGGTACTACTGCCAGTTTCTGGAAGATAACTTCTTCAAGCAGTGGTACAGAAAGAAGTCAATATCATTCAAGAAAAACATGATTTTCATGCAGGACAATGCTCCATCACATGCATCCAACTACTCCACAGCATGGCTGGCCAGTAAAGGTCTAAAAGAAGTAAAAATAATGTCATGGCCCCCTTGTTCACCTGATTTGAACCCCATAGAGAACCTGTGGTCCCTCATACAATGTGAGATCTACAGGGAGGGAAAACAGTACAGGCTGTGGTGGCTGCTGCACGCAATGTTGATCGTAAACAGATCAAGCAACTGACAGAATCTATGGATGGAAGGCTGTTGAGTGTCATCATAAAGAAAGGTGGCTATATTGGTCACTATTTTTTTTTTGTTTTGTTTTTGCATGTCAGAAATGTTTATTTCTAAATTTTGTACCGTTATATTGGTTTACCTGGTGAACAAGTGAGATGGGAATATCTTTGGATTTTATTAAGCTGCCTAATAATTCTGCACAGTAATAGTTACCTGCACAAACAAATATCCTCCTAAGATAGCCAAATCTAAAAAAAAAAAAACACTCCAACTTCCAAAAATATTAAGCTTTGATATTTATGAGTCTTTGGGTTGATTGAGAGCATAGTTTTGATCAATAATAAAAATAATCATCAAAAATACAACTTGCCTAATAATTCTGCACAGTGTAGTTCAACACATAACCTAACATGTTGATCCAGAGGAAGGCAAAAAAAAAAACCCATATGGAAGACACTAAGCTGAACTTTACAAATGAAACTACATCTGTCACTGTTTCCAAATTTCACTCCTTTTAGGTGTCAAACACCTGAAAACTCCAGGAAGCTTAAAAAAATGTGTTTAATGCTCCACAAAATTCTGCAAATTGATAAAAGCCGTTCAACCTGATAGCGAGAACACTTTGTTTCTCTTGTAGTTTTGCTGCTTATTTATCAGATTTATATTTTTGAAGGATAATACCAGACTTGTGTGTGTTTTAGGGTGATTATGTGGCGAGGTTAGTGTATGTGTGGTGAAATGTGTGCTGACAATGGTATGTGTTCAAGCACGTGGTAGTGTGTGGCGCATTTTGTGTGTCTGTTCATATCCCCATGTGTGGTGAATGTCCTATGTCGGGGCCCCACCTTAGCAACTGTACAGTATATACTCTTTGGTGCCATCGCTCTCATTCTTTTAGTCCCCCTTGTTCACAACTGGCAGCTGTCAATTTGCCTCGAACACTTTTCCTTTCACTTTTTCCCCATTATGTAGATAGGGTAAAATTGTTTAATGAACTGGAATGTGCAGGGTTAAAATTTCGCCTCACAACATAGTCTATAATGCTCTAGGGGTCCAGACGTGTGACTGTGCAAAATCTTGTGACTGTAGCTGGCAGCTGTCGATTTTCCTGCAACACTTTTCCTTTCACTTTTTCCCCACTATGTACAGTGTTGGCCAAAAGTATTGACACCCCTGCAATTCTGTCAGATAATACTCAGTTTCTTCCTGAAAATGATTGCAATCACAAATTCTTTGGTATTATTATCTTCATTTAATTTGTCTTCAATGAAAAAAACACAAAAAGAATTGTCCTAAAGCCAAATTGGATATAGTTTCACACCAAACATA
Organism: Allobates femoralis; assembly: GCA_033576535.1. Lineage (NCBI taxonomy): Eukaryota > Metazoa > Chordata > Amphibia > Anura > Aromobatidae > Allobates > Allobates femoralis. Next base: position 157,097,264 of record JARQOC010000001.1, read on the forward strand.
AAAAAGGGGGTGGACAAAAGTATTGGCACTGTTAGAAAAATCATGCGATGCTTCTCTAATTTGTGTAATTAACAGCACCTGTAACTTACCTGTGGCACCTAACAGGTGTTGGCAATAACTAAATCACACTTGCAGCCAGTTAACATGGATTAAAGTTGACTCAACCTCTGTCCTGTGCCCTTGTGTGTACCACATTGAGCAAGGAGAAAAGAAAGAAGACCAAAGAACTGTCTGAGGACTTGAGAAACCAAATTGTGAGGAAGCATGAGCAATTTCAAAGCTGCAAGTCCATCTCCAAAGACCTGAATGTTCCTGTGTCTACCGTGCGCAGTGTCATCAAGAAGTTTAAAGCCCATGACACTGTGGCTAACCTCCCTAGATGTGGACGGAAAAGAAAAATTGACAAGAGATTTCAACGCAAGATTGTGCAGATGGTGGATAAAGAACCTTGACTAACATCCAAACAAGTTCAAGCTGCCCTGCAGTCCGAGGGTACGACAGTGGCAACCTGTGCTATCCATCGGCGTCTGAATGAAAAGGGACTGTATGGTAGGATACCCAGGAAGACCCGACTTCTTACCCCGAGACATAAAAAAGCCAGGCTGGAGTTTGCCAAAACTTACCTGAGAAAGCCTAAAACGTTTTGGAAGAATGTTCTCTCTTTTTGGGCAAAGGCATCAACATAGAGTTTACAGGAGAAAAAAAGAGGCATTCAAAGAAAAGAACATGGTCCCTCCAGTCAAACATGGCGGAGGTTCCCCAATGTTTTGGGGTTGCTTTGCTGCCTCTGGCACTGGACTGCTTGACCGTGTGCATGGCATTATGAAGTCTGAAGACTACCAACAAATTTTGGAGCATAATGTAGGGCCCAGTGTGAGAAAGCTGGGTCTCCCTCAGAGGTCATGGGTCTTCCAGCAGGACAATGACCCAAAACACACTTCAAAAAGCACTAGAAAATGGTTTGAGAGAAAGCACTGGAGACTTCTAAGGTGGCCAGCAATGAGTCCAGACCTGAGTCACATAGAACACCTGTGGAGAGATCTAAAAATGGCAGTTTGGAGAAGGCTCCCTTCAGATATCAGGGACCTGGAGCAGTTTGCCAAAGAAGAATGGTCTAAAATTCCAGCAGAGCATTGTAAGAAACTCATTGATGGTTACCGGAAGCGGTTGATCGCAGTTATTTTGGCTAAAGGTTGTGCAACCAAGTATTAGGCTGAGGGTGCCAATACTTTTGTCTGGCCCATTTTGGAATTTTCTGTGAAATGATCAATGTTTTGCTTTTTGCTTCATTCTCTTTTGTGTTTTTTCATTGAAGACAAATTAAATGATGATAATAATACCAAAGAATTTGTGATTACAATCATTTTCAGGAAGAAACTGAGTATTATCTGACAGAATTGCAGGGGGTGTCAATACTTTTGGCCAACACTGTAGATAGGGGCAAAATTGTTTGGTGAACTGGAATGCGCAGGGTTAAAATTTCGCCTCACAACATAGCCTATGACGCTCTCGGGGTCCAGACGTGTGACTGTGCAAAATTTTGTGGCTGTAGTTGCAACGGTTGTAGATGCTAATCCCCAGTGCTTTTTTTGTGGGGGTACATACCGGTACACCGTGCCGGAAAATCTGAAGATCGGCAGTACATACCGGTACGGCGTACCGGAAAATCTAAAGAGCAGGCAGCACTGACCTGCTGTATCACTCACAGGCTGTGTGTAGTACAGTTTCCCTCAGCGCCGGAGGACCTGCGATGATGTCACATACATGTGACTCGGTGGGGCGGAGTTTTGCCCACAGGGAAATAAGATGGAGGAGGACAACTAATGCAGGCTGCAGTGCAGGGTATGTGAGAACAGCACTGACAGACTGTCAGTGACAGTGACTGTAATGAGTGCAGATGGCGGCAGGCCTGTGCAGGGGAAGAGGATGCAGGAGGGATAGAGATCAGGACAGGCAGGGTATGGAGAAATTGAGACAAGAGGGATAGAGGATGGAGAGATCAGGGGGATCGAGGATGGAAGGAGCAGGGGGAAGGAGGATGAATTGAAAGGACTCGGAGCAGTGGGATGGAGAGACCAGGGGGATGAAGAATGGAGGGAGCAGGAGGATGGAGGGAACAGGGGGATGAAGGATGAAAGGAGCAGGGGAACAGAGGATGGAAGGAGCAGGGGGATGGAGGATGGAAGGAGCAGGGGGGATGGAGGGAACAGGGGGATGAAGGATGAAAGGAGCAGGGGAATAGAGGATGGAAGGAGCAGGGGGATGGAGGATGGAGGGAGCGTTGGATGGAGGGAACAGGGGGATGGAGAGATCAGAGGGATTGAGGATGGAGGGCACAGAGGGATGGAGAGATCAGGTGGATGGAGGATGGAGAGACTTGGAGGATGGAGGGATCAGGTGGATGAGAGAGCAGGGGGATGGAGGATGGGGAGACCAGGGGGATGAGGATAGAAACCAAGGGATGGAGGATGGAGAGACCAGGGGGATGGAGAATGGAGGGTGTAGGAGGATGGAGGGAACAGGGGGATAGAGAGATCAGAGGGATTGAAGATGGAGGGTGCAGAGAGATGAAAATCTGAATTACATAGCTTTGGATTGAAATTGGCAGATAGGCCACAGAAGTGAATGACGAGACGTAGGGATGCACCCCTCCCCCACTTCTCAAGCTCAGCCGGCGCCTGACAGCAACGACCTTCCCCCCCTTCCCCCTGCACTCGCCTCGGGTATGCGTACCAGGAAATATTTTTTTACAAAAAAAGCACTGCTAATCCCGCATATACATATACGCATACACTCATACACACATTCAGCTTTATATATTAGATAAAGATGCTATCTTAGCTTTTGAAATGAGCAGTCAGCAGGTTAACTATGAGGTTTCATTACCACATTTGTGTGACACATCTGTGGGCAGTCCATTTTTTTACTCGGAAAGCACACTGACCCATAAAGTTTCATTTTAAAAACTGATCTGTGTCTCCGGCCTATGAGACAATATCCTATTCTCATTTGTTTTGTGGATCAGAAACAGCCGTTAAAGTGGGTGGACAACAATATAAAATGGATGAAACATGGAAGACATACTTTGTACTTCAGTTGTCCTTCCTAGATTCATCTGTTTTTAAGTGATCAACTGCTAACAATCAATAGGTAAAAGGAAGCTGAGACAGTTTTTCTGGTTCTGAGAAAAAAACGGTCTGTTTCTCTTGAATGGTAACATTCACACAGATGTATAAAGGCAGCCTAAGGACTCCTTCAGATGAGCATATTAATCGTCCGAACACTGTTTGTATGAAAACGATTAGCATATGGGCAGCACTCTGACCAATGCAAGTCAATGTGTTAGTTCACGTGAACACTTTTACCAATGTACCGATTGTATGGAAAAGGTCGCAACGTGCACTACTTTGATCTGTATTTTGGATACTACTTTCCCATTATACTTCAATGGGTACACAAAAAATGAATTACACATGGTTACCATCCATTTGTCATGTGTTTTTCACAGATCTATTATGATTTTTAAGATAGTAAAATGTATTTGTGCTTTACTAATGAATATATTGCTCATTTGCAAACTGTATAATAATAATAATAATAATAATAATAAATCTTTATATAGCACCAACATATTCCGCAGCGCTTTACAATACAGTGGTTAGAGCACAGAAAATATAATACAGTAAGTAATTACAGTAGAGAACAAATAAAGTACAATAATTGGATACAAAACAATAGGCATAGAATCAATGTAAAAAAGAAAATACAATAAATAAAGCAAGAAATGAAGGTGACCCTGCTCAAAAGAGCTTACAATCTACAACCGGATAGGGGTTGCACAAGGTACAGGGGCTTATTGCACTAATGGTCCAGGCATCTTGAGGAAATGGGGGATAGAAATAAGCTTACATGAATGGTCATCAGACAATCTGTGTAGACCTTTTTGGTTTGGTGGAATTTGTAGAAGAATAATGTCAAGAGAGATAGCCCATTCACTATCTACAGTGCAAAGGCTTCTATTAGGGAGTATGATAGGCTGCCTTAAAAAGATGTGTTTTTAGGGATCATCTGAAGCCATGCAAGTTGTGGATAGTCCTGATTTCTTGGGGTAGAGCATTCCATAGGATTGGTGCAGTTCAGGAGAAGTCTTGGAGCTGGGATTGGGAGGATCGGATTAGTGCAGATATTAGTCGAAGGTCATTTGAAGAACGTAGAGAACGGGTGGGATGATAGACAGAGATGAGGGAGGAGATGTAGGAGGATGCTGCACTGTGAAAAGCTTTGTGGGTGAGAACAAGCAATTTGAATTTGATCCTGTAGTGTATGGGTAGCCAGTGCAATGACTGGCACAAAGCAGAAGCATCTGAGTAACGATTGGCCAGATGGGTGATCCTGGCTGCTGCATTAAGGACTGGAGAGGAGAAAGTCTAGTGAGGGGAAGGCCACTTAATAGAGAATTACAGTAGTCAAGGCGGGAACGGATTAGGGCCACGGTGAGGGTTTTTGTTGTTTCCATGGTGTATGCCATATTCATACACAAAACACAGCTACAGCTAGCCCATGGGCTTAACGGACACACGGATGGCCTACGGACATATGAAAAATGGACATTCAGATGGCCCATGGATATACAAAAGACATATTGTTGTAATACGTATATGGAAAATGACCACAACACAGATGAAAAAAATTATTCCTTACCGGTGCCAAACACCTTTATTTTTCACTCATAGAGAGAAAGGCACTTTGGATAGAAATAACCTCAGATCCCACAGCCCTGACCTCCCTGGTGCATTTGGCTCCACTCACCACATTGTAAATAGGTTTCTATGTCCTCCAGTCCATACATATTAATGGTGTGTGGCCTACTATGAACATACCTTGGAAGGTTCTTTTGGATGGTGAGGACTGTGGATGAAATCACAACTCACCTGGATACTTTTTAAGCAAACTGCAAGATGCTACAGTTTTTATGCAAGACATATGTTTTACAGCTAGCTCCTCATTGCAAAAGAGAACAGCACAACTTTAAAAAATATGAAAAGCAATTCATATTGACACGTATGGTGACTAAAGCAAAAATATTTTTGTAATAGAAGTTGTTGTTGAAGTTATTCTTGTAATGTTTCCAAGCATTGTAAAAATCAGTAGCTTATTAAAAGGCCTCTGGGACCACAGAGCTGCAAAAATCAGAGCTGCCTGCCCTGCCTGATATATGAGTACCATTAAAAAGACCCACAACTTACAGAATTTAATAACTGGTAAACAAGTCATATTGGCCATACTACTCCATTCACAAATAAAGAAAAATATTAGTTAAGAAAAAATGTCTTAACATAGCTGTGAACATATATACACCTTTCTATATATTTAGGTTTGGAATACAGATCCTTAAGGGGAGGAAAGAAAGAAAGAAAGAAAGAAAGAAAGAAAGAAAGAAAGAAAGAAAGAAAGAAAGAAAGAAAGAAGAAAGAAAGAAAGAAAGAAAGAAAGAAAGAAAGAAAGAGAAGAAAGAAAAAAGAAAGAAAGAAAGAAAAAAGAAAGAAAGAAAAGAAAGAAAGAAAGACTGGTTTCACATTACGGATTTTTAATTTTCGATGCTGTCCGATAAAATCGGACAGCATCGGACCAATTTTGGCCCCCATGCAGCCCTATGGGCATCGGACCAAATCGGATGTGCACTACATGTCATCCGATTTGGCCCGATCCGATTCTGTCCGATTTTTTTATCGGTGCAAAAATCTGAGCATGCTCCGATTTTTGCACCGAAAATAAAATCGGACAAACTCAGATTAGACCAAATTGGATGGTATTTAGTGCACATCCGATCCGACCCTTATCAATTTAACATGGGGCCCTATGGAGCAGGGTCCGAGGATACATCTGATGTGTCCTCGGACCCGATTTTAGCGTACTGAGCATGCTCAGTACACTAAAATAGCTCCTAAAAATAAAGTAAGGGGTTAAAAAAAAAAAATCTATGCTCAGCTGTCCACGAGGCCCCGGCGTCTCCCGCACGTCTTTCGTGTCTCCCGGTGTCTTGCTGTTCTGTGCTGACAGGACCTGCCATGATGTCACAATCACATAACCGCCAGTAACCAGTAACCGGCAGTCACATTACTACCGGTTACTAGGTAACCGGCTGTCATGTGATTGTGACATCAGCGAGGTCCTGTCAGCACAGAACAGCAAGACACCGGGAGACACGCGGGACCGTGCAGGGGTCGTGGACAGGTGAGAAAAGATTGGAGGAGAGGGGGAGCACATTGGAGGACCGGGGGACCACATTGGAGGACCGGGGGAGAAGAGGGGAGGACGGGGCCCACATTGGAGGACCGGGGGAGAAGAGGGGAGGACAGGGGACCACATTGGAGGACCGGGGGAGGAGAGGGGAGGACGGGGGGAGCAGAGCTGAGGACCGGGGGAGAAGAGGGGAGAACGGGGGAGCAGAGAGGAGACACAGGGGAGAAGAGGAGAAGAACGGGCAGTAGAGTGGAGAAGTGGGAGTACCGGGGGAGAGACAGCTGACAGGGAGCGAGGTGACAGGAGGGCGGGCATCAGATAAAATATCAGAATCGGACGCCTATTTGGCATCCGATTCCAGGCATCAGAAGAATCCGATGCTGTCCGATTTATATCGGACAGCATCGGATTTTACAAAAATCGTAGTGTGAAAGTAGCGAAAGAAAGAAAGAAAGAAAGAGAGAAGGGAGAGAAGAAAGGAGGATACTGGAGGGAGGAAATAGTATTAATAATTTCCAAAATACATTTAATTTGCAAATTCTTCTGTTTTGTATTTTTTCTACGGATGCAACCTGTGTAGTGCATTAAAATGTCATATCTCTTGTTACTGACTCATGACCAAGTGTAGTGGGACGTTCTGCTGTAGTGATCTGGACATAACATATGCCTTATACTGTCAAGCAATCTGCAGATTCAGTTTTCTATGAAGTTTACATTCATCCTTGATCTCCTTAGTATAATACAATTAATGTATACAAAAAATTAATAATATAAAGTCTGCATGATAATACACACCAATTCTCACAACTTCACAGTCTTCAGAGGTGAAATTTCCTAGAATTACTTACAATCTTCAGAATTGTACAGAAATTGCTTTGGGAAGTGTAGTCTTTACTAGAAATGAGTGATCTTTACTAAAGATGAGCGAACTTTTCCAAACAAGGGTCACCAGTTTCAAATTTGGCATGAATGTTCACTACTCGGTTCATGACTGGAAAACTTGAGTAATTTACTAAAAAAAAATCAGCAAATGTGGCTTTGTTCAGGGAAAGGTTTGAAATTGTAAAATGAACCTAAAACTTTCTTTGAAGATTTAGGGTCAAAACGTTCGTCGGAAAACCAAGTGGCTAACCTTAGGTTAGCGGAGTTCACAGCATCAGGTCTACCATTTTCTTTCAAAATGGTGAATTTAAGAGAGCTTTAAAAGAATTTTTTTAAGCTTCCTTGAGTTTGCAGGTATTGGGACACCTGTAGACTGTGAACCTTTGGAAGAGTGCCAGACCTGTGAGCAGTTGTGAAATCCAAGATCCTTAAAATCTAGATTAAACATCCTTTTAACAGAGCTTTTCATTTCATTTTATTTTATTTTTTTTTTAGAGAGAAAATCTTTATTATTGCAGAGAGTCAGCAACATGCAAGGCCATCTCTTCTACACATATATGCTAGCAATTCAGATAAAAATAGTACAGTTGTGGCCGAAAGTATTGACACCCCTGCAATTCTGTCAGATAATACTCAGCTTCTTCCTGAAAATGATTGCAATCACAAATTCTTTGATATTATTATCTTCATTTAATTTGTCTTCAATGACAAAATCACAAAGAGAATTGTCCTTAAGCCAAATTGGATATAATTCCACACCAAACATAAAAAAGGGGGTGGACAAAAGTATTGGCACTGTTAGAAAAATCATGTGATGCTTCTCTAATTTGTGTAATTAACAGCACCTGTAACTTACCTGTGGCACCTAACAGGTGTTGGCAATAACTAAATCACACTTGCAGCCAGTTGACTTGGATTAAAGTTGACTCAACCTCTGTCCTGTGTCCTTGTGTGTACCACATTGGGCATGAAGAAAAGAAAGAAGACCAAAGAACTGTCTGAGGACTTGAGAAAACAAATTGTGAGGAAGCATGAGCAATCTCAAGGCTACAAGTCCATCTCCAAAGACCTGAACGTTCCTGTGTCTAAAGTGCGCAGTGTCATCAAGATGTTTAAAGCCCATGGCACTGTGGCTAACCTCCCTTGATGTGGACGGAAAAGAAAAATTGACGAGAGTTTTCAACGCCAGACTGTGCGGATGGTGGATAAAGAACCTCGACTAACATCCAAACAAGTTCAAGCTGCCCTCCAGTCCTACGGTACAACAGTGTCAACCCGTACTATCCGTCAGCGTCTGAATGAAAAGGAACTGTATGGTAGGATACCCAGGAAGCCCCCACTTCTTACCCCGAGAAAAAAAAAAGCCAGGCTGGAGTTTGCCAAAACTTACCTGAGAAAGCCTAAAACGTTTTGGAAGAATGTTCTCTGGTCAGATGAGACAAAAGTAGAGCTTTTGGGGCAAAGGCATCAGCATAGAGTTTACAGGAAAAAAAGAGGCATTCAAAGAAAAGAACACGGTCCCTACAGTCAAACATGGCGGAGGTTCCCTGATGTTTTGGGGTTGCTTTGCTGCATCTGGCACTGGACTGCTTGACCGTGTGCATGGTTTTATGAAGTCTGAGACTGCCAACAAATTTTGCAGCATAATGTAGGGCCCAGTGTGAGAAAGCTGGGTCTCCCTCAGAGGTCATGGGTCTTCCAGCAGGACAATAACCCAAAACACACTTCAAAAAGCACTAAAAAATGGTTTGAGAGAAAGCACTGGAGACTTCTAAGGTGGCCAGCAATGAGTCCAGACCTGAATCCCATAGAACACCTGTGGAGAGATCTAAAAATGTCAGTTTGGAGAGGGCACCCTTCAAATATCAGGGACCTGGAGCAGTTTGCCAAAGAAGAATGGTCTAAAATTCCAGCAGAGCATTGTAAGAAACACATTGATGGTTACCGGAAGTGGTTGATCGCAGTTATTTTGACTAAAGGTTGTGCAACCAAGTATTAGGCTGAGGGTGCCAATACTTTTGTCTGGCCCATTTTTGGAGTGTTGTGTGAGATGATCAATGTTTAGCTTTTTGCTTCATTCTCTTTTGTGTTTTTTCATTAAAGACAAATTAAATGAAGATAATAATACCAAAGAATTTGTGATTGCAATCATTTTCAGGACGAAACTGAGTATTATCTGACAGAATTGCAGGGTTGTCAATACTATTGGCCACAACTGTATATGTCCATTATATGCTATATGGCCGAATCTGAAATTTTTTATTTCATTTTTCATTTGTTTATGAACAACCATGTTCATATACAGTATAATAATGCAACAGGTATTCAAATAAAACCCTTAAATTAGCTCCAAATCAAGACTTTAATAGGTCATTCATAAATGAAAGGAACATTATAAGTGTATAGTAGACCAGAACAGAACAGCAGTCTTAACATACATGGTCTTACAGGTCTGTTCACACTCATAAAACACTGTAATATGGATATTGTTCTTGAAAATGTGCAATCTCTTTATTTCCTTTCTTTCCATAAGTTTATAATACAAATTTTTGGCATGTGCACATGTGTATTTGCAGCAAATGAGAAATCGTCAAAATAATAAAAAAGAAACGGTGCTTTCAGACCTCAAAAATGCAAAGTTCATATTTAAGAAGAGTTCAGAAATGAATATTTGGTGGAATAACCATGATTTTTAATCACAGCTTTCATGCATCTTGGCATGCTTTCCACCAGTCTTTCACTTTGCTTTTGGGTGACCTTATGCCACTCTGGGCACATAATTTTAAGCAGTTCTTCTTTGTTTTATGGCTTGTGACTATCTATCTTCTTCTTTATTATATTCCAGAGGTTTTCAATGGGGTTCAGGTCTGGACATTGGGCTGGCCATGAGAGGGTCTTGATGTGGTTCTCCTTCATCCACACATTAATTGACCTAGCTGTGTGGCATGGGACATTGTCCTGCTGGAAAAAACTGTCTCAGAGTTGGGGAACATTGCCTGAGCAGAAGGAAGAAAGTGTTCTTCAAGGATAACCTTGTATGCGGCTTGATTCATACATCCTTCGCAAAGATTAACCTGCCCAATTCCAGCCTTGCTTAAGGATCCCCAGATCATCACCGATCCTCTACCAAATTTCACAGTGGATGCAAGACACTATGGCTTGTACGCCTCTCCAGGTCTCCATCTAACCATTAGACGACCGGATGTTGAGCAAAGCTGAACATTAGACTCATCAGAGAAGATTAACTTAATCCAGTCCTCTATGGTCCAATCCTTATGGTCTTTGGCAAACTTCAGCCTGGCTCTCCTTTGCTTCTCATTGATGAAAGGATTTTTCTAGTTTGACTTGAGACCTGCCTCTAGCAGCCTGTTACGAACTGTTCTTGCCGTCCCGGTTAGTGAATACCGTATATACTCGTGTATAAGCCGAGTTTTTCAGCCCAAAAATTGGGCTGAAAAGTCACCCCCTCGGCTTATACACGGGTCAATACGGTAATATATGTGGTGGGGGCTGTGTCCGGGTGCTGGGGAGGCTGGAGGAGGCGGGGGGGGCTGATGAGTGAGCGGCCCGTCACGTGGGGCCGTTCATTAGATATGCACGGCTCCCCCGCCCATCACAGCGGCAGGGGGAGCCGTGCATACAGCCCCCCAGTGTATACAGCAGCCCCCCAATGGCACTAGCCCCCCCATCATTGTAAGAGCCCCCCACACTTTGCAGAGCTCCCCCGCTGCTTTATCTTACCATCCGGGGTCTTCGCCGCGGGTCCTGCGCGCTGTGTTCAGGTCTCACGTGACCCGGCGCGATGACGTCATTCCACTGCGACCGCCGGGTCACATGAGACCGGGAACACAGCGCGCGAGGAAGGATTGGAGGACCCGCGGTGAAGAAGACCCTGGATGGTAAGATAAAGCAGCGGGGGGGGGCTCTGCAAAGTGTGGGGGGCTTCTTCCCATGATGGGGGGGCGACTGCCACTGGGGCCTGCTGTATACCTCTGGGGCTGCTGTATATACCCTGGGGCCTGCTGTATACCTCTGGGGCCTGATGTATACCTCTGGGGCCTGCTGTATACCTCTGGGGCCTGCTGTATATACCCTGGGGCCTGCTGTATATAACCTGGGGCCTGCTGTATACCTCTGGGGCCTGCTGTATACCTCTGGGGCCTGCTGTATACCTCTGGGGCCTGCTGTATACCTCTGGGGCCTGCTGTATACCTCTGGGGCCTGCTGTATATACCCTGGGGCCTGCTGTATATACCCTGGGGCCTGCTGTATATACCCTGGGGCCTGCTGTATACCTCTGGGGCCTGCTGTATACCTCTGGGGCCTGCTGTATACCTCTGGGGCCTGCTGTATATACCCTGGAGCCTGCTGTATACCTCTGGGGCCTGCTGTATACCTCTGGGGCCTGCTGTATACCTCTGGGGCCTGCTGTATATACCCTGGGGCCAGCTGTATATACCTCTGGGGCCTGCTGTATATACCCTGGGGCCTGCTGTATATACCCTGGGGCCTGCTGTATATACCCTGGGGCCTGCTGTACATACCCTGGGGCCTGCTGTATACCTCTGGGGCCTGCTGTATACCTCTGGGGCCTGCTGTATATACCCTGGGGCCTGCTGTATATACCCTGTGGCCAGCTGTATATACCCTGGGGCCTGTTGTATATACCCTGGGGCCTGCTGTATATACCCTGGGGCCTGCTGTATATACTCTGGGGCCTGCTGTATATACCCTGGGGCCTGCTGTATACCTCTGGGGCCTGCTGTATATGCCTCTTGGGCCTGCTGTATATGCCTCTGGGGCCTTCTGTATATGCCTCTGGGGCCTGCTGTATATGCCTCTGGGGCCTGCTGTATGCCTCTGGGGCCTGCTGTATACCTCTGGGGTCTGCTGTTTATACCTTTAGGGATGCTGTATATACCACTGGGGAGGCTGCTGTATACTACCACTGAGGAGGCTGTTGTATACTACCACTGGGGAGGCTGCTGTATACTACCACTGGGGAGGCTGCTGTATACTACCACTGGGGAGGCCTGTATACCACACTGCTGGGGGCTGTATACCTGTGCTGGGGTCCACCCTCAGCTTATACACGAGTCAATAGGTTTTCCCAAGTTTTGGGGGCAAAAGTAGGGGGGTCGGCTTATACACGGGTCGGCTTATACACGAGTATATACGGTAGTCACTTTCGCACTCTGCCAGTTTGTAGCTTTGTTGTGTCCAATGTCTGCTGCTTGACCTTGTTGTAACGGACTGCCGTTTTTAAAATTTTAAGGATGGAGGCAACTTGATGCTTACTGTATTCATCGGCTAATAAAGCCAGATTTGAGCCCTTCTTTTCCTCACTCAAGACTTTTTTTCAACTCCTTTGGCATGGTTAAATTTTATTTTTTCATTCAAATTACTTTTAGGCTGTTCCTGGCACTTGTTTTGCCATCCTACTTGTCCTATTGCAAGAGGATTGTGGAGACCACAACAGTGTTTTTTTATACTTTCCCTTGTTAAATAAGTTTTGTTTCAGGTGATCACTTTGGTTGGAATTCAACTGACACTGGAATGCAATGGCTGTCAGACATGTAGAGATGGTGATTTTTAGAAACCTGTGCAGTGGTCTCTTAATTTTTGTGAGAGATATATATGAGCTGGAGTACGACCACACACCTCGCATTAGACATGATTTGAAGCAAGGTAAGAATTCAGTGCTGGTCCCACATGCCTGAAGAGGTCCCACAAAAACGTAGCTCAGAGTCAGGAGGAAGTGATCCGTTCTGTATGCCAGCCAGGACCTCCAGAGATTGGAGGCAGGATCCTGCAGCTTTCCTGGCCTTATTAAACCCACATCGGGTGAATCGGCAACTCGAGGTGGACGTGGAGGAAGAAGCCCCTGTTTCTCTGTCTTCCATAGCACCCCTGCCAAGGGCCTTCGACTGGAGAATGCCATTTGGGACACCCCCTTCCAGCAAGTATCCTTATAGGCATGAACCACACCGGGCCGTGTAATTTCTGGAACAAATTAGGCTGCATATTTATTTGACCGAACGTGGTCACAGTTGTCTAAGTGTAACCATTTTGAGGAGCAATGTATTCATGGCCCTATGGTGACCTACTTCAGAAAGAGGGGTTTTGAGTTCCAGGACTGGTGAATGGTGCTATGTCAACTGGTCAACCAAGCAACATGACCATCTGCTTTTCTGACTCTGCATCCTCTATATTGGTAACAAAGTCACCTTCATGAAATTAAACAGTCGCAAGTGGTGGTAAGCGATGTGGGTAAGTCATGTCACTACCCTTGGGTGATGTCAAAGAGTGGCAGCAGGAGGCTGACTAAAGGGTGGGCAGGACTAAATCTGACTTTCAAAAATCACAAGGCAAGGAGAAAGCAGTGAGTATGTCTGAGGTTTATGAGCAGGCCCAAAAGCAGGGGAACAGCAGCACTAAAGCTTGGTAAGTAATAGTCTAGGACACTATGCGCTGTGCCAAAACAGCGGGGCTCCACTGTAAAATGGTTTGAGCTGTGTTTGGCAGCTTTTGGGACCCTTTGAAGGTGTTCTCTATGCCTTTGATTTTGCCCTCCATTGATTTTAATGGGGTTTGAAAGTTCGACGAACTGTTCACTGATCTATTTGTTGAACATATGCCCATTCCGTGAACCGAATGGAACCCGAACTTCAAAAGGTTCACTAATCTCTAGTCTTTAGGTCATTCTATTGAGAAAGTCAGCTAGCTGTGCATCTGCATTATAGGGGCTATTCTAAAGAGTTAAGGATGTATACAGGGTGGACCATTTATATGGATGCACCTAAATGAAATGGGAATGGTTGGTGATATCAATTTCCTGTTTATGGCACATTAGTATATGGAAAGGGGACAACTTTTCCAGATGGGTGGTGACCATGGCAGCCATTTTGAAGTCGGCCATTTTGGATCCAACCTTATTTTTTTTCACTCGGAAGAGGGTCATGTGACACATCACACTTATTGAGTATTTCATAAGAAAAACAATGTTGTTCTTGGTTTTAATGTAACTTTATTCTTTCATGAGTTATTTACAAGTTTATGACCAATTATAAAATGTGTTCAAAGTGCTGCCCATTATGTTGGATTGCCAATGCAACCCTCTTCTCCCACTCTTGACACACTGATAGCAACACCGCAGAAGAAATGCTAGCACAGGCTTCCAGTATCTATTGTTTCAGATGCTGCACATCTCGTATCTTCACAGCATAGACAATTACCTTTAGATGAGTGATGAGGCAAACTTTTTTGTGAATGGTGAAGTTAACAAACAAAACCACCACTATTGGTCTGATACTAACCCATAGTGGATAGATCCCTCCAAGACTGTTGGAACACAAAAATTGATGGTATGGTGTGGTATACGGGGTACAAAAATAGTGGGGCCATTCTTCATCAATGGAAACCTCAATGCCACTGGATATCTGAATCATGTAGCAATTTCAGATATCCAGTGGCATTGAGGTTTGCATTGATGAAGAATGGTCCCACTATCTTTGTACCCTATATACCATACCATACCATCAATTTTTGTGTTCCAACAGTCTTGGAGGGATAAAACCACTATGGGTTAGTGTCAGACCAATAGCGGTGGTTTTGTTTGTTAACTTCACCATTCACAAAAAAGTTTGCCTCATCACTCATCTGAAGACAATTGTCTATGTCGTGAAGATACGAGATGTGCAGCATCTGAAACATCGGATACTGGAAGCCTGTGCTAGCATTTCTTCTGCGGTGTTGTTATCAGTGTGTCAAGAGTGGGAGAAGAAGGTTGCATTGACAATCCAACACAATGGGCAGCACTTTGAACACAATTTATAAGTGGTCATAAACTTGTAAATAATTTATGAAAGAATAAAGTTATGTTAAAACCAAGAACATCTTCCTTTTTCTTATGAAATTCTCAATAAGTTTGATGTGCCGCATGACCCTCTTCCCATTGGAAAAAATAAAGTTGGATCTAAAATGGACAACTTCAAAATGGCCACCATGGTCACCACCCATATAGAAAAGTTTTCCCCTCCCATATACTAATGTGCCACAAACAGGAAGTTGATATCATCAACCATTCCCATTTTATTTAGGTGCATCTATATAAATGGCCCACCCTGTACATTAGGACATTAGGAAGTTGTCGGACTAACAGTTGTCACCCCCTATACACAACAACGGTTGGCTCAGCTGTGCACTCCTGTGTTCTCTATGAGAGAGTCAATGTCAGACTCCTTTGGCAGCAGCTTATTTCTCACAGAACTAAATCATCATTCATTTGAGATCCAATAGACCTTCTCTAACCCAACATAATCTGTCAGGAGAGAGTCATAGGGCCCCTACCCATGAGTCAATGCCATCGATATCAACAGGGTTGAATAACTTTAGTCTGTGCATGTGGGGCTTTAACAGTCTGTGAAGCTGTTCAAGCTAAAACTTATGTCTAGCTTCAAATCAATATAATAAATGGTGTTTTATCAGTCTGTCTGTTTGTCTGTGGATAGTTGATGAATGTATTTAGTGAGGAAATCCCCTTTGTATCGCTCAATGTCTGAATGTTGGGACCTTTACAGTTCATGATAATTGTGTTCCCAAAATCCCTTTAGTGAATGGAGCAGTAATGTACATGCATGACCCCCTGCTCCCCTGCAAGATATAGAACTTGGTGAGTCCCAAAGAAGGTGACTGGAGCAGTCGGACCCATAGCAGTCATACATTTATCATCTCGATTGTGGATTGGAGAAAAATGTATTAATTCTGTGGATAGCTGATACAATTTAAATGCTGTTTGAATTAGAATCAAATATAAATATGACTCTTTATATGTCAGGAATCCTAAAAAAAATCTTTATACGAGGCTTCTAACTTTTTTACATGACTACACATAAGTATGGCTTTATTAGCATAAGACAGATATTCCCCTGTTCTAAATACACTTGAAATATGGTTTCTCAATGCTTATATTGGGAATTGCTAATGTAAAAGGCAATCTTTGTTTATATGCACTCAGCTATGGGTATGAAATGAATGTCCATAGAAATTTTTGCTCATTTCCCCTCTATAAATACATAGACAAACAATCCGATTTCACAGATATAGTCCCTTATTATACTGGATAAAGGTTCTTTGATAGACAAAATAGTGACCTAATTAGTATCCACTAAAACCTCATTACCTTTGCCATTCGAAGACATCTCCTGAATCTACAAAAACATTGGAGCCAGACCACTTTGTGAGCTGACCCTGTCACTTTGCTCTGTTCTTCCTCACCCTAAAGTAAAGCTGTATTGTTTTCCACTGGGACCATGAGCTGACTTTTTATTCTTATACTTGATGGCCTCACATGTGAAATAAAGCCATCAGCCATAATTAGCTTTCTGAGCCTTTTCATGACAGGATAAACGCATCAATATGGAATGCCACACAAACATTATGCGCACTCCCTGTATGTTTTCACTGTCTAATATCCATCACCCTATTCAAAGGTTTAAAAGTCAGTCACAGCCACCCAGTACCAGCATGGGAGGTCCCAGGGAAGATTTGCCACAGAATACTGCCATACTCAACAACTGGAAAGCTCAATTACACACATGCATGATAGCAATATTCAATATTATACTCCTTAAAGAAAATAATAGTAGTAATAATTTCAGTTCAAAATCCAAAATAACAACCAAACCGCAGCACAGGTATAGGATCTTAATCATCGGTGTGTTGCTGCACCTCATAAATCTCGCTAGAAACATATTCGACAAATAGGAAAAAAATTAGAGGCGGCACTCACCATTGCAGTAAAAATCTTCAATCTCTATAACAAAGAAAAACTTTAAAAACCCATATTGGAGGGAGAGACGATGCGGGTTACATCCAGGATGATGGCCGTTTCTTGCACACCTGCTCTTCAACAGTCCTTAAATGATTTTACGTCCTGGATGTGTCTCTTGCTCCTGCATGACCTTTTAAAGTTTTTTAAGAATTAAGATTACAGATTTTTACTGCAATGGCGTGTGAAGCCTCCAGTTTTTTCCCCTATTTGTCAAATAATAATACTCAATATTTCCAGATAATGATTTACATTATTTTCTGTGCAAACTACATGTATCTATTTGCTTGATATAGTTTCATTTGTAGTATTTAAAATTAACAATAATAATAATTTTGAAATTATTATTATTACTACAACAAGTCCTTAAATGATTTAAGAACCCATTGACATGCATGTGTGCACGAAACAGCTGTCATCCTGGATGGTAGTTAGCATCGTCTCTCCGTCCTGCATGGCCTCTTAAAGTATTTTAGAATAAGGATTAAAGATTTTTACTGCAATGGTGAGTTGCAATAAAATGTTAAATAATAATAATAAAAATACTCAATATTTGCAGATTATGATTTGGATTATTTTCTGTGCAAATTACATATGTCTATTTGTTTTATATATTTTTATATGTAGTAGTTAACAATAATAGTAATTTTGAAATTATTATTATTACTATTATTTTTATTAATTACTACAAAGCAGATAGATACATGTCGCTTGCACAGAAAATAATCCAAATCTTAATCTGGAAATATTGAGTATTATTATTATTATTATTTTTATTTAACATATTTTATTGCAACTCACCATTGCAGTAAAAATCTTCAATCCTTGTTCTGAAATACTTTAAAAGGCCATGCAGGACGGAGAGACTGTGTTAGCTACATCCAGGACGATGGCCGTTTTGTGCACATGTGCACTTCAATTGGTCCTTAAATCGTTTAAGGACCCATTGTAGTAATAATAATCATTTCAAAATTGTTATTATTGTTATTTTTAACTACTACAAATGAAACTATATTAAGCAAATAGATACATGTAGCATGGAAATATTGTAAATAATAGAAAGTGGATTTTTTATTTGTACTGGTAGGTTAAAATGTTGTAACATTTAAGAAACATATTCAATAGTTGTCTTCTCAGACACATAAGGGTGTGTGCTCACGATCAGTATACGCAGCATTTTGCAACACTGTGTCCAAAACGCTGCGTAGTTCAGTATTTCAAGAGATCCCATCCTCACTATGCTTAACTCGACCGCAGCGTGTTTGGAGCTGCGGTGCGGGTTGCAGGCAATCGGAAGTGGCTTTCATTAGGGAGAAGCCACCCTGCACCCGCCTCACACAGTAAGTACAGGGCGGCTGCGGTCTCCCTGTGGCCACCCGTAGGTTCACTCAGGTCCGGAGGAGCTGCGTCCAACACTCAGCTCCTCCGGACCGTGAGCACACACCCTAAAGCAGTACATCATGAGACACTGAAGACATATGCAAAAATTAATGAAGAAATATTTAATATTTATAAGTTGTAAAAAGTAGGAGAAGAACGTTTGTGTCTCCAGAGTAGTTGCTGACTTTTAAATGGAGCTGATGTGGTACCAAGCAAGCCAAGATCAGAATCAAGGAGTCACTTAGCGTTGATAAAAATGGAAAATAAAGAGCAAGGTCAAGAAAACCTTGGTCAAAATCTAGGAGAGGCAGGCAAAGTTATCAGGCACAGAATCTTAGATCAAAAATAAACATCAAAAAGATACACTATGAAAGTATTAAAGCAAACATCCCATCAGAACACTGAAATCCAGAATGGCTAAAAACTATTTTGTGTTCCCTGAAAGTAAAAACAAAACATAAGTTTTCTTTAAATGGAATAAAACAGCAAGTTCAAAACATTAACAACTAAATAGAAGAGACACAGAAAAGAGGAATGTCACATTTTGGTGTAGATTCTTCTCTCTTGCAGTAATGTCAGCACTAAGTTGGTTCCTTGCCCTAATCAAAAGTGACCTCACACAAACTCCAGAACCTAGTCCCTACCAGAGTTCCTAATAATTCATTGAAGATGTCCTCCTATACATTCCCCCCCATACCTGGTTCTTCTTGGAGACCAGTTTGAAGGGTATCACTTGTCAGTTGTAAGCTTGGCAGTGCTAACAAATAACAAGTGAGAGATCCTACAAACTGGCCTTCCTGAAGAACCATGTATAGGAGGACCTCATGGGAGGCAAAGGATATCTTCAATGGGTAATAAGAGGCTATGAATAGAGGATTAGGCTGAGAAGTTAATGTGGGGTTACCCTATTAGAGCATGGAAACAACTAAAGGCCAAAATTGAGGGTTAGAGCAGTTTTCAGCCTCTTTATTACATGGGAAATAAAAAGTAGGCATATATGAACAGCTCACATTAAAATATTACATTAAATAAAATCTCACAGAAAATGTTACAACCTTACCAACACTAGGTCACATTACCAATGCACTTAGCAGAATGGAGCAGACTCCATGAGAAAGGTCGCGGGCCAGTAAAGTGCAAAATACTGATGAAACAACCACTCACAAAATCTACTAATTAATGGAAGAGGTGGCTGCCTATTATTAAATGCACACAGATGAGGCTTGCCCAGGTCACCAGTCACACAGGTATGTGTGATATACAGTGTCTGGCTTACTGCCTATTGATAATGTCCATATTATTAGATCAGGCAGACATGCTGAGCCAACACCAAGGTTTGCTATTCCTCTTATCTGTATCTCTTTTAGGCTGGGTTCACATTTGCGGACCCCTCCGCAGCGTTCTGCGGAGGGGATCCACAATGTGACCGCAGCGGCCGCCAGCTCCTATCTTTATAATGGGAGCGCACAGTGCTGCGCTTGACCGTGCACACCCATTCACTCCCATATGTGATCTGGTCTCGTCCGCACCAGGGACGCGACATATTGCATTTCTGGTGCGGACGAGACTGTGTGATTTATGCGCAGGAGTGAATGGGTGAGCATGGTCATGCGCTGTCAAGCGCAGCACCGTGCGCTTCCATTATAAAGATAGGAGCTGGCGGCCGCTGCGGTCACATTGCGGATCCCCTCCGCAGAACACTGCGGAGGGGTCCGCAAATGTGAACCCAGCCTTATTCAGTGGTAAGTTCTTCCAACATACTGATAGCATTCAATTCAAAGCATTGTATTTTTGCTTGCACTTTTTATTTTTTCATTTTTGGGAGAATGGTTTTAAGTTAACTAAATGAATTTTATGTTTTAATTGCAGTTCTTCTATCACTATATTAAGATTTAATAAAAAAAAAGTACCACTTATTACGACATCACACACTAACGTAATCTGATGCTATAACTTACAAATCAGGGTCATAGATTGGGAGGAGTAACCAGGATATTTGCCCTGCTTGGCGCCAGTTTTGGTCTACCTCCATATATTACATTTCCCTAACTCTCAAATTAACCTATGATTCTACATAATAATACACTGGATTGTTTGTTAAACAGATGATGAGATGCTTTTATTGTCTGTATAGTCAACCTAGTGTATTGTACCAAATTGTGCTCATGTAGGAGTGTGGGACCCACCAGGGGATTCACCTGTTCTCCTATGGACCAATCCAAGCCTGTGCTTCCTAATAAATTATGCGCCTCTGACTCCAGCATGCCACCTCATCAAGGCTGGTGAGACCAGTGTCGTTCTTAATGAATCAGGACAAAAATCCTTCTTGTGAGTGTATCCTCTCTCAGAGCCTCCATCTATTCTGTTAAATATTTTTTTAAAGTTTATTTTACATAATAAACCTAGAAATACCTGCTGTAACATATGAGCTCTTAAGGTACCTTTACACGTCGCAACTACGGTGTAGCAACTTAGAGGCAATCGGGATTTCTGTCACCGTTGCCTTGAAATTGCGGCATGTAATTTGGGAAAGTGATGGTGATTTTCTAAGTTGCTCCCGGTTGCGGTTTCAGAGCATTGTTCAAAAACCAGAGGCAACCCTGAAGGTGAATTGCCCTGGTTTTGGCGTGTGAACGGGCGATAGGGATGGAATCTGTGTCGCCTAGTGATTTCCCAGAGGCGTGCCACAGCATGCTGGATCCCGCGCCCCATCAGCGATGATTGGTGGGGTCTACTGTGTTTCCATTGGATGTCCCTTCACAGGGCGCCATATTTGAAGAGCTGACCATTCACACTACACAATTGCAATGGCGTCAAGTATTAGCCAGCCTTCCTGCACAGGGTGGCCAATCATGACGCTGTTGCGTTGTCTAATCAGCGTGTTTGGGGAGCAGAAAACACAACTCTGTCAAGCCTATGTTCTTGCGGCGCAGAACATGTACGCCCACATTCCTTTAGGGATTGCGGCATGTAAATCGGTATGGGGACGCAACTGGATGTTTCCCGCAGGTTCTGTGTCAACTTCCGGGGAGCCACATTCCCTTAGGTTGAGGGCGCAATTGCGGCGTGTAAATGCGGCATCGGCGATCGGTATCAACTGTCAAAAACTTGCACGCGCACTTTCGGTTTCCATCGATCGCCGGTGATAATTGCGGCGTGTAAAGGTACCTTTAGTGTTTCAAGTAGAGACTATTAAATCAGATTCCCAGGACACATCAAGACTACAAGATCTCTGGTATCTACAGTTGCATCACAACCAATGTGGTGGGCTTAATTATATTATTATTATTATTATTATCTATATAGCACCATTAGATTCCATGACGCTTTACATGTGTAAGGGCAGACGAAGACAAGTACATTAAATAACAACAATCCAATTGTACAGGTACAGTAGGGTAGAGGACCCTGTCCACAAGGGCTCACAGTATACATGGGGTTGGTGGGGAAACAGTAGGAGGGGGAAGAATTATATTACCAAATGCCCAACTGAGTGTCTGTATGTAGGGGAGACAGGACAAAACTTAGAACACGGATAAAAACTCATCACCACACAATTGAGGAAAAAGGATAGATCTACCCATGGCCAAACATTTTGAAGCCTTGAGTGCATCATCATAGACATGAAATTATTGGTATTGAAAGGTAATTTAAAATGTCAGAGAGACAGAACAGTCTTGGAGTACAAACTTATGATGGCCTTTGAAACATTCACAGAAGGAGTGAATATATCACATGGATTTATGTCTTTTTACATCAATTAAAAAGTGTGCTCCTCAGATCATTTGAAGGTATCCAAACCCTGGACCGGATCGCATTCAGAGGATAATAAAACTTTCACACTCCTTATCTATGAACTCCTCCAATATTTAATGCCAGAACTGTTTCTCCCCTTCCCATACTGATCGTTCTGTTTCACATCACGTGTCTTATTTACTGCACTATCCAGTTGTGTATAAGTAAGTTACTCTTGAGATTTTATGTTATACCATGTCTGATGAAGAGATATGAGTTGCCTTGAAAGCTTGATATTAGTTACTATCTTCTCAGTTAGCCATTAAAAGGTATAAACCACCGAGGACTCTCCCTTTCTCTCTCTCTCTCTCTCTCTCTCTGACTCTCTCTTATTCTCTCTCTCTCTCAATATATATATACACACATATTGCTCAAAAAAATTAGGGGAACTTAAACAACAGAATATAGCTCCTCCAAGTAAATCAAACTTCTGTGAAGTCACACTGTCCACATAGGAAGCAACACTGATTGACAATCAATTTCACATGCTGTTGTGCAAATGGAATAGACAACAGATGGAAATTATTGCAAATTATCAAGACACACTCAATAAAGTAGTGGTTCTGCAGGTGGGGACCACAGACCACATCTCAGTAGCATGCTTTCTGGCTGATGATTTGGTCACTTTTGAATGTTGGTTCTGCTTTCACGTTCATGGTAGCATGAGACGGACTCTATAACCCACACAAGTGGCTCAGGTAGTGCAGTTCATCCAGGATGGCACATCAAAGCGAGCTGTGGCAAGAAGGTTTGCTGTTTCTTTCAGCGTAGTGTCCAGAGGCTGCAGGCGCTACCAGTAGGTAGGGCAGTACACCAGGAGATGTGGAGGGGGCTGTAGGAGGGCAACAACTCAGCAGCAGGACCGCTACTTCCACCTTTGTGCCAGGAGGAACAGGAGGAGCACTGCTAGAGCCCTGCAAAATGAACTCCAGCAGGCCACAAAGGTGCATGTGTCTGCACAAACGGTTAGAAAACAACTCCATGAGGATGGTATGAGGGCCCAACACCCACAGATGGGGATTTTGCTCACAGCCCAGCACCGTGCAGGATGCTTGGCATTTGCCATACAGCACCAGGATTGGCAAATTCTCCACTGGTGCCCTGTGCTCTTCACATATTAAAGCAGGTTCAAACTGAGCACATGTGACAGACATGACAGAACCTGGAGATGCCGTAGAGAGCAATGTGCTACCTTCAACATCCTTCAGCATGACTGGTTTGGCAGTGGGTCAGTAATGGTGTGGGGTGGCATTTCTTTGGAGGCCCGCACAGCCCTCCATGTGCTCTCCAGAGGTAGCCTGACTGCCATTAGGTACTGAGATGAGATCCTCAGACCCCTTGTGCGATCATATGCTGGTGCGGTTGTCCCTGGGTTCCTCCTAATGCAGGACAATGCCAGACATCATATGGCTGGAATGTGTCAGTAGTTCCTGCAAGATGAAGGCATTGAAGCTATGGACTGGTCCGCCCGTTCCCCAGACCTGAATCTGATTGAGCACATCTGGGACATCATATCTCGATCCATCCACCAACGTCATGTTGCACCACAGACTGTCCAGAAGTTGGCTGATGCTTTAGTCCAGGTCTGGGAGGAGATCCCTCAGGAGACCATCCGCAACCTCATCAGGAGCATGTCCAGGCATTGTAGGGAGGTCATACAGGCACGTGGAGGCCATACACAATGCTGAGCCTCATTTTAACTTGTTTTAAGGACATTACATTCCACTTTAATTTTGTGTGTGACTCCAAATCCAGGCCTCCATTCCTTAATAAATTTGACTTCCATTGATGATTTTTATGTTTGTTGTCAGCACATTCAACTTTGTACAGACAAAGTATTCAATGACAATATTTCATTCATTCAGATCTAGGATGTGTTATTTGAGTGTTCCCTATATTTCTTTGAGCAGTGTTTGAAATCAGAGACATGCTGATATACAATAAGGGATTATAACAGGTTATATGCTCTTTATTATAGATTTCTTCAACTCGTGTACATGGTGATATGGCAGTGGTTTGTCCATGGAAAACTTAAAAAGATACAGGTAGCAGAACAGCACCTTTGAGAAAAGCAATTCATCAAAGTGAATGATAGCATATATGGGGGAACTCCTCAAAAAGAAGGATTTTTAATGGGTATATGAATAGCAAAATTACACCTAAGGCCGGCTTCACACCATGGTGAAATCCATCCGGGGCTGTCAGGGATGAACCTGACAGCCCCGAATTGGATTTGTAAACAGAACCGGAGGGCAAATATGCCCTCCGGTCCGGTGTGCAGCCAGATGCCGCTAATAGCAGCCGTAGCTGCTGATTATTCAAGATCCCTGCTAGCCGCTGTCCTGAAATTACAGCAGCGTGCAGCTGCTGGTGTCCAGTTCTCCCCTTGTTAGGGAGCGCCGGATTGCCCCGGATCCGGGAGAATCCGGGAGGATCCGATTTGGGGAGATTTTTTTCCCCGGACACAAAAATACTGCATGCTCCGATTTTGTGTCTGGGAGAAAAATCCGACACATGGAAACCGGATGACAAAGAGCTGCCATCCTGCTCCATCTGGCCCATAGGATACTATGGGGTCAAAATCTGGTCCGGGGCTGTCCGATTTACACCGAACAACCCCGGATCGGATTTTGCCATGGTGTGAAGCCAGCCTAATACGCAAGATAGAGATAAATACGACTCAATGCAGCTGGGGTAAGTCATGTGTTTTAATAAATCAAACATTTTTGAAAAAAATATGCATTTAGATATGTAGGTTTACTTGAGAAACATCTCAGGATGTACAGATGTGTAATAATCTGCAAGCCACAGAGATTTGTCCCAGGTTGAATTAGCTCATTAATGGTATACATTTTATCATGTAATATTATTACTGAGTGCCTGTTCATTCACATTACCAAGTGCATCTATTAAGTAATAGCCTTTTAAGGCAAAACAAGTGGAGTCTCTCCTAAGTTCCTATGCCAGGCCAATCTCAGATGATTGAGCCTATGCAGGACACCGCTAAAGTCAGAGTGAACACATGGGCCTCCAAGAAATGATTAATTCTTAACTGACTTTGTGAACCAAGCTTTGTTTTTAGTTATGATTAGATATCATGTCACAGAGAGCCGTCCAGAAGAGCCATGTGTTACATTAGAGGCCTTATACTGTGCAGAGATCTGCTGCCTACTCTGCTCTGTTTGTATTTATTTATAAAGCAAGACAGCCTTCGAGACCTGTAATGAGATGCTGCAGTTTTTTAAAGAGGTAAAATAATTTTCAAACACAGACACACAATGAGTTTATTTATTTAGAAAGTTGTTAAATAGAGTCTGGGAATTCAAATATTCAATGTTGACATTGTGCAGAACTGGACATAAGCCAAGCTCAACTTTCCCTCTCCCTCTCTGGAGACACCCAATGAACCAGGAATTTAGACTTTCTCCTCCTTCTTTACTAAATAGGTAAAAGTCATTAATTACAGGCAAAGCTGTATCTGAGCCATAATCAAGTAATGGGATCCTGGAATAGGGAACTACAAAGGGATCTAAGTGTGTTTAGCTGTAAAGGCAAAGCCCAAAGTAGCATGTCTGACTTTGGAAATGGGTTTGTAAACAGACCCTTCCTTCTCTTGAAACATTTTATTACATGTTACCCAAGCAGAATGGCTTTGTTTTATATAAAATGTGCCTGTCATATAAAGCTGTCAGTTTTTACTCCACCACCTTAGCCATAACATTGATCCAATTACTAACCCGTTATATGCCAAGCGAGTTTGCAAACTTCATCTTGAATTAAACATTGGCTAAATCTTGTTTGAAGAAAGCTCTGCTTAAACCAGCAAAGATTAGTACCCAAAATAAAGAATTATTGCGGAAGCGCCTACTCAAGAAATACTTCCAAAAGTGATGGAAATTACCCAAAACAAATGGGTTTAAGTGCAAACGTAACTATAAAGGATTACTGGGCACTGGACAAAATCCATGACAAATATTACTAAAGGCAAAAGGTACTGCCCACAAGGAAAGGTTCCCAGTTCAACAAGAAGGGCAGGCTGTGAAGAGGAATCTAGCACCAGACCATGTCTCATCAATATATACCAGATCCTGAAGTGTGGTAATATCAGGCTTATAAAGGTCATTCCTAAACTCTTAAAAGTAACAGTTTGGGATCATGAATGGACAATTATGCTGTCCCCTGCCTTACTAACAACTACAAGATGGTAAAAAAATTAATATATATATATATATTATACTTATTTATCCTCCTAACAACTCCTTTTTAGGTTTACCACATTGCAATAATGGATGGCATCACCACTGATGCCCCAACACTAGCACTATTCCCCATAATGCCACTGCAGGGAAGAAGTAGGATGAAATCATAATGCCACATATATCTCAGTGGGGAACAACTGACAGCACATTTTTAACCTTTAATTTGCTGCATTGGACCCCAACTTTATTTTTGTCATATTTACACAAGTATGGCAGGTGGTAACTGTGCATTTCGGTAGCTTCCTAACCCTGGCACCCTCCCTCCTCAGTGCATAGCGAGATACAGCGTTGACCCTACTCGATTAATAGTGTAAGTATGAAGAAACAAGGAGGTTCCAGTGGCACACATCCAGAGTAAAAACGTACTTCTTTATTAAGTAAGAAGCATAAATGTATCAGTACATGTCATAGCAGTTACTAGGAGGAGAGGGAGCAGCATGGTGCAAACAGGACGACGAACGTTTTGCATGTATATGCTTCAATGGGTCAACTGATGAACCCGTTGAAGTGTATACATGCGAAACGGGCATTGTCCTATTTGCACTCTGCAGCTCCCTCTCCATTCAGTAACTGCTGTGGCATGTATTGCTACTTTTATGCTTCATACTTAATAAAGAAGAAAGTTTTTACTCTGCTTGTGTGCCGCTGGAACCTCCTTGTCTCTTCACGCTTGATTTGCCCGCGCCTGGGACCATCAGCAGAGCATTCTCCGGATCTTCACCAAGTATGGATCTGATAACCCACTATGTCTTTCTATCCCATTGGTAATGCCGTTTAATGCCTTATCTTTGACTTGGTCTCTAAGGGTACCTTTACACGTCACATTATTACATGCAATTTCACTTGCAACTTACTGGTTGCAATGAAATCATGGACACATTGTTACATTTTGTTGCTGTGTACAAATGGAACAATGTGTTCATGATTTCACTGCAATGAGTAAGTTGCAAGTGAAATTGCATGCAATGTTGCGATGTGTAACGGTACCCTAATAGTGTAAGTATTTTTGCACAACTAACTGAAGGTTAAGGAAGAAAAGGATGTCTGCACTGAATATAGCACTTCAAGTCTAACATAAAGTTAAACACAACTAGTTGTGTGTTTGTGATTTTAAATAATTAAAGTTAGGAAAATCATGTTTAATCTATCAATTAAAAACTTCGACAGAAGACTCTGTATGCTATGTCTGAACAGTTCTTGACTAACTGGTATCAATGCAGCACTAAGGTCTCCAGATGACATCCAGCTATAATAGATGGTGTTTACAAGAGAAGTGACATCTATGACTTGGGTAATGGATTATTGAGGAATGACTTCCTACTGGCCTGTAGGTGCATCTCAATTCCTATAATACAATGTTTGTAAAGTACCATCTGCTAAATGAGGGTTTTCCTGCAAAAGAAAATGATACTAAAGCAATGACAAGCAATGTAATAGGAAGCTATTATCTGATGTCCAGTAAACACACAACATTATTATATTTGTTATCATGTTTTGACTAATTAGCAGGAAAATATATTCTATGTAAAACTGAACATAGACTCAAGATACATAGGAGCAAAACCAGATTGTTTCAGATAACTTTCTGGATTATCAACCACTATCAGGCCAACCTGCAAATTATTGATCAAGCTACTCACATGTAACAAGAGCTGGTGAGTGATTGCAAGTTACATTGTTTAGTGTAAATGCAGAGGAACACAATCAACAGTAAAACATGTTTTTCTGTCAAAATTGACTGTGCATAATAAAAAGAAATCTGAACAAATAGAACATGTGTTAGAAAATGGCATGGTACAATCATTGTAGCAATAGATATTTGTCTTAGGAATGGATCTTTTATATGCTGACATTTATTAAGCTGGTAGCAAACCCTAAACTGAAGGTTAAGGTCGGCAATCAATTGCAATTTGGATGTTGAGGTATCTTTAGAGTGAATAGTTTAAGAGAGGAATGAAAAAAGGAAGGAAGAGAAAGAGAGAGGAGGATGAAAAAAAGCAAGAGAGAATGGTGGGAGAAGGTAGGAAGGAAGGAAGGAAGGAAGGAGGAAGGAAGGAAGTGAAGGAAGGAAGGAAGGAATGAAGGAGAGAAAAGAGGATGAAAATGTGTAAAATAAAGAAGGAAGAAAGGAAAGAGAAAGGTAGATAGATAGATAGATAGATAGATAGATAGATAGATAGATAGATAGATAGATAGATAGATTAATGAAAAAGTAAGAAAATAAATAAAGTGGGAAAGAAAGAAAGAAAGAAAGAAAGAAAGAAAGAAAGAAAGAAAGAAAGAAAGAAAGAAAGAAAGAAAGAAAGAAAGAAAAAAAGTGGTATGAAAAGAAATCTATGGTCACATGGTATTTACTTAGCAAGTAAAATGATACAATCTTGGGGACATCACTTCCTTGGTTCACACCTGAACCTTATGACGGTCAGTGATTTTCAGCATGGAGGCTGTCCTCCCATAGGGAGATATTGTGCTCTATTAACAGCACTTTGTGCCAGATGAAGAAAAGAGCCGCTAAGAGGTAATGGCAAAGTGATGGCAAATAAACAGGGAGAGCTGGCAGGATTTCACTGCTCACAATACAGATCCGAGTGGACTATTAAACAGGCACATAAACTTGCCAGGGCTTTAATGTGTGGACACAGGCGGCTGAGAGCTGGGGACGTGTGACTTTATGATGTCACATGGTGGGGACAAGCTGGGAGTGCTAACCTGCAAAAGAGCAAGAGCAGGCAGCCAGGTCCTACATGTCACCATATAGTATTCCTCAAGGAGAGATAGATAGATAGATAGATAGATAGATAGATAGATAGATAGATAGATAGATAGATAGCATGTATCAAATATATATTATATATATATATATATATATATATATAATATATATATATTTATGGATATATTAGATGCATAGATACACTATTAGATACATATATTAGATACAAAGATAACGTGTGATAGTGTGATATAGATTGATGACAGACAGACAGATAGATAGATAGATAGATAGATAGATAGATAGATAGATAGATAGATAGATATAGAGGTTATTTATATACTTGTGGATAGATAGACATGTATATATGCATTATATATAGTGTACATACTTATGGACAGATACATTATAATAGATAGTAGATAGATAGATAGATAGATAGATAGATAGATAGATAGATAGATAGATAGATAGATAGAATAGCCAGGATAGATGTACAATGAGGTGGAGTCCTGTATCCCAGCAGTGTAGTCTGTCCATTCTGGGGTGTAGAGGTGTCAGACACATAATGGCCTGTATTGTTATCACTGATTGCTGGGTGACAATTAGGGGCTTTATCCCCGGAGCTCTGGAGGAAGAATAGAGGCCAGTGTGGACGGAGCCGCTGACTGATGGAATTACCGGGGTCACTGCAGCCCTGTGTGTGACACCTAACACCACCGGAGCCCGATATTGATGAACAATCCACAGCCATTGATGGATGACGGACAACGACACATTCCGATTTACTGAATTTTTTACTTTGCAATTCTCAAATTCTCATAAACATTATATATAATATAAAAAAAATATACATATATAATGTTTATGAGAATTGCAAAGTAAAAAATAAATCTATATAGTATATGTATAATTATATCCATACATACATTTCTATATGTGTATATATAGTGTGTGTTGTACATACACTTACATCTCAGTATGTGTGTGGGTATCTAATAATAATAATATGTATATACATAGTTGGATATCTATATCTATATATATGTGGATAGATCGATATCTATATCTAGAGGCTCCCTGTCCTCAGCCTGTCTTATGAAGTCTTGCCCTGTTTCCCGTATCCTCCCCTTGTTCTTACATCTTCACTGATCGCTCCTGGTTCTCTATTCTACATTTACAGACTCGTCTGCCCCCGGCCGCAGCAGTAGCCGCAGGGTCTCCGCGCAGTGTGAACACAGCCTCTGCACAGTGAGGTCCTGATCGATGGGATCGGCTGGATTATACCGATGACTTGTACGCCTTGATATCGCAGACACCAGAATTAATGGGATATCAGATCACTTACAAGTGAGAGCAGGAATTTAAAATAATTTTTACAACGAATTTATTTTTTTCCCGCAAATTAAAACTCTCTCTTAATGAATACAGTGGGTATTAGGGTCAGCACACTTTATTCCCATAGGCACGATTACAGGCTGTCCTCATACAACTCGTGCCTGTGGCGGGTGAGGGGTTAATGTCTAGTTCGCTGCGGTCCCTTTTAGCCCCGAGTTTGCTGCCAATCACACATCGCCCACTAGCGGTAACATTTCTATCTGCAGCTCCATTCAGATCTCGACTCTCCCAGAGCAACATCAACTTTGGGAAAGTCCTGCTCCATCCCTGCAGCCGCCCGCACTGCAGCAGCCCCGGGCACCCCAGCCACAGCCCAGCGGGCAGAGGAGGGCACAGCTGGAGCCGGCCAGGCCCCTCCATTGAGCCCATGCTCTATGGGAATGCAGGCTGGATGATGTACAAGACCTGTATGCAAGATGGCAGAAGCCCCAGAAGGGCACATTGCACCTACTTGTGGTCAGCTTCCTTGCCCGGCCCTTGGACCTCATGGTGACAGCTCTGCGGAGGATCTGCAGGAGATTGCCTTTGGATCTTTGTCAGTTTTTCTTTTTTCTCTCTCCCTCTTTCACTCTCTCAATCCCCTTCTCATTCCGGACTCGCTATCTCCCCAGCATTGTCAGTTTAGACACCTTCGCGCATGCGCTCTTCACCTCAACCCTCTGCCAAAAAAGTTTGCTGCGATTTATCATTTTGATTTGAGATCTTGTCACATGGAGCAGAGTGTGATGAAGGCTGCAGCCTCCCCTCTGCTCCATCACTGGAGACTCCTCATCCTCCAAGACCCTGCACAGCTCCCATTAACCCTTCCCCCGCTGCACAGTCCTGCTGACATCTACTCCTATACCAAAATCACCAGATCAAAGAGTTAATAACGACGAGATGATTTCTACAATCCGCATAACTGGGATCCCTTCTATCTGATCACCTGTTGTAGAACATAATCTCCATTGTGTCCCATGTGGACGAACCTATAGTGAGGCGGCTTTAATGTGAAGGAGCCTCTGTAATGAGATCATCTTCACAATGGTCCAGAACCTGTGATTAGATCACATTGTTTGCTGCACTTGAAACATGAACTATCCCGATATAAGAAGAAGTCAGAGGCAGTATACAATGAATGGGGTCACCCGACTATTACAGCTACATCACCTGTACAACGTCAGCTCTCATTATATATATATATATATATATAATATAAAAATATACTATAAAAAATATATATTCATACTGTGTAGTGGTAACAAACATATAGAATATTATTTGGTACCATATTACTATTATTATCATTGTTGTTTGAATAACATTCAATTGTTTTCCTTTAAGTTAAAGAATAGATGAAGTGCTACAATGGAGGAGGCAAATCTGGATAGGATCTGTGATAGTAGTAATAAAGAGATTATTATTGTTGTTATTATTATTATTAGCATTAATAATAATAACAATAATTTATTAGTATTATTTAAAATAAAAAAATATGTCCCAAAAAGGATAAGGACTACACATTGAGTTTTAACTCCCCATCTCACACACACACATAAAAACACGAAATCAATGACAAAATATATTGACAGATAGCTAGAGAGATAGATAGATAGATGTAGAGAGATAGATAGAAATAATAGATAGATGGATAGGCGTGATAGACAGATATAGAGAGATGATAGATAGATAGATAGATAGATAGATAGATAGATAGATAGATAGATAGATAGATAGATAGATTAAAATAGATGGATAGGCATGCCAAATAGATGACAGATATGAGATATATAGATGATAGATAAATACATTTGATAGGTTTATAGATAGACATGATTGATAAAGAGACATGATACATATATTGATAGATATGATTGATAGACATGATACATGATTGTTAAATAGATATGATACATTTATAGATAAATACATATTATAGATCGATAGATTAAGAGATAATAAATATTAATTCCTGAGCAACCTCCTTCCAGGTTTCTAGGGTATCCCTAGGCAGTCCCTATATTTAGTGGTTTGCACAGTTGTGTAGGGAGGCAGGTGAGCTCTTGCCACACAGCAGCCCCCTGAATCTCTTGCAGTCCCCCTGAATCTCTTGCAGCCCCTACCTGAATCTCTTGCAGCCCCCTGAATCTCTTGCAGTCCCCCTGAATCTCTTGCAGCCCCGCTGACTCTCTTGCAGCCCCCCTGAATCTCTTGCAGCCCCCCTGAATCTCTTGCAGCCCCCCTGAATCTCTTGCAGCCCCCTGAATCTCTTGCAGTCCCCTGAATGTCTTGCAGCCCCCCTGAATGTCTTGTAGCCCCCCTGAATGTCTTGCAGCCCCCTTGAATCTTTTGCAGCCCCCCTGACTCTCTTGCAGCCCCTGTATCATTGTGTAGTGCAGATTTGGCAGCACAGGAGTGAGCTGTACTGGCAGAGTTAAATGTACCCTCCTTATCAAATAGTTCTCGTCCATTGTATTTGTGCAGTGAACTTTGCCTGCTGCTATTCAGTCTGCCTTATATTCTCCTAGCTACCAGTAAGATTGATTTGATCATTGTAATGCAATTATTACACTGTTTACCCAACGCTTGATTCCAGGTTTGCTGTGAAGAAATTAAAGCCATGCTGTGTGCCTAGAAGCATGTAGGCTGAAATGAAACAGTCGTCCTTATTTAGGCTCAGGCCTCCAGCTTGTAGCCATGGGCTCAATTAGACAAAATGGAAACAATTTTCTCCCATAGCAATAACTCACAGTTCTGCAGATCACTTTCAGAATACAGACTTTATTAGTGTATGCTGACCCCAGTGGCAGGATGGAGAGCTCTATCTGCCCCCCTTGGGCTGTAATTATTAGAAATTAATTGGGTTCAGGACCCTGGGTTGCATTGCTAAATTAATAGCTTGTCTGGTAAGGACTTGTAGAAAAAAGGGGGTGTAAGGAAGGAGCAGAGGGACAAGGAGCCTGGCCCCTGGAGGTTTAGGGGGCACCAGGAGCTCCTGTCAATAAACAAAAGCCCTGAATAGGTTGGATTGTGCTGGGAGGAGGCTCCTCCGCAGAATGAGAAGTTTATACAGTGTTGTCAGGGGGTCTTGAGGGGTTAAAATAAAAATCAAGATGCTGTGTAGTAGGAGCTGTCGTGCTGCAGAATAAGTGAAAAGGCAGCCCTAGGCAAAAGGAAATTACAGCAAGCCCGTGTGACCTTTCCGAGAGGTAATCAATCAACTGATCAACAGGGATATTTATCATTGCT
Organism: Allobates femoralis; assembly: GCA_033576535.1. NCBI lineage: Eukaryota > Metazoa > Chordata > Amphibia > Anura > Aromobatidae > Allobates > Allobates femoralis. Next base: position 157,130,991 of record JARQOC010000001.1, read on the forward strand.
GGATGGGGCTGCGGAGCATGGACAGGAGGGGAAAGTGAGGCACAAAGTTTGGAGAAAACCGAGAAGCCTCAAGACAAATGCAAGGACTGGAGGAAATGGCTGTGTTCCCCATAGCCTGACACTGACTACACAACAGGAGGACTTCTACAGCTCCCCTATACGACATGCCATGCCAGCTACATCCAATGAATATAGATATATATGGAAGATATATACTGTGGAGCATATATAGTTATGGTCAATTATGATGATTCTCTTATTACACCAAATAAAAGATGTGCCTGAACATCAAAATGACACACCTTCTAAATAACATATATAATATATATATTGTAGTTATATGATATAGAAGATGTTTCATTTTGATGTTCATGCATATCTTTTATTCTATGTCATAGGAGAATCATCATAAATCACTAACTATATGTCCCCCATATTGTGCCTTTATCGTGTCCCCCATATTGTGCCTTGATTATGTCCCCCATATTATTCCTGTATTATGTCCCCCATATTATTCCTGTATTATGTCCACCATATTATGCCTGTATTATGTCCCCCATATTATGCCTGTATCATGTCCTCCCATATGATGACTGTACCATGTCCCCCATATTATGCCTGTATCATGTCCCCCATATTATGCCTGTATCATGTCCCCCATATGATGACTGTACCATGTCCCCCATATTATGCCTGTATCATGTCCCCTATATTATACCTGTATCATGTCCCCATATTAGCCTGTATCATGTCCCCCAATTATGCCTGTATCAGTCCCCATACGGTTCCTTTAGTACAGCGCCTGGTGTAGCCTCTATTCTGGACACTCCTTGCTCTCCAGGAATATCCAGACCAGGAATAGAAGAGAGGAGCAGAGTTTTGGATCTGTCTGCTCACATTAACCTCTTCAGTGCTGCAGTAAGAGGAGATCACTTGGAGATGAGATCTGGTTTCAGGAGTCCATTACTATGATGATATTCATGATATAACGCTCATTTGGCTGACCTGTGTGTGACCATGATTAATAAAACATTACTGTCTTTCAGTCTCTGCTGTCCTATAACGAATGGTTGATTAATTGCTTCTTATCCTTCTGGATATACATGTAGTATTAGTATTACCCTTTGGAGCCGCTGAGTGGCGCTATAACCTGATCTCCTTATTCATAATACTAATGGCAAATCAGAGACTTGGATTACTAATGTAAGAAATCAATCCATCCTCAGGAGGACCGATCATATAAAAGACAATGCCGAATTTGAGTGTATGATTTTCGGGGCATCGCAGTGTTTTTTGATGAGTTTTTACCGTACTTTGATGCAGTTCTTGTCTCCTCTTTGTATGTTTTGCAATAAATAAAGCTGCTTTCTTTTTATACTTCCTGGTATTTGGCTTTAACAAAACGTCATTGATGGTCAGGTGCGGATTTAATGTGTTTTTAGTGGTTTTCCGCAGCAGAAATCCACCAACGATTCATATAGCTTTGTTACCAGTGGACTCTCCACATCTAATACAATTCTATGGGGAAATACACACATAAAACTCAGTGTGCCCCAAGAGAAACTGACACGTTGCAGAGTTGCAGGTCAGTTTACACTGAGTAAAACAAAAGCACAAAGGGCAGGAGATTTTGATAAAACCCATCCACTTTGCGGGAACACAAGTGCACTGCATTTTTAAAACTGTAAAAATACACTGCATCAAAAACTCATTGTGTGTGCACAGCCATACAGTTCCAGCAAAGTGGATGGGGTTTGTAGAAATCACCTGCCCTCTGTGCTTCTTTATGACTCAGTGTAAACTGACCTGTTGTGCGTGTTTCAAATCCATAACATGTTAATTTCTCTTATGAATAGGCTGAGTTTTATGGACAGATTTTTACCATAGACTTACCTGAGATGCAGAAAATCCACAGGTAACAACATACGTGTATTTGGTGCATTTCGGCCGCAGACATGCAAGAAAGCGCATGGGCAGCACGTTGACTCAGTGGTCAGTGCAGGGGTCCTGTGTTCAAATCCCTCCAACTACAACATCTGCAGGGAGCCTGTATGTTCTTCCCATGTTTGTGTGGGTTCCCTCCAGGTTCTCCTGTTTGCTCCCACACTCCAAAGACTAAGTTCCACTTTATACATACCAACTTATCTGTCCAACTTCTGACCAACTTGCTGGTTGCAGTGAAATCATGGACACATTGTTCCATTGTACACAGCCACAAAATGGAGCAATGTGTCCATGATTTCACTGCAACCAGCAAGTTGGTCAGAAGTTGGACAGATAAGTTGGTATGTGTAAAGTGGCCCTAACACATAGGCTATTTAGATAGTGAGCCCCATTGAGACAGTGATGATCACATCTGTAAAGCGCTGTGGAATTAATGGTACATGCCCATGATCAGTGTTTGGACACAGCATACTTTCACTGCATCCAAAATGCTGCATTCTGTAGTGCAAGCACAGTGGTTGGGATTTATAGAAATCTCATGCTCACTGTGCTTCTTTTTAACACAGCATAAATTGACATGCAGCACATCCTCCCGAGCGAGGTGCATGTCCATTTATTCTTCCAGAGACGCAAAAGTTCTCAGCAGGAGAATATAACAAAGATCCGTTGTTCCCTGACTCCTGTTTGAGGGCACTGACATTATGACGTTCTACCTCAGAGAACACTAGCATCTCCACAAGAGGAATGACGCAGTGCCTATACAGCAGCATGTCCTGATTGTTGGCATTTTCCCCAATAGTGCTATATAAGTGAATAATATAAAAAAAAAATAATAAGGCACATGAAATCTGGAAGTTTTGTCAAAGTCAAATAACCAGGTAGTATGAAAAACAAAGCAGATTTAGGCATACTTGCAGAATAAAGGCCGGAAGTTGCTGGCTGGACTGGTAGGCGTGCTTGGTGCGTAGTTCGGGGGTCAGAGGTTTCTTCCACATACTTGCATACTTAAAGTTTACTAGTGGGTGTGGCGACTGTCCGCGCACTGTAAGAGATGATACAGGGGAGCCCCGCCCACACTCCCTCCCCACCCCCTGACGCAGGGTCTTACCCCCAGACCTCTGCTTCTATTATCATCAATCATCTCTACAAAACAGTGGACTTAAAAGTTAACATTTGTTCCCTCAGTGAAACGCCAAGCCACAACCACCAATGGCAAACCACCCCGATCACCTGAGCCGCTCACACCACATAACTTCCGGTGTTTTAATCTGCAAGTTTGTGCAGTTCTATATAAAACATGACATATCAATAAGACACAAAGAAAACATCAAAAGCACACACATTTAGAAATGCAATAATAAAAACAGGTAATCCAATTCACTTAATAGATGCAGAAAGAAATGCTGCAGAAAAGCTACAACATTATTAACTCACAAAAAACTCATCAGGGGAACATAGCCAGAGACAATAAAATGCAACATTAAATGCATAAGAGAGACACATGTAAAAAACAAAAGTAAAATAATTTATCTAAGGCCCATTTCACAATAGCTTTTTTGTCCGAATCCGGCGGATCCAGGAAAAAAAACGCATCTTCCGAGGGTACCACCAAACAGCTGCACTTGCTGCACACTTGTGGCAAGCCCCATGCATTGTTTATGGGGCTTGCGGTAAGGTGCAGCAGGTGCGGAAAGTGCGGTTGCGGCATGTGCGGTGGCGAAAAAAAACATGGTCAGCAGCGGTTTTTTTTGCGGCCGCAACTGCCAGAACCGCACCTGCCGCACACTTACCACAAGCTTCATACACAATGCATGGGGTTTGCCGCAAGAGTCCCGCAAGTGCGGCTGTTAGGCAGAAAATGCGGCAGAGCGTACTTTTGTCCGGATCTGCCACATTTTCATAAAAATGCCAGTGTGAAAGCACCCTAACAGGTGCAGAAACCTGACCTAAACTTCATTCTTTAGGGCGGCTCCACACCTCGGAGAGTCAGGTCCGGGGCTGTCTGATGTAAACCTGACAGCCTCGAACTCGATTTTGCTGTAATGCTTCCCTATGGGGCCAGATGGAACCGGATGGCAGCTATGTGCCATCCGGTTTCCATCTGTTCGGGAGGATCCGGGAAAATTCGGATTTTCCTCCCGCACACAAAAATGTTGCTTGTAACATTTGTGTGTCCGGGCGAAAAATCTGCCCAAATCAGATCCTCCCGGATATGGAGCAATCCGGCGCCATAGCCTCCCATGTTAGGGAGTGCCGGATTGCCCCAGATCCGGCAGGATCCAGGAACCGGACACCGGTGGCTGAAGTTTAGCAGCGCGCACTGGTAAACTTCCGCACCCCCGGCTGTCCCCTTCAGAGATTTCAGGACCCGGCTAGCTCCCCGTTAGCCGCAATCTGGAAATTTCAGCAGCTGCAGCTGCAATTGAGGACCACTGCAAACCAACCAAGGCCTATTTGCCCTCTGGTTCTGTTTGCAAATTGGGTCCGGGGCTGCCAAAACACATCGAACAGCTCCGTACCTGATCACACTGCAGTGTGAAGCCGGCCTTACTTGATAATCTATGCAAAACCATAAGGATTGATTTGTTAGTGTGGAGTCAGCCCCATGTTAAACAATCAGACAGCACAGACCTGTGACATTTTCCTTAGCCCTATACAGGCCGAGGAAAAAAATTGCAGCGCGCTGCGAACATCTATGCATCTAGGATCACCCGCACCCATACGAGTGTAAGGGTGCAAGTTTAACATTCCACTGCACTTGACACACATCTGAGTGCATACGACATACACCGAGGCAGACAATCGAAGAGACAGAGAGATTAATCTCTCCCCTGCAACTGTAATTGGATCACAGTTTAATGACTCTGTTCATACTTGCAGCCAGTAGGTAACTTGAAGCTCATGGGCCCCTATGCAAAAGTCCAATGCGGACCCCAATTATTAAAAATCTCTAATAGCAATAGTCTTTTTCTATAGACCAAAGTGACCTTTGGGGCACCCTAGGCTCCAGGGCCCGGGTACATTGCAACCCCTGCACCTGTTGCAGTTGCACCTCTGGTTACAGAATAGCCTGAGCTGAGAACCATTAGCATCTCGCATCCGATGCTTTCACATCAAATGCACATGCCAGTGTGATTCTACCCTCAAAATCAGTCTCCCATCAGCCAGGACCAAAGGCCCAGTCTCACTCTTCAATGGTCGAATGATGCGATCAACGGTCCAACTTGACTTAGATCGCTTGAACGACGTTCAATGATCAGTAGTCAAATGTCACACGTATAGATATCGTTAACGACGTAGCAAAGATTCCGTGACAAGCAAACAATACTTGCGGTCGTTAGCTTGCCTACGTCCTTCACTTCTCAATAGGTGAAGTTGTTAACAGAGTTATCGAGGTGTCACACACACCCATGCTGCAGATTGAACGAACATTCATCGTTTGGTTTAAGGTCTGGTTCACAAACCTCCCATCAACGATCTGCCCGATTATCGTTGATCGGATGTACATGTTGTCACGCTTCCGGGGGAAGGCGCCCTAGAGTGGACCCACTGGACCGTGGTACCGAACTCCCCTGGGTGAGCTGGTTTAGCCAACCCCTATACAGGGATTGTCAGGGGCAAGCCCAGGGGGTCTAAATACCACAGCTGCTAGTACCAGGGGGGCGGCTCGTAAGGTTAGCCTATGCTACGGCACAGCTAAGGATTCCGGTATAACAGGGTACAAAGCTAGGAGAACAGGAATGGTGCTACCGGGGAAGAGCACAGCAAGGGTTCCAGGAAGCAGAGTACACGGCTGGAAGAAAAGGAATCGTGCTACCGGGGAAGAGCACAGCAAGAGTTCCAGGAAACAGTACAAGGAAGGCCTGACCAACAGTCAGCAAGGCAGAAGCAAACTGTCTTACTGTCTTAATAATCAGGCACCTCCCATCAGTGGAGGTGGTTGATATACCAGAGGAAGAGCAGCTATTGGTCAATGGGAGTGTCAGGTTGAACCTTGCCGGTCCCTAGAGTCACAGGGGAGGAGTGCACCTAGTGCGCCGCTGAGTGGTCACATGAATACGACCATTTTAATGTTCTCGTGTGAGCCCGGTGGTCAGCTGACAGGAAGGGAACCCGGCGACGGCTCCGAGACACAGTACGCCTGGACGCTGGATGCCTGGTCGGCAGAGGGGCAGAGGATGCCGACCCGGGAGAGGAGAGCTGGGGAGCGGTGCCAGGGAACCTAACACGTCACACTGAACGACGTCGTTAAAACGACTGAAAACCCATGACGTTTCAACGATTATCGTTAACGATATCGTAGTGTGCGACAGGGCCTTAATTCATGGGGTGATACACATGCTGTCTTTGTAATTAAAGATGTACTTGTTAAAAAGTAAATGCCTGTGCTCAAACATGACACATAAGGATGCTTTCACATCAGCGTTTTTGCTGATTTGCGGCAGATAAGGCAGATTTACCGCATCTGCCGCGTAACGGACGACTTGCGACAAGAATGTGGCAAGTCCCGATTCATTCTCTATAGAACTTGCGGCAGATACGGCAAATGTGTTGTTTGCCGCAATCCAGCACCTCCGGCAGTTGCGGCAGGTTAAAAACTGCGGTTAGCTGCATTTTTTTGACCTGCCGCAACTGCCAGATTTGTCGGATCTACCGCAAGTCTTATAGAGAGTGAATGGGGGCTTGCCGCATTCTTGCTGTAAAGTTGTCCGTTACGTTGCAGATGTGGTAAATCTGTCAGATCTGCCACAAATCAGCAAAAACACTGATGTGAAAGCAGCCTAACATAGAATCTGGCATAGATTAAATAATTATAATTAAAGGGAACCTGACCACTAAAAATTAGCCACCAGCCTCTTAAGACCTGTCCCTGCACCATCCTTAGACATTTCTAGCCATCACTTTGTGCTAAAAATGTGTATTTAGAAAGTTCATAAAAGTGACTTTATTACTGTGGCTTCTCAGATTTTGAGAAGTTACAAAATGCGTTGCCTGGTGCTTCTCCCTGCCGTCTGCAGCCTAATTATTCACGCCCCGATGGGCGTGCTAATCAGCAGAGAGCCTCCGCGTCATATTACATGGGCGGTATAGCTGCTATGACGCTAAACGCGTCATATATGGCTATACTAACCTCAGTACACCCAGCTGACCAGCGGGAGCGCAATGACCAAAAAATGACTCAGAGCACTTTGTAACAATCAGCGATCTCGCAGTAGGGGCCTAATCGCTGCTAAGTGTCACACGTAGCGAGATCGTTAGCGAGTTACATCAGAAAACCTGTGACGTTACAACGATCTCACTAACAATCTTGTTATGTGTGGCGGGGGCTTTAGACACAACAACCCAGTATTGTTGCCTGAAAAGCTGCATGGCCTTTATGATCGGCCACAGCATTTGCAAGTGAAACAGCTGTTTGCTTGCAAGATTAAGCACTTGTGCAGCGAAACAGTGAAAAGACTGCAGCGGTACAGGGCTGTTGAGGCTAAAAGCTGCAAAATGATGTAATGTAGCCTAAAGCTTCCAAGGATGACAATAATCTAAACACACCAATGTCAGTTGATCATCTAATGTGCATTGCAGCCTCCTGATTGTCCTATTATGTCAAGTAGACAGGAAAGATAATATTGGTATGTTTAAAGGGGTTGTCTGGTCTAAAATGATAATTCTGTGGGACTGCAGAATTATCAATTCTTCCAATGTGCGCTGCAAGGATTCACCGTTTTGTAAGCCGGGAACGGACGGCAATTATGCGGTATATTTTTTTCCATCAAAACAAGACTAGTGGGCGTGGCACCTCTCCACACAGTTGTATTGAGAGAGGCTGAGCCTACTAGTCGGGGGCTTTGGCCGCAGTGGCCGAGAACATGCATACCACATAAACGGGGTCCTTTCCAGGTTTAAAAACAGTGAACCCTTTGCAGCTCACAGTGCAGGCTCTGGGAGGATTGATAAGTCTGTAGTTACACAGAGTGACTACAGAATTATCATTTTAGCCCAGACAATCCCTTTAATGCTTCTTTCAGGGGATGAGTGACTATCAGAGGTTTCTAACAGAAACCTATTCCCCCGTAATTGTAATAAACATGCTCACTAATTATTTCTCTTGCATGTATATCATCATTATATTCCACAGTGCCTTACAGGCATCATCATTCATTGTCGACAGTGGGCTCTCACTATCTAAATACCCGATCAAAAGGGAAAATTTATAAAGACCTTTGATTTTTATGCCAGTGTTAAAGAAAAAACTTCAGGAGTAGTGGTGTGTAGCGACCGGTGGTAAGGCCTCGGGTGTGTGTGTATGATCTTTCTCAACAGAATCCCCATACTCAGATTTAACCGGTAGTAACATTTCTTTACTGTAAAACATGTTTATATCACAGTCAACCGAACTATATGTGCACTTGTATATATATTAGAGTCTCTGAATCTTCACTTCTGCCGGGTACGCAGCAAGAAAAGAAAACACAACAATGAAGGTATCTTTCCCTAACTTTCCCTAAAATCACGTACCAGTCTTATCACAGAAGATGTCGCTCCCACGTAGCAGGCCTGGGGGTTTCCTCAGTCTTCTTCTTTGGTCTCCTTCCGCAGGTAACAGAATTTTCTTTGTTAGTCTCTCCCAGTCTCAGGGCACACCGAGCAGCAGCAGGAGGGAGATCACGGCAGTACAAATGGCTCCCTTATGTCGGTCACGGCCCCTGCACATGCACTCCGGGTGCTCGGCGGGCAAGGTTTTGCAGAGCGGCCAGATACACCGCACCAAAGTCCAGTGGCCCAGGATCAGTCACAGGGGCTTCTGCGGGGTGATTTTTCTGGCAAGGTGTAGCAAAGTAGCCCTCTTTCAACAGACATCCACAGGCAGATCTTCCCTTGCTCAGCTCTGGGTCTCTAATAATCTCCCGCCCTTTTTCTTCCTCAGCACAAGGCAGTTGGGGAGGGGATCAGCAATCAATGTTTTTTTCCTCTCTGCAGTCATTTCAGCAATTGTCCACAAGGGGGCAGTATCGAACTGTGTAATGCTCACTTCAGTGTCCATTTCAATAATACAATCTGAATTGCTCACCTCACTACAGGTGTCTAAAGCATTAAGAGATGCATGCCGCTTACACTAAGTACATCATTAATGGTGAATTATATAACCATGAATGGGTAACTACACTAAAGGGAGAAAACCATGCTGAACTTCCAAAAAGCAGCACTTTCTCGATGCCTCTAAAATCATTAATCAGAAGCCTCGAATGATACATAATGCTAGTCATCCTGTCCTAGTGCTCAATGTGGCATCGCCCATATGCTCTGGGTGGAGGGCACAAACAGAAATGGGCCCCTATGCAAGAACAGTATAAGGGCCCTTTGCAGCCGAGGAACTCATCAAAATGCACAATTCCACCAGATTTGGAGTTAGAAATGGGCCCCCCAACCTCTTGGGCCCCTGTGCACCTGCACAGGATGCACCAATGATATGTCCACCTCTGCACATGTTCCTTTAGAAAACGCTGGGTAGAACGAAATGCTAAAGTAGACTTCTGACTTGATAATATGATTGTAATTAGTGTTTCTTCTAGCTCAGCTTGGACATAATGTGAACACTACTGTCAGTCAGTGACTACTGATTGGCTGCAGTGTTTGCTTGATTCCCTTGCTGAATTTTAATCCCAGCCAACCAATGGGGCACACAGTCCAAGAGGTGAGCATTAGTGGCGTTACTTGAAGCTTATGTGTCCCAATGCAAAAGCTTTAATGGGGCCCACAATTATTGCAAATCATTAAAGACAATAGCCTCTTTTCTATTGATAAAACTGACTTTTTGGGCCCCTTAGGCTCCAGGGCCCGGATGCAATTGCAACTCATGCACCTATTGTAGCTATGCTCTTAATGAGCATCATATTTTTCTCATCTCCCTGCGCCCATTGACAAAGAGTTGCCCTATAGTGCACAAGCCTTTAATTTTGCCTGAGGTTGTGTTTGTGTGGTATAAAATGCAACTATGAAAATCTTACAGATACTTTTTTTTTTTTTTTAGCTAGGAAAAATGGACATGAAATAATGTGTAGCGTCCCATAGTATGGTGTGCATCCAACCTAACTAGAATTACAGAAATATGGTCTGTAGTGCCACCATGTGGAAAATTAGAGAATCTGATCATTTTTCTTGTAAACTGAACTTTAAACCGAGGCTTGATCCAATGCTGAAATCAGCATCGAAATTTTAAAAAAAAACATATTTTGTTTGGTTGGTAATATGTATTTCTCTTAAACAAGCAGCTTGCAAGAAAACACAGACATATAAAAAGGTCTCCATCTAAACGCATACATGGACTGAGAGTCAGATCTGCTCTGTTATACGTATCTTTCATGTCTAATTATTCTTGATCACAATTCCAATTAATCATACAGTATATGACAGCTTAGCACCAGGGGCATAACAATTGGTGGGGGGGGTTACAGGTGTCGCAGCTGCAACTTGGCCCAGGGGTACAGGGGCCTGCCGACCCTATCACCTGCTTCAGTCGGATCAGTGTCCTCGCCGAGGACGCAGATCTAACTGAAAAGTATTGCAGTGCAGAGGACTCATCGGGTCCTTGCATGTGATACACGCAGCCATCACAGTGACCGGAAGCCAAAGTCGGAGGTGCCACAACAGGGGGCCTGCGCATGATGTCACTGTTATATGCGGGCCCTCTGTAGCAGCACTCCAATGTGCATTGGCTACAGGAGGACATCGGGTGATGTGGGACTGGAGGAAAGGTGAGTAGAATGTTTTTAATTATGTGTTATGGACAGAATGGTCAGTTCGCCACAGTAGGGGTACTGCACCCATAACAGTGTGCAGTATTCCTGTCATTGGGGAGTGTAAAGTCAACCTGAGGCTCTAATCCCAGCATCCCTACACCTAACATAGGGGACCAATTGGCCACCTGTTACCAGGGTAACGGGTCCTGGTGGAAGGAGCGTTAGGTAGAAGGAGCGGGAACGACACAGACAGTGTGTGAGTCGGCAGAGAGTAGTCTGAAGCAAGGAACAAAACCTAGAGGGGCACCACAGGGAGGCCACCTGAAAAGGAGTCGTGACCCCAACAGAAGGAGGAAACCCAGTCCCGGACCTTATAGACAATCCGGAGGAATCCTGGTCCACAGTGGGGTACCGGCTCATAGTCACGGTGCAGGTGAGCCTAACCCTGAGCCATCAATACCGGTGGGTTGTAAGGTTTACCAAGCAGCCCCAACCTCGTCCAGAACGTGCAGCCCCACCAGGAGCACTAAACTGGGTTGAACCCCTTAAAGAAGAGTAACCTCATAGCACCTAACGGGCCTGGTTGACAAGTAGGTTGTGCAGGAGAGCGCAAGGATAGTAAGGAGGCGCAAGCAGGTCACAGAGGAAAGTGAAGGTACTAAGTAAGGAACACTCTGGGAGCCTCAAAGAGACTTTATCCTCCCCAGTGACTAGCCAGCGTAACTGTGTACCTGAACTGCTAAGAACTGTTGCCAATAAAGTACCTGTACAGAGTCAGTAAGCCTCCGGTGTTTTATTCTATTAAATTAATCCACAGAGCTGCTGCCACGACAACTAGCACAGCAGCTATGCTGCCCCAGGGACACTACTCTGCCTGCAGGGAGCGTTATCAACAGGCTGTAATACTACCATCCCCGGCGGTTTTGACAGCGGCACTGGTGAACTCACCAGGAACTGCAGGTGGCGTCACGAGACTTTATTATTTTTACCCCTTTAGTTAGCTGACCCCCAGGGCTACGGGCCCGGGCACTACCACCGAGACAGCACCCCCGTATCAATGCCTGGGTACCAAGTCCCCATAGACCCCTGGGTGGGTCATCTATCAGGAGGAGGATCATCTATACAAGGAGGAGGACATAAATACCAGGAAGGGGAGATATATACAGTGCCTACAAGTAGTATTCAACCCCCTGCAGATTTAGGTGGTTTGATAAGATGCAAATAAGTTAGAGCCTTCAAACTGCAAACGAGAGTAGGATTTATTAACAGAAGCATAAATCTTACAAACCAAAAAAGTTATGTTGCTCAGTTGAATTTTTATAAATTTGAAACATAAAAGTGTGGGTCAATTATTATTCAACCCCTATGTTTAATATTTTGTGGAATAACCCTTGTTTGCAATTACAGCTAATAATCTTCTTTTATAAGACCTGATCAGGCCGGCACAGGTCTCTGGAGTTATCTTGGCCCACTCCTCCATGCAGATCTTCTCCAAGTTATCTAGGTTCTTTGGGTGTCTCATGTGGACTGTAATCTTGAGCTCCTTCCACAAGTTTTCAATTGGGTTAAGGTCAGGAGACTGACTAGGCCACTCCAACACCTTGATTTTTTCCCTCTTGATCCAGGCCTTGGTTTTCTTGGCTGTGTGCTTTGGGTCGTTGTCTTGTTGGAAGATGAAATTACGACCCATCTTAAGATCCTTGATGGAGGAGCGGAGGTTCTTGGCCAAAATCTCCAGGTAGGCCGTGCTATCCATCTTCCCATGGATGCGGACCAGATGGCCAGGCCCCTTGGCTGAGAAACATCCCCACAGCATGATGCTGCCACTACCATGCTTGACTGTAGGGATGGTATTCTTGGGGTCGTATGCAGTGCCATTCAGTCTCCAAACGTCACGTGTGTGGTTGGCACCAAAGATCTCGATCTTGGTCTCATCAGACCATAGAACCTTGAACCAGTCTGTCTCAGAGTCCTCCAAGTGATCATGAGCAAACTGTAGACGAGCCTTGACATGACACTTTGAAAGTAAATGTACCTTACGGGCTCGTCTGGAACGGAGACCATTGCAGTGGAGTACGTTACTTATGGTATTGACTGAAACCAATGTCCCCACTGCCATGAGATCTTCCCGGAGCTCCTTCCTTGTTGTCCTTGGGTTAGCCTTGACTCTTCGGACAAGCCTGGCCTCGGCACGGGAGGAAACTTTCAAAGGCTGTCCAGGCCGTGGAAGGCTAACAGTAGTTCCATAAGCTTTCCACTTCCGGATGAGGCTCCCAACAGTGGAGACAGGTAGGCCCAACTCCTTGGAAAGGGTTTTGTACCCCTTGCCAGCCTTGTGACCCTCCACGATCTTGTCTCTGATGGCCTTGGAATGCTCCTTTGTCTTTCCCATGTTGACCATGTATGAGTGCTGTTCACAAGTTTGGGGAGGGTCTTAAATAGTCAGAAAAGGCTGGCAAAAGAGATAATGAATCCACATATGTGAAGCTCATTGTTCTTTGTGCCTAAACTACTTCTTAATACTTTAGGGGGACCAAACAGAATGTTGGTGGTTTGAGGGTTGAATAATAATTGACCCACACTTTTATGTTTAAAATTTATTAAAATTCAACTGAGCAACATAACTTTTTGGTTTGTAAGATTTATGCTTCTGTTAATAAATCCTACTCTCGTTTGCAGTTTGAAGGCTCTAACTTATTTGCATCTTATCAAACCACCTAAATCAGCAGGGGGTTGAATACTACTTGTAGGCACTGTATACCAGCACTAGGACCATATTATTATTATTATTATTATTATTATTATTATTATTATTATTATTATTTATAGAGCACCATTGATTCCATGGTGTTTTACATGAGAAATGGTTACATACAAACAAGTTAAAAATACAATGAACAAACTAACAGTGACTGACTGGTACAAAGGGGAGAGAGGATCCTGCCCTCGCAGGCTCACATTCTACAGAGCAATGGGGAGGAATACAGTAGGTTGGGTCTGCTCTGGTGGTGGTGGAGCACCGGGTCCAGCGGTGGTGAGGTGGCACTGCAGTCATTGCAGGCTGTAGGCTGTTCTGAAGAGATGGGTTTTCAGGTTCCGAGTGTAGAGGACAGGCGGACGTTTTGAGGTGCAGAATTCCAGAAGATGGGGGACGCTCGGGTGAAGTCTTGCAGGCAGTTAGATGACAAACACACAAGTGTGGAGGAAAGAAGGAGGTCTTGAGAGGATCAAAGATTAAGAGTTGGATGATAACCGGAGATAAGTTCAGAGATATATGGGGGAGACAGATTGTAGATTGCTTTGTAAGTCAAGGTTAGTAATTTGAATTGGATACGCTGGTGAATTGGGAGTTAGTGGAGGTTTTTGCAGAGGGGAGAAGTGGGGGAGCAGCGAGGAGAGAGGTGGATTAATCAGGCAGCAGAGTTAAGGACAGATTGGAGAGGTGCAAGAGTGTCATCAGGGAGGCCACAGAGGAGGTGGTTGCAGTAGTCGAGACGGGAGCATATATAACAGGAAGGGGGCATATATACCAAGAAGGGGACATATATACCAGGGGGAGGACATATATTACAGAAAGGGGAGATATATACCAGGAGGAGAACCATATATACCAGGAAGGGGATATATATACCAGGAGGAAGACATAAATACCAGGAGGACATATATACCAGGAAGGGGAGATATATACCAGCATGAGGTCCATATATACCAGAAAGGGGAAATATATACCAGGAGGAGGACCATATATACAAGGAAGAGGACCATATATACCAGGAAGGGGACATATATACCAGGAGGAGGAACTATATTACAGAGAGGAAAGATATATACAAGGAGGACGACGATATATACCACCAGGAAGGGGACATAAATACCAGGAGGAGAATATACCAGAAAGGGGAGAAATATACCAGGAGGACCACCATATATACAAGGAGGGAATCATACATACAAGGATGATGATGATATATACCAGGAAGAGGATATATATACCAGGATGGAGGGCATATATACCAGAATGGGGATCATATATACCTGGAGGAAAACATATATACCAGGACGACATATATACCAGGAAGGGGACATGTATATGAGGAGGGCCATATATACCATGATGGGGACCATATATACAAGGAGGAGGACCATATATACCAGGAAGGAGATCATATATACCAGGAACGGGAGATATGTACTAGGAAGAGGATATATATACCAGGAAAAGGACCATATATAACAGGATGGGGATCTTATATGCCAGGAGTTGGACATGTATACCAGGAAGGGGAGAGACATACCAGGAGGACTATATATACAAGGAGGAGGACCATATATACCATGAGGAGCACCATATATACCAGGAGGAGGAAATAGAATACAGAAAGGAGAGATATATACCAGGAGAAGGACCATATATACCACCAAGAACAGGACAAATACCAGGAGGAGCATATATACCAGGAAGGGAAGAAATATACAAGGAGGAGGACCATATATACCAGGAAGGAGATCATATATACCAGGAAGGGGAGATATGTACTAGGAAGAGTAGATATATAGCAGGAAGAGGACCATATATAAGGATGGGGATCATATATGCCAGGAGGAGGACATATATACCAGGAAGGGTGGAGACATACCAGGAAGACTAAATATACAAGGAGGAGGACCATATATATTAGGAAGGGGACATAACTACCAGGAGGAGGACCATATATACAAGGAGGAAGACCATATATACCAGGAAGAGGACATTTATACCAGAAAGGGGATATATACCAGGAAGGGAACATATATACCAGGAAGAGGACATTTGTACCAGGATGGGTACCATTTATACAAGGAAGAGTACCATATATACAAGCAAGGGGTGATATATATCAGGATGAGGGATCATAGATACCAGGAAGGGGGATCATAGATACCAGGATGCCCCCATATATACCAGGATTGGGAATATATATACCAGGATGGGGATCATATATACCAGGAAGGTGATCATATATACTAGTAAGGGGACATATATACCAGGATGGGAGATCATATATATTAGGATGGGCACAGGATGAGGACCACATATACCTGGATGGGAATCATATATATCAGGATGGTAACAATACATAATGAAGGGGGAGGGTTGCAATTTACAATTCCTAATAAGATTTAGAACAGTGCAAGGGCACATACATCTGACGTGTGTGTGGGGGGGGGTAAAAGGTCCAAATTTCACACCAGGGTTCATCAGACTCTAGTTATGCCATTCCTTGGCGCAGAGTGTTGAAAATTATGTAAGATTTTGGTGGTTATGGCTTTACAGCTGGAGTATTATATATATTCATAGATTGACAGAGATTTAAATGTATTAATGAGGGACACCCACAAAATGTTTGGTGTGTGTTTGAGGAACTTCATTACATGTGTCATGTGTCTATGGAGGCGAGCCCAGGGGGTCTGAAAAATCGCTGACTTCTGCAAGTACTGCTAACTTGCCTGAAGGAGCACCTCCTGATGTGACCACTGAGGTTTCACTGTCACCACAGGAGGTGATGACAGACTAAGCGCCCGACTGGGGCGCAACAACAGGGGCTCACAGTACGTTGGCAGCTGGTGCCATGAGACAAGACGGGGAGAACAACCCCCCACAGTTTGGCTGACAGGGACAGACAGTCACGAGGGATAATCCAGGTAGAAGGACAGAGGAACAGTGGATGGACATGGCTGGTAGTGACTGACAAGACTCGAATAACACAGCTGATGGTAGTGGCTGGCAGAAGGTGGCAGGCATGGATGGAATAGATCATGGTGGTGGCTGGCGGTAATAACAGGCAAAGTAATAGGAAACAGAGCACAGGGGAACCTGACAATTAGCTAAGAGTGCTTGGTGCTAAGTAGACACATTAAAGAGGATCTGTCACCCCCCCTGCTGCATGGCAATCTAAATGCAGCACTGAATACAGCATGTCTGCTGCATTCAGGGAAGGGGCCCCCCATGTGTCTGTGTGCCCCGAGATATAGGCTTTGTAAAACTTTGTTAGAAGCCATGGAGGTAGTCCCCTGTGCTGGAGTGAGCTGGATTGACTGGGGCCATGCCCTCCCCTGCCTCTCTGTGTACTGCTTCTGCTGTGCAGGCTCTGCCCTGACAAAGTATAAACAGCACAGCAGGAGACAGAACACAGAGAGGCAGAGGGGGAGGAAATGGTTCCGGTCAATTGAGCTCACCTCCAGCACCAGGGACTACTAACTAAGCTTCTAACTAAGTTTTACAGAGCCTTATTCTCGGGGTACACAGCACACAGACACATGGGGGACCCCTTCCCTGAATGCAGCAGACATGCTGCATTCAGTGCTGCATTTAGATTGCCATGCAGCAGGGGGGTGACAGGTCCTCTTTAAGCAGGCACCTCTCAGTAGGAGAGGCTGACTGAAATACACTGTGCCTCTTAGCCATTGGCCAAGAGGCATTTCCAGGTTAGAACATACTGGCTCTAAATTTCAACAGGAGAGCGCGGATACATCCTAAGCATGCTCCCAAGACGCCCACAAATCATGCAAGAGACTTAGGAGCTGACGGTTAGCGATTGAGCAGGAACGGGCATAGGTCTGGAGGTGTGGCGGCATCCATGACACACCGAGGGCAGGCATGCAACTGACAAAGCGGCAGGGGGAAAGGTGGAGGCAGCAGCAGGCATAACAACATGTACTGCTGAAAAAATTATTTAGAATGTATCTAAATTTATAAGTGAGAATAAGCAAGAAAAAATGGGTTCTAAAGTTCCAAGACAATGATGAAAACAAACCTAAAAACAAGGACATGACAAACTACCAACCTAAGTGCTTGTACAAGAATACTGACTGAATGAGCAGTATTGTGACCAATATACCATCAGTAAGCCTTCATGGATGGTATTGTTACTGTACATTTTTAAAATACATTTCACCATGGAAATCAAATAGGCACTTTCTGATGAAGTCATTGCATACATTGGACACAGAAGAGTATATCACTTTGATATAATGCATCATAAGTAGGATTGTGTTCATCCGAATATATATAAGAACATTGACTGTGAGCCCTTGTGGACACGATCTCTGCCCTAATGTACCTGTATGATTTATTCGTCGTTATTTATGTTCTCGTCCTTGTTCTGCCCTTACATATGTAAAGCGCCATGGAACCAATAGCGCTATATAAATAAATAATAATAACAACATTGAGGAAAATCATGCTCGCAGTAAGTCAATAATACAAAGAGAAGATGCATGACACTAACAGATCACTACACCACAAACTTTTGTCCCCTGTATATTTAAGGCTGAAGTAGAGCTCAAGTAGAGGTTAATGTTTCATCTCTGAGCAAGGACAAAATACCATAAAGGCAGATTATACAGCTGATATGGGCTCCCAGCTCCGCTTGATCTTATCCCCTCTGCTATCTGGTAGCTAGAACCTATGTGAAACTGAAACTGTCAGAAACTTCTCTCCATAAGGTAGATAGCAAGTTCACAGAAAGCAAGGGGTAAGAAATTGACCTAGGGATCATAGAAAGGACACTATGGGGAAATACAAACATGGGGCCTTTCTGACCTGATTGGAAAAATCCATGTATGTTATTGTTTTAAAACAATATCTTAAAAGAAAAGTCTAGATACACACTCATATAATGCTCTCGGATGAGCACTAACAGTCAAGGTTTCACAGGAGACCTCATTTTTATGCATGTCTGAAAAAATACTAAATAGTGCCAGGAGAGAGGCTAGTCAGTGTACAACATGATTAATCAGCTTAATTGAAGTGAGCAGCCTCACAGGGATCTGTGTCAGAGTTCCCGACAGCATCCAGTTTTTTGATGATTTTCGATAGAAACCCTGACTGTGACACTAGTTTTCAATATAACACTACTATGACACAGACAAGTCATGAGGGAGGGTAGCCAAGAGTTCCCAAGTCAAATATCAGGATAGTATGTCAAGACTAAGACAGGTCACAGTCCAAAGTCAGAATATCTGGAAAGTAGTGGATCAGAGAATAAGGACTAGGTAAAAGAAAGGCCAGCTGAGGTCAGAGGTCAACAAGCACGTCTGAGCAGAAAGCAAAGACAGGCAGTGTTCTGGAATAAACTGCTCAGCTAAGTAACTGGACAATCAGAGGAAATAGAGAACACCTGCAGAAACCCAGCTCCTCCCAGTCTAGAATTGGACAACTGAGTTGTCACTCAAACCCAAACAGCTCAACATGCCCCAGGTCCAAGTTGGATGACTGAGCTGTCACTCTCCTAACTCAGGACACCCTTTAATACTGAGCAAAGGAATTATGACACTGACATTGGCCTGAAAAGAGCACTGTATTAGTATGGACCTAGCCTTAGTTTTAAATTAAACTTTTGCCGTATATTACGTTAGCTCTTTATTCTTCACATTTGATATTTTTAGAAATCTATATATTAGAGTTTTCTGCTCCAAGGTATGCTGCTTTAATACATTTCCTCTGCCAGAGTTTGAATGGTTATTCAGAACAAACATTCTTTGTTGGCATTTGATTTTTTTGTGAAGGACAAAAAAACAAGATTAATGGCATCACCCGACCAATATTCTGTAAGTAGTTGACCCTACTCAACACCTCACACAATAATTAGGATTCACATGACAAATCTACATCACCGTCACATGGCTCAAGGTCTCTGCACACACTTATGCATTCATCTTAATATGTCTGATACATTATCTTTCCTTGAATTTTGTAGTATATCATTAAATGAAATTTGTGCAGTGATACTTTTAGAAAGTTTATTTTCAGCTTCTCATCACATTATCAAGATTATCATTCTTTTATTTCAGACATTACTTTATAATTTACTCTTCTGAATATTTTTTTCTTCTTAAAGAGGTTTTACAGAATTTTTCTAAGGGTACCGTTACATGCAGAGATATCGCTGGGAGATCGCTAAAGCGCGCGCTCGCTGAGGACATCTGTTGAACATCGCTGGGGAGTTGTCACACATGCAGATATCGTGAACTACGCCCCTGCGATGTTGTGAGCAGAGATCATTCGCACAACCCAGCGAACGGTCCCTGTTCATTGTGGTCAATGGGCAATATCTTTATCCACATCGTTATTGCGGTGTCACACAGAAATATGCAGCAGGTTTGCTGATCGCAGATCGCTTGATTTAGCAACAGGTTCTCAAATCTGCGATCAACGATCCAAAGATTTATCGCACCCATATCTCGGTTTTACACGCAACGACGTCGTTTGAACGATGCAAAACCCGTGATGTATCAGCAATATCTCTCAGGATATCTCTGTGTGTAACGGTACCCTAACAATCACCTACAGTACTCAATAGGGGAACTTTCATCACCACAATGCACAGCTCTGTACGTTTAGTAGTTATTGGCCGAAACAGCAGCTAATGATTCTGTTCTATTCAAGTGATTAGGACTGAGCTGCAATACTTGGCATGACCACAACAAAACATATAGAGTTGTGCTTGATAAACAAAGAAGAGGTGAGTTTTGCCGAAGTGCTGCTGCCTCTTTAATCAGGTGATTGATGTGGTGCCAGTAGTAAGAATCCCATCGCTAATATTGTTGGCCTTTCCTAAGAATCAACTATCAGCATTAAAGAATTTGTCATATTGAAAATATCTGATCTGCAGGAAGGACTTTATAGAGCAGGATGAGTTAACCAGCAAAATAATAGCTGTCCAATATTACTAACCAGATTAATAACTGCTATTGGCATAAATTATATTACCATGTTAAAATGAGAAACTTAACTTATAAGTATGGCCATATTGATAGCATGATGTGGCTACTGGGTGGTTAAGTGTCTTTTTTCATATGTAATTAGCTTTAATGTTTTATATTGAAGATAATAATAATAATAGTATTTATTCATTTCTATAGCGCAATTAATTCTATAGCACTTTACACACACATCAGTAATGCTGTCCCCATTGGGGCTCACAATCTAAATATCCCATCAGTGTGTCTTTGCAATGTGGGAGGAAACCCACGCAAACATGGGGAGAACATAAAAACTCCTTGCAGATTTTGTCCTTGGTGGGAATTAAACCCAGGACCTCAACGCTGCAAGGCTGCAGTGCTAACCACTGAGCCACAGTAGCATGTCTTAGTGTTTGAGTGACGCTGTCTTTTTGTTACAATGTGTCGTGTTCAGTGTTGCACCTATATACATTGCATGATGGAGTGCCACAGTTGTTTTCTTATTTAGATTATGGGATTACACCCTCTGCAGTGCACCCTTCTCCCACTAGCCAAATGTGCTATTGTCTCTAAACAGGTTTCTACTCGACTATTCAAAGACGTTTTCAATCCAGAGAGACTCTGAATGAAAGTGCAGTTGCAAAAGTAGATTAGATCCCAGTAAAAGAGACACCCCACGATGTGGCTACTGAGCAGTTAGCTTATAAATATATCCATATCGATAAGGGTCTCATTTTTTTCATATTACCTTAGCTATAATGTTGTTCTATATTAAGATAGCATATTTTAGTGTCTTTTATTTGCAATGTGTTGTGTTTAGTGTTGAATCTATATACATTGCACGATGGAGAGTCGCAGTTTTTTTCTTGTTTCCATAACTACCACAAAAGACTTGAAGCTGTCATTGATGTTAGAGGGGGCAATACAAGGTATTAATAACTGGGTATGTGAACTTTTGATCAGGGTCATTTCCATTTGGTTGTCATTACGATTTAAAAAGAGAAAATACAGTAGTTTGACAATAAATGTCTTCACCCAACCACTAACCATGAGTGGAGAAAATATTTTTGTGTCATCATTCATATTCTCTGAAAAAGACCAAGAAAGCAAAAAAATCAGCCGGAGTTTGTAAACTTTTGAGTACAACTGTGTCTACTAAATGGTATATTACATTGTGATATCGGTGTTGGCCTTTGTATAGAGACTTTTTTCACAGTAACAGTCCTGTCATCTGCTGAGGTTGCCCTGTACCCACAATTATGGTGTGCTACCGCAGTTGTTACCACGGTTACCTGCTTAGGGACCCAGTCAGATGCCAGCCCCCCCAGTTGAATTCCTAGCTACACCTCTACTTTGCATACCATGATTCAATATTAGGTTTACTATATGGCTAAAATCAGTGTTAGTAAGGTTAGTAAGTAAAACAATTGTATAAAAAAAGAATAAAGTGTAGAATAATTAACAAATTAGGTGCAAAGAAAATATGAAGTGTTCCAATGGTCATAGCTTTCATTCTTCACCCAAAAAATCTGAGGTGGAATTATGATGACTATTAATGATGATAATTTTAAAAGCACCATTAATTGCAGGGTGCTGTATAAGTGAAAAATTGTTACATACATATTTTATAAATATAACATAAAAAATATACCTCTCAAAAAATCACCAATAATTGGTTTTTCTCCAGTAGGAGTACACCCAGGTGATAATAGTGAATTTGTACCACACCATTACTTACACAATTAACTTAATTAGTTAAAACCATAAACAAACATTAAATCATATTCAGGTACCATAATTTATGAGCTAAATAAAATTTAAGCCTGGTCAACATTGGAGACACAGAAATTTTATATATAATAACTGTCAATCATTACATAGTATCTTGCACAGATCTTAATTGTTATACATATATCTAGCTTGCTAACTGCTATAAAGTTCCTCGTTTCCCACCCCAGGAAAGTATTAGGGTACCTTTACACGCGGCTACATTTCTAGGGTGGCTACAGGTAACTTACTGGTTGCAGTGAAATCATGGAGAGATTATTCCATTTGTACACAGCAACAAGATAGAACCTTGTCTCCATGTTTTCACTGCAACCAGTAAGTTACCTGTAGCCACCCTAGAAATGTAGCCGCGTGTAAAGGTACCCTTACTGAATTGGGGTTTTAGTCTCCTATTCCCCACTCCCTTAGGGCCCCATTACACATAACGATGTCCCAGTGACCGACCAATAATCGGGGTTGCTGGGACATTGTTAACGGATTACTGGTGAGCTGTCACACAGGCAGACTCACCAGCGATCAGCCACCCGTGTTACGACCTCTACATCGTGGAAAAGAATATAAATATACTTTTCCACAATGTCGAGTCCTGCTACGCTGGGGTAAGCGGGAGAATGCTGGTAACAAAGATAAACATCGGGTTACTAAGTGCAGCGCTCTGCTTAGTAACCCGATGTGTACCCTGGATACCAGCACACTGTGCTTAGTAACCAAGTACCTTAGTACCAAGCACAGCGCGCTGGTAACCAGGGTACACATCAGGTTACTAGGCAGAGCGCTGCACTTAGTAACCCGATGTTTATCCTGGTTACCAGCGTTCTCCTGCTTAGTAACCCGATGTGTACCCTGGTTACCAGGGAACACATCAGGTTAGCTGGTTGTTGCCCCTGTCACACACAGCGATGCAGCCTGCTCAGCGGGAGATTGCAGATTGAAAAATGGTCCAGAACGGTTTGTCACGATCAGCGATCTCCCAGCAGGGGGCTGATCACTGCTGTGTGTCACACACAGCGACAAAAACCTGTGACGTTGCAACGATATCGTGAACGATATCACTGTGTGTAGTACCCCTTACTGTGGAATACCAAGGATCCTATTTCTACAAAGCTAGGCACTTAAACAACGCTCCATACCATTTTATAGGTACTGTTCCTGCGCAGATGTTCTCCAAAGTGGCCCCCCAGAACACCTACGCATGTTTCATGTTGTATTCTCTTCTTCAGGGTGTGCTCTCCTTATTAAACCTTGCCTTTTTATAATGATCCGGGGACGCTGAATACTGCCGCAGCTGTCGGCTATTAGCGGCGCATGACTTCCAGGTTTTGGCCCCCGTGTCATGTGACTATCCGCTTCTGGTCTATGAAACGCAAGCACCGGATGTCGGAGACATTCTGCGTGCCAGCGTTCCTAAGACAACCAGAAGCCAGAAATATGGGAGTTTACTCCTCTCAGTCATGCGCACTGCCTATGCTGCTACTGGCAAACCATCGTCAGGGCTACGGATTGGATTAGCTTAGTGTAAGTGGGATCTATCTTCACTACGCCCACCCATTAAAAAAGTCTCTTACTATATATTTTTTGTCCCTCATACCAAACAATATTTCTACGCAATACAGTACAATAATAACACTTAAAGAGAACCTGTCACCTGGATCTAAGCCCCTACACCATCACTACCTGTCCCTGCACCTTCCTAGCTGCTCCCTATTTATCCCTCTCTGAGCTAAATCCGCCCTATAAAACAGCAGAAAAATAACTTATAACTTACACAAGTCCCTGAGGCTGGGGACTGAAAAGGCGGGCCCAGGCTCCATACTGCCCCTCCTCGATGCAGCAGCACATGCCCCACTGGGTGGCATTATTCTTTCTTCATCGCCACCTCCTCCATTTGGAATCTCCCACCTGCTTTACAACTATCATGTTGTGGTGATGCGACCTCGATGTGTCCCCTGACAAGGACACAGCATATGGGAGATTGTATCTTCTGCTCGGTAGCAACACACACAGGGTTAGCTGCTGCTGGAGCTGAGTGCTGATTGAAAGCACTGACACCCAGGTGTGCAGGTGAATAGGAGATGATATGAGCTGCCCTGGGCTGTGGGGAGGGGGTGGAATGTGTCAGGACAGCAGCAGGAGCTGCAGTGTAGAGAGAGCTGTGTGAAGATTTAACAGAGCCTGTGAGCTCTCTCAGAGTGGACGTTCATGAGGCTAATGAGCGAACTGTGAGTAGAGAAAGGTTGTGTGCTGACCTAACACTGCCTACCTGGGGGAAGGTACAGAGCTTCTATATCAGCTGTTGGGATTGTCTGAGGTTGTACTCGGCTCCGCCCCGGAACCTGGAGGTCTGTGAATACCTGAACTGTGCCATTAAACTGTGTGCTGTGTGAGTAAGTACCTGAGTCAATGCCTTCTGTCGTGCCGATCCTAAATGCTACCTTACAGTGTAAAGCGGGTGGGAGATTCCAAATGGAGGTGGCGATGAAGAAAGAATAACGCCGCCCAGCGGGGCGTGTGCTACTGCATCGAGGAGGGCAGAATGGAGCCTGGTGCCGCCTTTTCAGTCCCCAGCTTCAGGGACTTCTGTAAGTTATAAGTTATTTTTCTGCTGTTTTATAGGGCGGATTTAGCTCAGAGAGGGATAGATAGGGAGCAGCTAGGAAGGTGCAGGGACAGGTAGTGATAGTGTAGGGGCTTAGATCCAGGTGACAGGTTCCCTTTAATTGGATAAAAGTATATTATAAGACCACATGTGGATCATACAAAGTGCAAAAATGTGATAACAGTGTTAAAAAATCATGAAAATATTATTATGCAATAAATATATATATGTATAAAAAATGTAAAATATGGAGCAGCAGGTAACGCTGGTAATCCCGGGTGCAAAGCGATCCCCACAGTCCTCAATGTGTCTCAATATACATACAAAAAAATCGCAGCACTCCCTTGGAGACGTTTAGTGGTGTTTATTCCAGCTTGCAAATAGGTACAATGGCAACGTTTCAGGCACCCACGCCCTTATTCCTGCCTGTATATATACACACACACTAGCTGTAGTGCCCGGCTACGCCCGGGTTAATAAATAACTGATGTTAGCTATAGCAAAATAGAATGTGAATATGTCATATTAATGACCTATAAGAAAATAGAAGCTGAGCTGTGATTGATTGCTATAGGCAGCCTAATAAATCTCCAGCCAACAGTAAACCCTCCCCCTGGCCGGGCAGTATATGTTACCTCACACATACACATAATAGACAGCTCATGTGACTGACATCTGCCTTAATTCGCTATATGGCACATGTGTTGCACATTGGCTGTTTTTAATCAGATGTTTATGTTTGGAAATTAAAGGTAGCACACGTATGAGGAGAGTTGTGTGAGGTGATTTGTGCACATCTGTGTCTGTGTGGTGTGTGTCCCTGGGGTGTGTGTGTGTGTCCCTGGGGTGTGTGTATGTGTGTGTCCCTGTGGGGTGAGTGCATGTGTCCCTATAGGGTGTGTGTGTGTCCCTGTGGGGTGAGTGCATGTGTCCCTATAAGGTGTGTATGTGTGTGTCCCTGGGGGGCGTCTGTGTGGTGTGTGTGTGTATCTGTGTTGTGTGTGTTTCTTTATGGTGTGTTTGTGTGTCCCTGGGGGGTTGAGTGCATGTGTCCCTATAGGGTGTGTATGTGTTTGTGTCCCTGTGGGGGGAAGGGGTGTCTGTGTGAGGTGTGTGGATCTCTGTGTTGTGTGTGTCTCTTTGTGGTGTGTGTCCCTGTGGGGTGAGTGCATGTGTCCCTATAGGGTGTGTACGTGTGTGCGTCCCTGTGGGGGGGGTGGTCTGTGTGGCGTGTGTCTGTGTTGTGCGTGTCTCTTTGTGGTGTGTGTGTTCCTGTGGGGTGAGTGCATGTGTCACTATAGGGTGTGTGTGTGTCCCCGAGGGGGTGTCTGTGTTGTGTGTGTCTCTTTGTGGTGTGTGTTTGTTCGGGTGCGTGGTGAGTATCCAATGTTGGGGCTGCACCTTAGCGATTATACACTTGCTGTTACTCTTTGTGTGCATGTGGTGTTTATACATGTCCCCGTGCGTGGTGAATATCTCATGTTGGGGCCCCATCTTAGTGACTATATGATGGTATGTGCTGTTAGTCTTTGGTGCTATCATTAAGCCCCTCTCATTCACAACTGTCAACTGGTAACTGTCACTTTTCCCCCATTATGTAGATAGGGGCAAAATTGTTTGATGAATTGGAATGTGCGGGGTTAAAATTTCGCCTCACAACATAGCCTATGACGCTCTCGGGGTCCAGACGTGTGACTGTGCAAAATTTTGTGGCTGTAGCTGGCAGCTGTCGATTTTCCTCCAACACTTTTCCATTCACTTTTTCCCCATTATGTAGATAGGGGCAAAATTGTTTGATGAATTGGAACGTGCAGGGTTAAAATTTCGCCTCACAACATAGCCTATGACGCTCTCGGGGTCCAGACGTGTGAGTGTGCAAAATTTTGTGGCTGTAGTTGCGACGATGTAGATGCCAATCCCGGATATATATATATATATATACACACACACACACACACACACATACATACAGCTTTATATAATATATATATATATATATATATATATATATATATATATATATATATTTCTGTTGTACTGTGTGATAAATGAAAATACCAAATGTATTACATAAATGATTTTGATTGCTATTCAGTAAACATTTTTTTTTATAAACACTGTCTCTCATTTTATTTACAAATTGAATAAGCTGTTTCCTTTACTATAAAATACAAGGAATCAATACTAATTAAAGTATAATCCACTATATAAAACAAGAGCTTTTATATAAAACTGATATTAAAGTGTATCAAACACGGGCCTTTTATATCAAATTGATATCAAATTGATATCAAGTTGATATAAAAGGGGCATGTTTGATACACTTTGATAGGGGCGGGGCACCTGTCAGATTTCTTTTTGACGAGACATATCCCCCCCTCACTACTAATGATACTGATGTGGTTCATACAAAATTGAGAGGTGAATCAAATTTTTACCCAGTACAAAATAAAGGACATCACTTGAAGACCTTCACCGATTTGGTGTTAAATGATTTTGAATCCCTGACCCTTAAAAACAATAAGGTGATGAATCTGACAGTAGAAGAACAAAATGGGTTACTGTCACTGAGAAATGACTGTGATCTAATAATTAGGGCGGCACATAAGGGTGGGGGAATTGTCCTGCAAGATCGTGAGATCTATCTACATGAAGCAGATAGAATTCTTTCAGAGAGAGCCACCTATAGGGTATCTAATCTAGATGAATATAAAAATTCTGTAACTAAATATTCGATATTACTAGATATGGCAGACAAGTTGGGGATAGTAAATAAAAATGAGAAAAGTTATTTAAGAATTAAAGACCCACAAAATGCCACATTTTATCATTTACCCAAGATTCACAAGCAGACCTTTAATCCTCCGGGACACCCGATTATAGCGGGAATTAATTCCCTTACGGCTAATTTAGTGGCCTATGTGGACACCTTCATGAATCCTATCGTCAGAAATTTGGGATCATATCTTAGAGATTCTGTACACCTCATTCAGTTACAACACACTATCGAATGGAAAAAGGATTATATCTTCATCAGTTTGGATGTAACGGATCTTTATTCAAACATCCAGCATGCAATTGGGATGCAATGCTTTCAGTTATATGTGGATAGGGTATGTGGTCTTTCACCTCCCCAAAAACACTTAATAAG
The DNA here is from genome assembly GCA_033576535.1 of Allobates femoralis. Classification (NCBI taxonomy): domain Eukaryota; kingdom Metazoa; phylum Chordata; class Amphibia; order Anura; family Aromobatidae; genus Allobates; species Allobates femoralis. The sequence continues at coordinate 157,158,928 of JARQOC010000001.1, forward strand.
TAGTATGAGATTTATCCTTGAGAACAATTTTTTTTTTTTAATTTGGTGATGTCATATACCAACAAACAAAGGGGATGGCTATGGGGTCAGGAGTGGCCCCTACATATGCCAATTTATTTATGGCAGTCTTTGAATCTTGGCATTTTTTGAAGAACAGACTCAAAGGGAATTTAATTTTATATCGTCGTTTCATAGATGACATACCGTATATACTCGCGTATAAGCCGAGTTTTTCAGCCCAAAAATTGGGCTGAAAAGTTACCCCCTCGGCTTATACGCGAGTCACTATACGGGCGCCCCCCCCCCAGAGGTATACAGGCCCCCCCATCAGTATACAGGCCCCCCCAGAGGTATACAGGCCCCCCCCCGTGCTCCTTAAACCTGTAAAGGAAGATGATTATACTTATCGCTGTCCGGCTGCCGTCCCCGCTCTCCATCGCGCTCCTCCATCTGCATCGCGCTCCTCCATCTTCCGGCTTCCTGTCGGCACCGACAATGACGTCATTGTCGGCGCACAACACAGGAAGTCGGAAGCCGGAAGATGGAGGAGCGCGATGCAGATGGAGGAGCGCGATGGAGAGCGGGGACGGCAGCCGGACAGCGATAAGTATAATCATCTTCCTTTACAGGTTTAAGGAGCACGGGGGGGGGCCTGTATACCTCGGGCGGCTGCTGCTGCTGCGTATACCATGGGGCTGCTGCGTATACCATGGGGCTGCTGCTGCTGCGTATACCATGGGGCTGCTGCTGCTGCGTATACCATGGGGCTGCTGCGTATACCATGGGGCTGCTGCGTATACCATGGGGCTGCTGCGTATACCATGGGGCTGCTGCGTATACCATGGGGCTGCTGCTGCTGCGTATACCATGGGGCTGCTGCTGCTGTGTATACCATGGGGCTGCTGCTGCTGTGTATACCATGGGGCTGCTGCTGTATATACCCTGGGGCTGCTGCTGTATATACCCTGGGGCTGCTGCTGTTTATACCACTGAGGCTGCTGCTGTATATACCTCTGGGGCTGCTGTATACTACCACTGGGGCTGCTGTATATACCTCTGGGGCTGCTGTATACTAACTACTGGGGCTGCTGCTGTATATACCATGGGGCTGCTGCTGCTGTATATACCATGGGGCGGCTGCTGCTGTATATACCATGGGGCGGCTGCTGCTGTATATACCATGGGGCGGCTGCTGTATATACCCTGGGGCTGCTGCTGTATATACCCTGGGGCTGCTGCTGTATATACCCTGGGGCTGCTGCTGTATATACCCTGGGGCTGCTGCTGTTTATACCACTGAGGCTGCTGCTGTATATACCTCTGGGGCTGCTGTATACTACCACTGGGGCTGCTGTATATACCTCTGGGGCTGCTGTATACTAACTACTGGGGCTGCTGCTGTATATACCACTGGGGCTGCTGCTGTATACTACCACTGGGGCTGCTGTATATACCTCAGGGGCTGCTGTATACCACACTGCTGAGGGCTGTATACCTGTGCTGGGGTCCACCCTCGGCTTATACACGAGTCAATAGTTTTTCCCAGATTTTGGGGGCCAAAGTAGGGGGGTCGGCTTATACACGGGTCGGCTTATACACGAGTATATACGGTAATTATCATTTATGATAACAAGGAATCTACAGTTGACGAGTTTTTGAGCCCGATATTGAATAATTCATGGGGTAATGAGCTACTGCCCACTATTGAGAAAAGAACCATAGATTATTGATAAAGTTGGTAAATTAAATACTAAATTTTTTTTTTAAGAAAATAGATGCACCCGGGCTGGGCACTGCTGCGACCTCAGGAGAGAGCTGTTAAAGTTGGTTGTGACTCATACAACCTGACCAGGTGAGTCGCTCCATAGAAAGGGGACACGTGGTGGCTAAACTAAGAGGATATCACTCTATGTGCACTCCAACTATTTTATTTAGTACTTTCTATCTTAGCACACCTTCCCTTATGTAGGTAAATTCCACTGTGCTGTCTTGTAGTTTGAAAAGGTCAGAGTTGTCATCTTGTAGTCTGTGGTCACAAATATTCCAGCTCAAACAGGAACCATTTAAAGACTAGAGGGTTGAGGTCTCTAGTCTGTACAGGAACCGTCAGTTACAGTTTTTAGGGTGTTATTTATTTCCTGTGTGAGTTGCGACACTGCTATAACATGGAAGATTCAGATGAAAAGGATTCAGAAAGCACTTCAATCCGGGAATATGCTTCGATATCTTCAAACTGAAGGAATGCATTAAAAACAAGTGATAGTACACAGACATTCTATAACTCCCTGTCATGCCCTCAACTGTGGGTCCAGTCTCCACTGTTATAAACAAGAGAAACAAATTAGCTTGTTTGCTTACAAAATTTACTTATTTATTGAGGGAAAAACAGACATACAGTATATGGAGAAGGTGATTCTACCACTTCATGGACTTCACTGTTTTTACTGAATGAAAAATGCTTGTTTTTAATTCTGTTTCACTACATGGAATGAAAGTGTGGGATTGCTGAGTCCCTTTGATGGGTTCTGCTTCCTGTAACCGATGTTTTGACAAACTCTCCTCCTCTTCGTAGTCCTGGTTTGTACAATATTCAATACAATATTGTTCATTCTCAGGTTGAGCCGTAACAAAGTTTTCTCCTATATGTCCTCTCCTGCTTCTAAGCTGCAACATATCAAAATAATACAGTAATGTCTAAAAATCATGGATTATTTGGTGAATATAGATCCCACACTTTTAGACCACAGGCTGAACAGATCTGAATTCAAGATTTTCGAATTGACACTATTATAGTTAAATATTTTAAAATATGATCCCATCGCGATCACAACTTGAAATGTTCCCTGATGAAGGTGCCAGGTGGGCACTGAAACGCGTAGGAGGAGAATAATGGAAGGTTTGGATCTAAACATCGATTATTGGTTTTCTTTGATGTGAATGAACCTGGCAGCGCGGACCGGAAAACACAGTCTTTCCCTAGAATTGTTTGGTACATCTCCATGTGCGTGGAGCCGGTGGGAGTCCTGCAGCAGCCATCAGGAAACTAACCTATGAGCCTTAAAACCAGTTGTGGGTCACACAACTGGAATAGGTGAGTGAATTGCCTTTTCACCACTTTACGTTCTAGTGTCTAGTGATAAGGGCACTATTGCGCCTCTTGTCCCCCCCCTTGTTTTTGTCTTTGACAACTTGAAATTTGGTACAGATGAGGCTAAGAGCATAGCAGACACATGAGCAGTTTTGGAAAATTTTAAAATATGCCGATTTTTTCGGAAATGTGTTTTAAAATTTTGAGTTTACGATCGCATGGGTAAAAAATTAACAAAGATACTCTTGTTACATATCTGGTGAAAGCCTTGACAGTTCTGAGTAGAATGGTGTTTATTTTGTTTATCTTATTTCTAGCCTGAGATATGATAGAAAATGTAAAGCCATACCAGGCCAAAATTCACGCTTTTTTAAACCTTTAAAAATCTGTAAAAAATTAACGGATAAAGAAAAAAATTACACACTTTTTATTAGTAATTAACTAAAGTTGTACTTCATATAGAACACTTCATAAATGTCATGTTTAGTGATATAATAGAAAACAAATTTACATGTTTAAATAGGGGGTTAACATTTTTGGTTCTTTTAATCTTGTTTAATCAAACTTGAGGATATGATCACCTTTTTTCTTTTGGTTTGTTCAATGCATTCAGGTTGAAAATGCTGAGTCTTGTGTTCTGATGATTAAGATATTTATCCTGACATTTACGGGATTTGTGTTGTGTTTCTTTTTTGTTGCATATAAATGTTTTTTTCAATAAGTAATAACTCATACAACCATAAAATAATAAATATATAAATTTGACAGGTCCCAAGTTAAATCTCTGCACAAATATAACCAAGAACACAAGTAACACACAGGCATTTTTTTCACAATTTTCAAGCTAACATTTAGTTCACAATTGCACATCAAAATTTTGAATTTGATTTTTCCCAAACAAAATATAAAAAATACAGTCTTGTGACATATCAAATGAAAGCTGTTACCGTTCTGAGTAAAATGATGCCTCTCCCGCTTCATTATCTTATTTCTAGCCCGAGATAAAATATGTAAAGCCATACCAGGCTAAAATTCGCACTTTTTTAAAACTTTAAATATCTGTAAAAATCTAACTGATTAAGAAAAAAATTAAAAACTTTTAATTTGTAATTAACTAAAGTAGTACTTCAAATAGAAAATTTTTTAAAAAAAATATAAAGACGTCAGGTAAAAAAAATATTCATATTTAGATCACCTGATATGGAATGACCCATTGACGCTATTAATAGTAAAATATTTTAAAATATGATCCCATCGCGATCCCAACTTGAAATTTGGTACAGATGTGGCTAAGAGCACAGCAGACATATGGGCAGTTTTTGAAATATTTAAATGATGACGATTTTTCGTAAATGCGTTTAAAAATTTTGCGTTTGCGGTCGCATGGGTAAAATATTAATAAAGATACTCTTGTGACATATCTAGTGAAAGCATGTACAAACAGCGTTTATTTGGTCTCTATCTTATTTCTAGCCCAAGATATGATAGAAAATATAAAGTTATACCATGCCAAAATTCGCGCTTTTTTAAAACTTTAAAAATCTGTAAAAAATTAACTGATGAAGAAAAAAATTCAAAACTTTTTTTTTGTAATTAACTAAAGTTGTACTTCCTATAGAAAAAAAAAATTTAAAAAATCTGAAGACGTCAGGGAAAAAAAATATTCATTTTTGGATCACTTGACATGGAATGACCCATCAGCCTATATTCTCAAAAATAACATGTAATGGGTGGTAAAATTAATTCCTCAGTCCATCCCACGATGTCAATCTGTGTGCACATCCAATTCTTCCATGGACCATATAACGCTGTCACTATAGAGACAAAAAGGCCCAAGTGAATATAAAAAATTAAAAACAAGCACACAAGGCTATTACTAGCACAAGAGGAAAGGGAAAGAGGATAAAAATTACATTCTCAGTAATATTGGAAAGGGGACCGATGGTGAAAACAGTCAAGGATCCTAAAGGGACACATAGCCAGGATATTATATTATTTCTATAAATATGGAGAAAAACTGAGGGACTCATTAAGGCCCTTTGGAGACACCGTGTCCAGCATCACGATCCATTTAAGTTCCCTTTGGGCGAGCAGCTTTTTTAGATCACCTCCTCTAATCCCCCCATGTATCATATCTATACCCATTACTTTTAAACCTTTCGGATTACAATCATGGAATCTACGAAAGTGACGAGGTAGGGTTTTTAGTTTGGCGACATCCTTGATTTTTCTAGCGCCACCAATTTCCCCAACATGTTCACCAATTCTCACCCGCAATTCGCGTGACATCAGGCCCACATATATCTTCTGGCAGCCACATGTGGCATAGTAAACCACATGCGTGCTGCCACAAGTAATGCATTGGTTAATTGTAAAGGTCCGACTGCCATCGCTCGACGCGAATTGAGAACTATGAACAAAATTGGCGCACGCCAGGCAGTCGCCACAAAGGAAAAAGCCCTTGAGGGGAGGGCCTGCCCCAAAGATCCTTGGAATTACCGGCGCATAATGGCTCTGAACCAACAGATCTTTTAATTTCTGAGATCTCCGTGGGGTCATTTGTGGACCTCCAGATAGATCACCCCTCAGTGATGGCTCGGACATGAGAACTGGCCAGTGTCTCACCAAGACCTTCCTCATTGTTCCTTACTGGTCATTATGGGTGGAGATGAACCTTATCACCCCAAACTCATCCTTCTTTTTGTCTCTATCAGAGGGGAGGAGATCATCACGTTTAGATTTCTTGGCTGTCATAGCCATTCTTGATGCATCTTGCAAATTGTCCAACCGGGATGGCACGTATAGTGGATTGGGCATGGGCAGATGACGCGTGCAATAACGCGTTCACAGAAGTGTCTTTGCAAAAGACATCAGTCTGTAAACAACCATGTCTATCCACAATTATCTTAATGTCTAGGAAATCAATAGACTCCTGACTATATTTATAGGTGAGTTTGATATTCAAATTATTCTGGTTTAAGGATATCATGAATTGATCGAGTTGCTCCGCCGTGCCCTGCCACACAATCAGTAGGTCGTCAATGTAGCGCATCCAGCACTGCACATGGGCAACGGCCCGCCCACCCCCGCACGCAAAAAGGCCCCGCTCCCAGTGTCTTAGGAACCGGTTTGCGTGCGAAGGCGCGCAGGCCGCGCCCATTGCAGTGCTGCGCGTCTGTAGGTAAAAACAATCTTTAAATATAAAAAAGTTGTGTGACAGAACAAAGCGGAGCAACTCTATTATTAACTCACACATATGTCCATCCCGGTTGGAACATTCAAGGAAGAAGAGGACCGCCTCTAAACCTGCATCATGGTTGATGCAAGTGTATAGGGACTCCACGTCAGCCGTTACAATGAACATATCTGATTCCACAAAGATCCCGTCAATCCGTTTAAGGGCGTCCGTTGTGTCTTTAATATAGGATGGTAGTGTTTCCACTAAGGGTTTTAAATAATAATAATCTATACATTTGCATACAGGGTCACAAAGGCTCCCGATGCCGGACACGATCGGACGCCCTGGTGGGTTGACGGGATCCTTGTGGCTTTTCGGAAGTAGATATAGAGTGGCGACCTTAGGTGAGGGCACAGTCAGACCATCCAGAATCTTTCTAGTGATGATCCCCTCCTCAAAAGCACTCACCAGGATCCTCTGAAGTTCATCAGAGTATCCCTTCAATGGATTGGAGTCTAATTTGGTATATGTAGACCTATCTTTGAGTTGTCGATGGGCCTCTTTTTCGTATTTAATACACGGCCAAATCACGACATTTCCCCTTTTGTCCGCTGATTTAATGACTACATCCTTATATGATTGCAACTCCTTGATAGCCTGTCTTTGCTGACTAGTCAGGTTATCAGTAGTCTGTCTTAATCTTTTTGAAGTCCTCTACCACAAGCATTGTAAATACGTCTATGGCAGGACAGGCGGACAAAGGGGGGAACGTCTTAGACCTTGGTTGAATTGTCGCTGGGAACTTACCGGGTCCATCAGGGGGGGTCTCCTCCTCCAAGTCCTCCAAATCCACTAAAGCCTGTTCCTCGGTAGCATTCATCTCACCTTGTCTGTCTCTAAAGTGCTGTTTTCTTAGCAATTTCCGTGCAAACAAATGCATATCCTTTAACGCTACAAAAAAATTGAAGTTGTTAGTGGGCACGAAAGTTAATCCTTTCGATAATATATCTATTTGCACTTTGGACAGAATACAGTCTGATAAATTTACTACCTGTAAGGGATCTTTTTCTTTTCCCTTCCCTTTTGGCTTTATCGGATTTGAGGATTGTAACCGGGTGACTATTTGTCGTTCGTCAAAAACACCTGAGCCTCCCTCATCCGCTGATTCGCTTTCTTGCGTATCTCCCTCGGATGTTGAAGATCCGATAGATGGTACTTTGGGTAAAGCTGGTACACCTGGAGTTGGTGGATTGGGAGCTCCAGGTTTAGGTTTCGTATTAGTTGTTGAAGGTCATCCATCTCAGTCTCCAATTTTGCAATACTAGTCTGATTATCCTGAGATAACAGACCAATTTCTTCCCACTGAGTCTTAAAATCATTTTCAATTAACCAATACATTACTTGTGGCAGCACGCATGTGGTTTACTATGCCACATGTGGCTGCCAGAAGATATATGTGGGCCTGACGTCACGCGAAGTGCGGGCGAGAATTGGCGAACATGTTAGGGAAATTGGTGGCGCTAGAAAAATCAAGGATATCACCAAACTAAAAACCCTACCTCGTCACTTTCGTAGATTCCATGATTGTAATCCGAAAGGTTTAAAAGTGATGGGTATAGATATGATACATGGGGGGATTAGAGGAGGTGATCTAAAAAAGCTGCTCGCCCAAAGGGAACTTAAATGGATCGTGATACTGGACACGGTGCCTCCAAAGGGTCTTAATGAGTCCCTCAGTTTTTCTCCATATTTATAGAAATAATATAATATCCTGGCTATGTGTCCCTTTAGGATCCTTGACTGTTTTCACCATCGGTCCCCTTTCCAATATTACTGAGAATGTAATTTTTATTCCCTTTCCCTTTCCTCTTGTGCTAGTAATAGCCTTGTGTGCTTGTTTTTAATTTTTTATATTCACCTGGGCCTTTTTCTCTCTATAGTGACAGCTTTATATGATCCATAGAAGAATTGGACGTGCACACAGATTGACATCGTGGGATGGACTGAGGAATTAATTCTACCCCCATTACATGTTATTTTTGAGAATACAAGCTGATATGATCATTATATCTGTGTTGCATAAATCTGGGAATCGCGCTCCCAGTGCGCATGCCCGCATTTCCGCATTGTCTGGTCGTCATGACGGCACTCAAACACCCAGCTGACGCTTCCCCGCCGCATGGATGTAATATCCGGCGGCGGCGATGACGCAGCTGGCCGAGCGCCGGAAGTGACGTATCGGGCCGGCGGTGTGCGCGCATGCGCCGCAATTGGAAGCGCGATGTGAGTGCACCAATACAGGTACTGCAATTGATATATAAGGGCGTCACTGTGAGGGTTCCGGTACTCCCACTGACGGAGCACTATTATGTAATACGCAAAACGTGCATTTGGGGTCCGGCACAGGGGGGAACCCTTTCATTCTCTGCACTACGCACTTTCATTGGTATGCTGCTATTACTTGCTTTTGGGGATGCACTTTATTTGATGTAAGGCAATGTAGGCTTTGCCATTCAGGTGCAAGCCAGGCTTGAAAAAGGACCTTGGTCCGAAACATGTCCCCTTGCGTTGCTCTCTGTATATTTAATATCCATGCATTATGAGCACTAACACCGGCTGTACAGACAACTGGAAAATTTTTTGATTAATAAATCTTCATTTGAGCATTATTCATCGGGAGCTGGACCATCACTTTCTTCTTAACATAAGTGTATGCTTGTGAAGGCCTGGCAAAATGCATAAATCTGATAAAAATACTAGGTAAACACAGTCTGACAGCACTAAACAATTAGCTTCACAATGGAAAATACATTTATATATAATAAAGATTGCTATTTAGATTAGGTGCACATGTGAATATATTAACTTTTTAATTATAAAGTACTGCAGAATATGTTGGTGCTAAACAAGATTATTATGTGCAGTAAAAAGTGCAATGTCACAAAAGGTGCACAGGAGGGCACTGGAGGACCTAGAATGCAGGACATGAAAAGAAGAGAAGAATGGAAGAAAAAGAAAACAGCAAGAAACAGGGAATGCAACAGACGAACAAGAGATTAGCGAACCTTTTGCAGTTCAAGTTCAGTTTTGGTTTGTCAAATAGATCGGCGAACAGTTCGCCAAACCTACCGAATCCCATTCAAATCAATGAGAGACAAAATCTAAGTCATAGATTACACCTTCAAAGGGGCCTAAAAGCTACCTAACACACAGCTGAAACCATTTTATAGTGGAGCCCCATTGTTTTTGCACAGCAATTAGCTTCCTAGACTATAGGCTATGTGCGCATGGGAGAATAGTAGTGGGATTTTTGAAAACAAAAATCTGCACCTTCTGAGACAATACGCACCAAAAAAGGTGTCATGCGAATGATGCATTACTGGCTGCAGGAAGGTGCATATTTTTGCCCAGTGTATGTGATTTCATGTTAGTGACACCTCAGAAACAGGGCTTGTGCCCTATGTTTTAGTGTGTTAATGAGATTAAATTGTATAGGGAGCATGTATATAAATTGTGGGGACCTAGAGAGGGGCTGCATGGTTGTTTTTAAAAATAACACTATTATAAACACTGTCCCCTTGGCTTTTGTAGCCAGAGTAGGGAGTTCTCTGCTTCTTCCACGCAATTGGCGTAGGAGCGCAAGCTATGCCTATTCTGAAAGTGTATACAAAAACTACTCAAAAAAGGCAGCATCAGAAAAACTTACTATCAATGCCAAAATCAAAAACCAACACTGCACTTGCAGGATGCAGTCAGACCCCACTATGTGAAGCAAGCACCAGGTGCAGGCTGATAAAAATCACCTCTACCTACAACAAATTGTGGGAGGCGACCTGCCATGCACATAATGGGCTTGCTTAGGACACCATTCACACTGATACAAATGATGCAGTGTGTCTGAAAGCTACCCAACTGGCTCTGCCACTTAACCAATGGGCCGCCCAGTACGATGCTTCTGCACCACTAGATGAACGGCGCTCCATAGGCCAAGCTGCACCCGAAAATGATAAAAAAGTGCAAAAAAGTTTTTTATATGATAAAAAACTTTATAGATGGGGTATTGTTTAATTCTATTCTGAAAGTGCTGTACACACTGAACTGTCAGAAGCAGCATAATAAATAAGGTTTTTAAAACAATAATGCAACCCCTCACCAGGTCCCCACATATTATAAACATGCTACCAATAAATTTTAAGCACATTAACAATAACATAGGGAACAAGCCTTTTCTGTGAGGGGGTGTCTCAGCCTGGGTGAGCTAGAGATGAGGATTTTGTGTATTTAGTGAGGGAAAACCCGCAGCAGGAATTGACATGCTGCAGATCTTCCTGCTCTAAAGGCACCGTTACATGGCACGACGTTGAAACGATGTGGGCAACGATCTCGGTGGCACGCAGTCGTTTTTGGCATCATTTCAACATGTGAGGTCACACGTCTAAATATCGTGAACAACTCACCAACGATTTAGCGAACAGGTATCGTTCGCACAACCCAGCAAACAATACCTGCTCATTGCTGTGAATGCGTGAAGTCGTGAACGACATAGTTATCGCGGTGTCACACAATGATGCAGCAGGTTGCTTGAGTCAATATCGTCAGGTTTTACAACATGTTAGTAAACCTGTCAACTCCTATCCAACGATTTATCGTAGCAACTTGCCAAAGTCACATGCAACGAGGTCGCAACGACGTCACTGGTACGCCTCCAAACTCCTGACGTATCAGCGATGTCGATAACGAAGTCGTGCGGTGTAACAGGGCCTTTAAATACGCAGCAAATTTGCTGTGGAAAAAAATGTCATTGGGATAGGACTTCCAAGATCCTATAGACTTTGCTTACAAAACACCCTGCTGCATATTTAGTGCAGAATTGCTGCATATAATCACCAAATACGCATAAAATCCGCACTAAATATGCATCGTGAACTACCCTTATACTTACCCAGCTTCAGCGCCACTGTCGCCATGCTTCCGGGCCCACTCATTGAACATCATACATATTCACTGCTTCCCCCCTGTGATTGGTTAAAGTTAGACTTTGCTCTGCACTCCAATTTTAGAAATGGAGGAGAGTCCCATGTAGATTAAAAAAAAAAATCTTCAGGATTATTGAAAATTATCAAAATGTATAATGACTGGTATAGTACAGTTTTTAATGTGTTTCTGGCTATACGCCCTTATTCATTGAGACATATTACTTAATGGCACGCAAGTTGAAATACAAATAACAGCCAATCCTGGATAGCCATCATTATTACCCATGTTTAATCAATTTATCTGAAAGATTACTTATACCACTAAAGAACAGAACACAGGAGAAAAAAAAACTTAAATCTGTCAAGCTACTTTCAAGCTACTACAGAAATAAAATCAATACACAAATAAAAGTGTCATTGCTATGGTTCATGCCTTATGGATATTGTGTTTAATTTAATAATCCAAAATAATTCTCTTAAGTCTTTTTGTCCAGTCACCCCCTCTCATTGGACAATTGACTATCAAGGCCAAAAAATAAAAAATTTAAGTCTCCATTATGTTTTCCTACAAAATGCTTACTGGCTCCTGAGTATGAATATTATTTATGTGTTCAGAAATTTTTCTTTACGTATTGTGCATCCCACATATTTTGTATACAGTGAAGGAAATTATTGGATCCCTTGCTGATTTTTGAAGTTTGCCCACTGATAAGGACATGAACAGTCCATAATTTTAAGGGTATGTTAATTTTAATAGTGAGATAGAATATGAAAAATAAAATCCAGAAAATCACATTGCCTAAATTATATAAATGTATTTGTATTTGAAGAGAGAAATAAACATTTGATCCCTCTGGCAAACAAGCCTTAATACTTGGTGGCAAAACCCTTGTTGACAAGCACAGCAGTAAAACTTTTTTGTAGTTGATGATGAGGTTTGCGCACGTCAGGAGGAATTTTGTTCCACTTTTTTTTTCTACATTAACTTTTTATTGAAAATTTAAATTGACAAAACATCAATCACAGGAAATAGAAACACAACCAGACATGAGTTACAATAATAAGCATCCTGCGACAGTTGCCATCACAGGCTACACACCAATAGAAACCTAAAAATCAGAAAATGGGGAGAGGGAGAGAGGGGCTTGGTGGAGGGGTGGGGGGAAAAGGGAGAAGGGCAGAGAGAAAAAGAAAAAAAGGAAGGGGGGTCGGTAAGGAATAAAGAATAAAGATTGGCCAGCAGAAAAATCCAACATCCAAAAACGGGTGACTATGCCATAACCCCCAATAATAAGGAAAAACCCTATCACCATATTGGTTCAGCTAGAGGATGTGAGGACCATCCAAACCAATTATAAAGCACTTTATCCCTACAGGATGAGTTTAGAGAAAGCCAATATTCATTATGAAAGATAGTATTGAGTCTGTTCACAACCTCACTTAACGATGGAGGAGTCTGTAATTTCCATTTTGCAGCTATACTTAGTCAGGAAGCCGTTAATACATTAGAAATGATTGAGTGAAAGTCTCAGTGTACCTCAGCTAGACCGATATTAAGAATGGCCAGTTGTGGAGATAGCTGTTAGTCCAATCCAGTTATTGTTTTGAGTAAATTTGCAACATCAAGCCAGAATGGTGTTAATTTACATATGGGCCAAGGAGCCCACCTCACCGCATTGTCTCCAACACAGCGAGGAAATAGTCCCAGAAAACCTAGCTAGTCGAGACGGGGAGAGGTACCACCTTAGATGGACTTTCTTCAGTGCTTCTTGGTGATTGATACATTTAGATGCCCGGTTTCTATCTTTATCCCCTCCCACCATTCCTCATCCGAGGCTTGAAATTGAAAATCAGCTTCCCAGCTAGGCATATATGTGGGTCTACCTTGTAAGGCTAATTAATTTAGTTCCTTGTGGATGAGTGAGAGGCCTCTATAATTATAAGGGTCTGACACTAAGTATTTTTGATAAGGAGAGGGACAGGTAGGGAGAAACGGTATCAGACGTTTTCCTATAGAAGAGAGGAAGTGTTTGACCTGATAAAACTGACATCCCAAATTCTCTATACCAGGGATTTCAAGGCAGAGAGACCACAAAGAGGGAAATTATCCATCTCTCATCAAATCACCCAATACCGAGACCCCCGCCTCCAGCCATGGACGGAGGGTCAAACAGGGGATAAGGTCAAAGCCCTCACTCCTATCATCCCAGCCGAGAGTGCTATCCAAGGACGTGCCCATCTGTGCTACATGTCCAGTGTAGTTTTCAGAGTTAATAGAGGGGAAAAGAACGTTGGTCCCAATGACTCAGCTTCCAAGAGATCCCGAAGAGATAAGCCTGGGGTGAGACTCAACTCTATCTGCAACCAACGAAGGTACGACTGTGGCGGAGACCACCATTTTTTAACCGCCTCCAAGACAGACGCCCTTTGGTAGTTAGCAATGTTAGGGACACCCATGCCGCCCTTGGAAAAAGGAAGGAACATAATCTTGCCTGCAACTCTAGCTTTTTTATTAGCCCAGATTTATCTATTGGTAATTGACTGAAGTCTAGTAAGGAATTTAAAAGGGACATTTATCGGAAGGGCTCTGAACATATATAGGGTTTTAGGCAAAATAAACATTTTAAAAGCCTAGACGCGGGCAACCCATGACATTAGGGAGGGGATGTGTAGCCAATCCTGGGGATATCGCAGAGGAGAGTCTAGCTAGGTTTGTAGAAGCTAAACTTCGTGACCCCACCAGGATTATTCCCAAGTACGAGATCCCCCGGGTCTCCAAGAAAAGGGGAACCCTCTTTCCAATCGTTCACGGACTATCAAAGGGACCGAAACAGGGAGTATTAATGATTTACTAGCATTTAATTTATACATAGAAACTAAAGAGAACTTATGGAGAACTGCGATTATCACTTTTAGGAAAGTATCTAGATTTGTGCATGTAATAATATCGTCCGCATATAGACCAATGATATGATGTTGAGCTCCTATCCGGACCTCAGTAATATTCTTATTAGTGAGGATGGCCTCAGCGAGGGGCTTTATTACCAAGGAAGATAATCGGGGAGAGTGGGCAGCCCTGTCGCGTGCCATTTGTTATTTGAAAGGGGGGGAAAGGAAGCCAGCCGATAGCACCCGTGCACCCAGGTTTGAATAAAAAGAAATTATTGCCGTTAGAATCAGACCTGAAAATCCAAATCTGTTCAGGAGAGCGGCGAGGTATCCCCAGTGCACCCTATCATATATATGCTTTTTCAGCATCCAAGGACAGGAATGCACCAGGGACCACCGCCTTCTCCAAAACTCCTAAAATGTCCAGCACTCGCCTAGTTCCATCGGCCGCCTGTCTGCCCAACACAAACTCCACTTGATCTGGGTGGACCAGTAGGGGGGTAACATTCTTAAGTGTATTTGCCAAAGTCTTCGAGAATATCTTCACGTCACAATTTAAAAGAGATATTGGATGGTAGCTTCCTGGGTCATCTTTTGGCTTACCCTGTTTGGGAATTGTGACTATAGTAGCTTAGAGAGCCAAAGGGGAAATAGAGCAAGTCCTCTGCCAGTATGAGATTGTTCTCAGTAGATAAGGGGCGAGAACATGAGAAAAATTCCTGTAATAATCATTCGAGGACCCAGAGCCGAGAGAAGTTTAGTTGTCTTAATGGTTCAGCCACTGTATAGGGCCTATTAAGAGAATCGAGTTGGTCTTGGGAAAGCTTCGGCAAAGAGACTGAGTCCAAAAAGGAGTTAAGTTCAGGAGTCAGGGAGGGCTCTGTGGGGACATCTTTTAAGTTATATAAATCTGCATAATACTTCCCAAAGGCCTCCGCAATTGCAATTGGATTCCTGATTTCAGCTCCCCTTTGGTCGCGTAGCTTATCTATACAGGCCAGCACCTCCGTTGTCCGAGGCCTGCTCTTTCACCGCTCGCATAAAAAGAAGTTTTGAGTTTTCTCATGTTGCTCTAAGAGAAATGACCTTAAGTGAGTGCGGGCTGACAATATTTGATTAGAGATGGTACTAAAGGGAGCTTGTTTATTAAGTTGTTCCAGCTGGGACAGGGAGGCCAAAAGGGAGGACCTCATACAGTCTCTTTCCTTTTTAATTTGAGAGACAATTCTGATAAGTTGGCCTCTGGTGTAAACCTTATGGGCTTCCCATAGGGACTCGTCACTAACCTCGCCGTTATTTAACTGGAAATATTCTAGGAGGTTCCCCTCTAATTGTTGACTCCGGTCCCGGCGCAATAACAGACCCGGGTTTAGACGCCACTGCCACGGAACCCGGGGACACACCCCGCAGAGATCTCCAAGCTCACTGGGGCGTGGTCTGACCATGCAATGTTACCCAGACTCACCGATACACAGCGAGGAAGTTGGGTACTATTAACAAGAAAGTAATCAATCCTAGAGTAGGATTTATGTCTAAAGGAATAGTTTGAGTAGTCCCGTTCTGTGGCATGTAAATACCTATAGCAAATTGTGGGGTATTGGTTTGTCTTTTGGTCCAAAACACGTAAGCTTGTGAGCCCCTACACGGCTCCCCACACATCACAAGTCCTATCCACTAAATTCTCATCTAAAGTGAGCAAAGGACACAAATAGAAAATATATTTTCTTACCCAGCAGATTCAGGTCAGACGACCATTACACTCAGTGCTGTGTGCAGCTTTGCCCAGGTTATAACTGAGGCATTATGAATGCAAGACACCAGCCCCAATCACTAACAACCTCCTTTCTCACAGAGGGAGTGACCACTAGTTGTCCTGCAAACACAATGGGTTCCACATAGGACGCAGTTCACACAGGTTTGCACAGTGTATGCCCAGCCTCTTACATTAACCCCCATCTCAGTAGGCGGGCTGTTACGGCATTCAACACCGCTACCTGCGCCGGAACAAACGCACCCATATGGCCCAGCTACACACAGCAACAAAAGAGTGCAAGAAAAAAACACAATGACAGGTGCTGAAATTGTGGAAAATTAGTTTTAAACTATAGCAAATTGTGGGGTATTGGTTTGTCTTTTGGTCCAAAACACGTATGCCTGTGAGCCCCTACACGGCTCCCCACACATCACAAGTCCTATCCATTAAATTCTCATCTAAAGTGAGCAAAGGATACAAATAGAAAATAAATTTTCTTACCCAGCAGATTCAGGTCAGGCGACCATTACACTTAGTGCTGTGTGCAGCTTTGCCCAAGTTATAACTGAGGCATTATGAATGCAAGACACCAGCCCCAATCACTAACAACCTCCTTTCTCACAGAGGGAGTGACAACATAGGGCGCAGTTCACACAGGGCTGTTACGGCATTCAACACCGCTACCTGCGCCGGAACAAACGCACCCATATGGCCCAGCTACACACAGCAACAAAAGAGTGCAACAAAAAAACCACAATGACAGGTGCTGAAATTGTGGAAAATGCCTCAGTTATAACCTGGGCAAAGCTGCACACAGCACTGAGTGTAATGGTCGTCTGACCTGAATCTACTGGGTAAGAAAATGTATTTTCTATTTGTCTCCTTTGCTCACTTTAGATAAGAATTTAGTGGATAGGACTTGTGATGTGTGGGGAGCCGTGTAGGGGCTCACAAGCTTACGTGTTTTGGACCAAAAGACAAACCAATACCTCACAATTTGCTATAGTTTAAAACTAACTAATTTTCCACAATTTCAGCACCTGTCATTGTGGTTTTTTCTTGCACTCTTTTGTTGCTGTGTGTAGCTGGGCCATATGGGTGCGTTTGTTCCGGCGCAGGTAGCGGTGTTGAATGCCGTAACAGCCCGCCTACTGAGATGGGGGTTAATGTAAGAGGCTGGGCATACACTGTGCAAACCTGTGTGAACTGCGCCCTAAGTGGAACCCATTGTGTTTGCAGGACAACTAGTGGTCACTCCCTCTGTGAGAAAGGAGGTTGTTAGTGATTGGGGCTGGTGTCTTGCATTCATAATGCCTCAGTTATAACCTGGGCAAAGCTGCACACAGCACTGAGTGTAATGGTCGTCTGACCTAAATCTGCTAGGCATGTAAATACCTCCAGATGTCGTGGAGATGGTGTTCTCTACATAATCTGCTAATGTCTCTCCTTCCTCCTCCCGTACTAGCTGTGCAATCAAGTTCTAGCGATGGAATAACATTGAAATCCCCACAAATTATAGTTCCACCCTGTGGGCTGCCTCCCAACTTCAATACAGACATAAAAATATTTATAGGTGCTATGTTCAGGGCGTACAAGTTTACAATATTACTGAGCATCTGAAATGCAATAGTATTTTTAACAAAGATACACACTCCTGCCGACTTGGAGGAGCTATTAGAGAAAAAGGCAGTGGGAAACAACTTGTGATAGACTCTGAAGTTATCCTGCTTAAGTAAATGTGATTCTTGCACACAAAATATGTCTGCCCCGTGAGCTCGGCCTCCTTCCACATCATTGAGCGCTTAAACAGGGAGTTTAGTCCATTTACATTTAACAAAACAATCTTTATAGTCATGGTGGGAAATATTGGCAACCATATTTGAACAACAGTCCGCTGGACATCTTCCGAGCATAGATGGGCAAACCTGTTAAGGGGGTAGAGAACAAACAACAAAGAGACAAACATCCAAAGACAAAGAAACAGGAGAAACAGATAGGCAGAGGAATTTCTGCTTTGGGGGTCAGAACAGCTCTATATTCCCTCAGGAGCCTTACGGCTGGGCACTGGGAATATGCTGCAGATGGAAAAGAGTCAGCAGGACTCATCCCGCAGACCAGGGCCAAAATAGAAAAACAATGGCCAATCAGCTATGATAATATAGATAATTGATCAGTCACTTAGCAGGCCTCCACTCAATGGGTATCTTCTGTTTTTGGGGTTCCCGTCTGGGCTGCTGGTGGTTACCCTCAGGTTGCTTGATAAGCTTCCACTCTCTCAAAGCTAGATCTAATTTTTTGGTCGAATGGAAGACGTAGCGGGTTTCTTCGAACGTAAATTGCACTTTCACTGGAAACCCCCAGGAGTAAGGGATCTCAGTCTCTCAGGACTTTACACATGGGTGCGAATTCGCGCCTCCTAGCTAGTGTGCCCATAGATAGGTCTGGAAACATCGCAATCTTGGTGTAGGGATCTGGTAGAGTTGGATTATTCTTCATAGTCAGTATAAGGTTGTATTTCGTTTTAAACGAGTGAAGGCATGCAAGAACATCTCTAGGAAGGTCTTGTTTAACATGAGATGGCTTAGGTACCCTGTGAATACGAGCTATTTCCAAAGAGGTAGCATGTGCAGATGGAAGCACTTCAGACAAAAGCCCAGTAAAGAAAGCCTGTAATTCTAGGTCTGCAACGAACTCTGGAATCCCTCTTAATCGCACATTACATCTCCGAGACCTGTCCTCCAAGTCCCAGAGTTTAATTTGTTGTGACTTCATACGGTCCTCCATGCCTGCAAAGCTGTCTGCAAGGGCATTGTGCACAGTTGCAAATTCACCCATTTTGTGCTCCAATTGAGCAGTGCGGTCTCCCAGCGAGTCCACCTCCCTCTTCAGCTCCCCCATCATACCTTTTATGTCCTCATGAATATCTTGTCTTAACGAGGACAGCATCCTCTGTAATGTGGCTCCAGTAAGAGGAACGTCATCCTCGTGTTCATGTGAAAGCCCCTCTGAAGCCTTAGAAGAGTGGGAGGAGGCAGAGGGGAGGTCGGTGCCATCTTGGGACTACACTGGTTGTCCCTGCTATAAAAATCTGTCATCCTCGCTGGGTACTCCTGTTTTGGAGGTCCTTGCGGCATGGCAGGTAGCAAGCGGGTCCTCCGATAAGCAGTAGTGCCAGTTTAGCCTGTGTGTGCACGGCGATAGCACAGCGTTCAGGCCTCGGTCTGCGGGAGCTCCTCTCTCAAGTGGCCGTCACCATCAGCAGCCAGGACACGCCCCCTGGTCCACTCCTCTTTGAAGATCTCTAAATCATCAAGATTTTGAGGCCGTCACTTGGCAACTCGAAGCTTCAGCTCCCTCCATAAGTTTTCTATTGCATTAAGGTCTGGAGACTGCAGTGAACTAGTCCTATGCCCTTAGCAGAGAAACACCCGCAAAACAATGTTTCCACTGCCATGTTTGACTGTGGGGATGAAGTTCTATGAGTCATAGGCAGCATTTCTCTATCTCCAAACAGGGCGAGATGAGTAAATGCCAAAGGGCTCAATTTTTGGGTCATCTAACCGCAGCACTTTCTTCCAGTCACTCTCAGAATCACCAGTAGTTTTAGGATGATCTCTCACCTTCCTCATTATCCTGGATATCCCACGAGGTGAGATTTTGCATGGAGCCCCAGGCCAATGTCGATTGACACTCATTTTCTATATCTTCCATTTTCTTACTATTGCAGCAACAACTGTCTCCTCACCCAGTGTCTTACTCATGCAGGTCTAGGATCTCTTCCTTGACAGTCTTAGAAAGCTCTTCCGTCTTGCCCTTGTTGTAGAGGTTAGAATCTGACTGGAGTGTGGACAGGATACAGGTGACAATATAAGACAGCATCTAACTGGTCTGTAGGAGCCAGAACTAATGGTTGGTAGCGGATCAAATACTTATTTCTCTCTTCAAAATGCAAAAAATTTATATAAGAGTTATTTTCTGGATTTTATTTTTGATATTCTCTCACTGTTAAAATTAACCTAGCATTAAAATTATAGACTGTTTACGTCTTTGTCAGTGGACAAACTTCCAAAATCAGCACGGGATCAAATTATTTCCTTCACTAACATTTGCAGAGAATACAAAATGAGAACGGTTAGTGATATCAACTGTTTGTGGCACATTAGTACATGGGAGAAAACTTTTCCAGATGGGTGGTGACCATGGCAGCCATTATGGATCAAACTTATTTTCAATGGGAAGAGGGTCATGTGACACATCAAACGTATTGAGAATTTAATAAGAAAAACAATGGTGTGCTTGGTTTTAACATCACTTTATTCTGTCATGAGTTATTTACAAGTTTATGACCACTTATAAAATGTGTTCAAAGTGCTGCCCATTGTATTGGATTGTCAATGCAACCCTTTTCTCCCACTCTTGACACTGATAGCAACACCACAGAAAAAATGCACAGGCTTCCAGTATCAGCTGTTTCAGATGCTGCACATCTCGTATCTTCACTGCATAGACAATTGCCTTCAGATGAATGATGAGGCAAACTTTTTTGTGAATGGGGAAGTTAAATAAAACTACTGCTATTGGTCTGACACTAACGCACAGAGGATAGATCCCTCCAAGACTGTTGGAACACAAAAATTGACGGTATGGTGTGGTATAGAGAGTACAAAGATAGTGGGGCCATTCTTCATCAATGGAAACCTCAATGCCACTGGATATCTGAAATTGCAACATGATTCAGATTCGATTGGTAATGTGGGGGTATGAAACACCTCAACATTACCAATCTGGGCCTAATGACAGCTGTCAATACTCAGCTGTTATTAACCCCTACTATTAGTCCGACTGCTATGGAACTTTGACAGCGGGAAGAGCCACGGCATAGCGCCTGGAGTGGCGCATCTTATGGAGCCGCCAGTTCTGGGGCAGCTGAGGCCTGACATTTTTAGGGTGGTGATGGCATTGCCCACACTGAGAATACCAGACCCCAGTTGTTAGCTTTACCTTGGCTGATAATCCAAAATGAGAGGGGACCCTATGACATTTTTTCCAAATTATTTAAATATTTGTAAATAAATCATTTGAAAAATATCTTGGGGCAACCTGTTTTTGATTACCGGCCAAGATTAAGACGCCAGCTGTGGGTTGCAGCTGTCTGTTGTACCCTAGCTGACTATAAAAAATAGGGGAAACCCCCTCAACTTTTTTAATTTTCTTATTTTAGCTAAATACAAGGCTAAAACACCCTTTACTGCAACATGAAAGGTACTAAAGTGTGCAAGCTTTCAATATATAAGGGGGTGGGACAGTATACAGCTGTTTGACATCTTATCTCAATCTATTTTTCCATCTATCTATACTTTCCATCTAACAAGCATCTTTCTATGTGTCCCTCCATCCACTTGAACAGCTGAAAACTCTTAAAAGATTTAAAAATCTTTAAAAAATTAGCAGGCCGCAGCCTCCCTGGGAGTGGCGTTTCCATTAGATGCACCACTCCTGGCACTTCCCGAGTCTCTACCGCTGCCCTGGTGCGTTGACAAATAGAGTAGTGGTATTTGGAGTTGATGACAGCTAGGTAATGTAAGCGGACATCAAGCCTAGAGGTTAGTACTGTTGAGGCGTCAGATACTTGACATTTCTAACTAGGTCAGTAAGGACACAAATAACCACACCAATAAATATTTGATTTGAAAATAAGCTCCAATACATTCCGCTTTCACCAATTTTTTCTTTTAATTAAGATCCAATTTTTAAAAATGTCCTATTCCACCAACAAGACAGAATGTGAAAAATTTTTAAAGGAAAAAAAAACAAAAAATGAAACCCTGACGTAGTCCCAGCATATGGGGACAAAGTCCATGACTGCATTTCCCATACGCTGGGACAGTAGGCACTGCACAGCTCCTGGCAGAGTTACAAGCCGTTATTTCACTGAGGTTATCTCTGGTTACACAGCAGGTATCATGCTGCAGGGAATCTAGAGTGGAGCTTACAAGGCACTAAAAAAAAATTTCTGCGATTTTAAATCATCTTACCCTGTACATTCATCCTTCCATAAAATTATCAGTATAAAAGTTTGTCTGTTAATGTTATAATTACAGGTAGCTCAATCACATCAAAGGTAAGGAAGCAATTGATTGAAACAGCACAAAAACAAAAAGTATTTAAAAGATACAATTGAAGCCAACTATGGTATTATTAATCGTTGAACAAAAGGTTTTTAAAAGTCCAATTCCTGTTCAGCCTTTAAAAAAAAACAAATAAAACACACAAGTCTTCACAGTCATCAGTATCCCAACTGTTCATAGCAAAACATTAGCATTTTTACTTTGTCAACAGGTACTTCAACACATCAGTTTCTTGCTGTCAGGATAAAGCTCCCGTCACACTAAGCGAGATCATTAGCGAGATCACTGATAAGTCAGTTTGTGTGACGCAACAGCGACCTCGCCAGCGATCTTGCTATGTGTGACAAGTTGCAGCGACCAGGCCACTGCTGTGAGATCGCCGATCGTATTGGAATGTCCTGGACCATTTTTTGATCGTCGGGCTCCCGCTGGGCAGCATGCATCGGTGTGTTTGATGGGGACAACAACCTCAATACTACAGGTCTGAGTGACAGGGTCCCAACGACCACCGTATCATTGCTGCGTTGCTGGTGAGATCTGACTGTTTGACCACATAGCGACATTTCAACGATCCCTACCATGTCGTATCGTTGTCGGGATCGCTGGTGCGTAGCTAAGTGTAACAGGGCCTTAAGCCTGCCTGTGCTGCTCAACAATCTGCATTTAAAATTAAAGCTATGACTCTCCTTTAGTTAACAGCCCACTGAGTTCTTGAATGAGAACAACCGCAAGTGTCTTAAGCAATTGTTAGCATACTGAAAGTATTTGCAAGAGCAATGTCAAAAAGATCATCTAGTCTTGACATAAATTCAGCCTTTTGATTGCTGTGTCAGACTGTCTACCTTTATTCGTCTTCAGCAAAGGCCACTCTTCGAACGTTCACTCTAATTTTGAGTGACAGTTCTGTACACCTCTTGTTGGTATTCTTGCTTTGTTCCAAAATTTCCCTCTCTTCAATTGTAGCAGCTGAAGACTTAGTTTCATGCATTTCCAGATGATGTAAAAACAATCTGAGAGCCATGCGCATGGAAGGCAGTTTACTATCTATTAATTCATTTACAGTACTACAAATTAGATAGACTTCTGTTGGAGATCTAGTTGCTTTCGTCATATCTCTTGATTTAATATTTAACTATATATACCACTGTAAACTATCCCTCAATCTTATGCACGCTTAGACTGTTTACTGCGTCTAGCCATTACACTTACACAGCCATTCTATATCTAATGCCTTCAAGTGATGATGTCAGCACAAAGTCTATGCACGGCCTATTGGCCAATGAGAAATTATGCAACGGAATGCTTCAATTACTCATCACTGATGAGTCACTCAGCAGCAGGCCTAGTGCCCACTGCATAATTACAGATTTCAGCAAAAACCTTGTTTCAGACGATGTGTGCAAAAATCAAAGTAACTGAGCTATCAGTAAATATTTCCAAATTTAGCTCCTATATTGCCATAATTATTTCTTCATCTGTAGGTAAAAAATTAGGGGGTAAGAAGATGATAGTAAGATACTTGCCAAATAAGATCCACCCTAAGGGAATCCCTCTGTGTGAACGGAGATAAGTGGTATCAGTGCTCATAACACTCACTGTATCTCGTAACCCACGATATCAGGCAAGCATATCTCACTGATATCGTGACAGCGCATGTGAGTAGCAGCGATATCAGGGAGTGCAGTTGTAATGATTTACACAGGAATCTAATAGCTTATGGGAGCAGACAATCAGACCAAGTTTAAAGATGAACAAGACTGTATTAAACACATGGCAGTTAATAATGTATAGGGTTCGGTGTTTCACCTGTACACACTTTGGAGTGTCGCAGTTTTTTTTTGTTTAACCCCATTACGACCAATGACTAGTTTAGCCGTCATGAAAAGATGTCAGTTCCCGCATCATGATGGCTAAACTGTCTTTGAACTGTCACTGCTTGTAAATAAACAGTGACAGCTCAAATCTAACAGCTGTCAGGGGCAGAGGTGTGGGGACCCTTGTTAGTGGTCCCCACACTCAGAGTGATGTGATCAGTCAGTCAATCTGACTGACCGATCACATCATAATCGCGCAGTGATATGCTGAATATGAGCATTTCCCTGTGCGATCGCTGCAGGAGCCAGGCTGTCAGCTGTGCCCAGCTTCTGCACACATCCCCTGCCTCTGCCCACTGCCCCTCCACTGCTCTGCCCGGTCCACGCTCCCTAGTCCAGGCTCTCCAGTCCCTGCTGTCCGGTCCCCGGTCTTCTCCCTCCGCTTCCCGCTCTCCTCCAGTCTGGTGCCTGCTCACCTTCTGTGCCCGCTGTCCTCCTCCGGTCTTCTCTCTGCTCCCAGCTGTGCTCCTCGCCTGTCGGCTCTGCCATGGTCCTCCATCCACTGCAGGAGGAGCGATCTGACAGCCAGGGGCAGTGATCACTATGTGGTCACTGTCCCTGGCTCTGTGTCGCTCCCTTGGGTTCCGGAGTGCAGGGTCACTCACCTCTCCCTGCGATAGCAACCTCAGGTTGCCATGGCGACATCTGCCATGGCAACCTCAGGTTACCAGACGTCGCCATGGCAACCTCAGGTTACCAGACGTCGCCATGGCAACCTCAGGTTACCAGACGTCGCCATGGCAACCTCAGGTTACCATGGCGACGTCTTGTAACGTGAGGTTGCCATGGTGACATCTGGTAACCTGAGGTTGCCATGGTGACATCTGGTAACCTGAGGTGGCCATGGCGACATTGGCAACCTAAGGTGGCCATGGCGACATCTGGCAACCTAAGGTGGCCATGGCGACATCTGGCAACCTAAGGTGGCCATGGCGACATCTGGCAACCTAAGGTGGCCATGGCGACATCTGGCAACCTAAGGTGGCCATGGCGACATCTGGCAACCTAAGGTGGCCATGGCGACATCTGGCAACCTAAGGTGGCCATGGCGACATCTGGCAACCTAAGGTGGCCATGGCGACATCTGGCAACCTAAGGTGGCCATGGCGACATCTGGCAACCTAAGGTGGCCATGGCGACATCTGGCAACCTAAGGTGGCCATGGCGACATCTGGCAACCTAAGGTGGCCATGGCGACATCTGGCAACCTAAGGTGGCCATGGCGACATCTGGCAACCTAAGGTGGCCATGGCGACATCTGGCAACCTAAGGTGGCCATGGCGACATCTGGCAACCTAAGGTGGCCATGGCGACATCTGGCAACCTAAGGTGGCCATAGCAACATCTGGCAACCTAAGGTGGCCATAGCAACATCTGGCAACCTAAGGTGGCCATAGCAACATCTGGCAACCTAAGGTGGCCATAGCAACATCTGGCAACCTAAGGTGGCCATAGCAACATCTGGCAACCTAAGGTGGCCATAGCAACATCTGGCAACCTAAGGTGGCCATAGCAACATCTGGCAACCTAAGGTGGCCATAGCAACATCTGGCAACCTAAGGTGGCCATAGCAACATCTGGCAACCTAAGGTGGCCATAGCAACATCTGGCAACCTAAGGTGGCCATAGCAACATCTGGCAACCTAAGGTGGCCATAGCAACATCTGGCAACCTAAGGTGGCCATAGCAACATCTGGCAACCTAAGGTGGCCATAGCAACATCTGGCAACCTAAGTTGGCCATAGCAACATCTGGCAACCTAAGGTGGCCATAGCAACATCTGGCAACCTAAGGTGGCCATAGCAACATCTGGCAACCTAAGGTGGCCATAGCAACATCTGGCAACCTAAGGTGGCCATAGCAACATCTGGCAACCTAAGGTGGCCATAGCAACAGCTGGCAACCTAAGGTGGCCATAGCAACATCTGGCAACCTAAGGTGGCCATAGCAACATCTGGCAACCTAAGGTGGCCATAGCAACATCTGGCAACCTAAGGTTGCCATAGCAACATCTGGCAACCTAAGGTTGCCATAGCAACATCTGGCAACCTAAGGTTGCCATAGCAACATCTGGCAACCTTACCCAAGCCTCAGAGATCATGTAATCTCTGGGAGTAGGGTTTACAGCACTGACAGCTGCACTGTATGGCAAACCATTGCCATACAGTGCAGCATCAGTGTGACCTCAGAGACTGCAGCAGCAGGACCCTTGATCCCTCGCTGCAGTCTCTGGAGGTGACTGACCGTCATAGGACCATTGTTGTGGACTACATCTTCTAATGAATACGCCATTTCCTGGGATGGCTACGGGCTACAATTTGCAGCGTGGGGGGCCCAGAACGCTTGGGCCTCTCCATGCTGTGGATTCCAGCTCCCAGATGCCTAGTTGTACCTGGCTGGAAGTTAAAAATACGGTGAAGCCCACACAGTTTTTTTTTTAAATTATTTCAAGGAATAATTAAAAAAAAAAAAAAGGCTCCACTGTAATTTGGTTACCAGCCAGGTACAACTAAGCAGATGGGGGGGTGTAGCAGCCCGTAGCTGCTTAGTTGTACCTGGCTGGAAACTAAAAATGCGGCGAATCTCATAGTTTTTTTTTTTTTTTAATTATTATTTCAAGAATTAAAAAAAAAAAAAAGGGCTCCGCTGTATGTTGATTACCAGCCAGGTAAAACTAGGAAACTGGGGGTGGGTGGCAGCCTGTACCTGCCTGTTGTATCTGTACTTGTGACCAAAAGTACAGCGAAGTCCTATATCATCAGTGCAATAATCTCACATGTGGGGGAGCTCCATTGTTTAGGCACAGTAGGGAATCTCCAAATGAGATATGGTGTTCACTAACGATTTCAGCTAACTTTCTGCTTGGGGCGTCAACTGGCACTCCTTCCCTTCCAAGCCCTGCTGTGCGCCCAAACAGTGGTTTTCCACAACATATGAGGTATTGGTTTACTCAGGAGAAATTGCCCAATACATTTTAGGATCCATTTTATCCTGTTGCCAAGAGAAAATGAAACAATTGAAGCTAAAAGAATATTTTTGTGAAAAAAAAGTACTTTTTCATTTTTACGGATCAATTTGTGAAGCACCTGGGGTTCGAAGTGCTCACTATGCATCTAGATAAGTTCCTTTGGGGGGGGGGGGGGTCTGGTTTCTGTGGGGGAGCTGCAATGTTTAGGCGCATAGGGGCTCTCCATACGCGACATGGTGTCCGCTAACTATTGGAGCTAATTTTCCATTCAAATTTTTAGCGGACACCATGTCGTGTATGGAGAGCCCCTGTGTGCCTAAACATTGGAGCTCCCACCCAAGTGACCCCATTTTGGAAACTAGACCCCAAAGCAACTTATCTATATGTATAGTGAGCACTTTGAATCCCCAGGTGCTTCACAAATTGATCCGTAAAAATGAAAGTACTTTTTTTTCACACAAATTTTCATTTGGCCTCAATTTTTTCATTTTCACATGGGCAACAGGATAAAATGGATCCTAAAATTTGTTGGCCCTGTTTGAGCGCACGGCAGGGCTCAGAAGGGAAGGAGCGCCATTTGACTTTTTGAATGTAAAATTAGCTCCAAAAGTCAAACTGCACTCCTTCCCTTCTGAGCACTGCCGTGCCCCCAAACAGTGGTTTATGACCACATATGAGGTATCTGTGTACTCAGGAGAAATTGCCCAACAAATTTTAGGATGCATTTTATCCTGTTGCCCATGTGAAAATGAAAAAATTGAGGCCATGTCGCGTTCCTGGTGCGGACGAGTGTGTGTGATTTGTGCGCGGGCATCCGCCTGCGTACAAATCACATATTGCAGTGAATGGGAGCGCACAGTCTTGCGCAGACCTGCGCAGCACCATGCGTTTTCATTATAAACATAGTGGCTGCAGTCAATTTGCGGATCCCCTCCGCAGGACGCTGCGGAGGGTCCGCAATTCTGAAGCCAGCCTAAAAACAAAGTGTCACATAAAAGCACAATCCTGTACGTGATCGATCTCCTTGATAGAGCCCTGGAAATATTCAGCGCTCATAAAATCCAATATGGAGTTCAGCGATTCCTATAAAGTTACATTGTCAATGTTGGCTTCCAACATACCCCCCTTTGTGTCTGAATGACACATGATATTTTAAGGGGCCACAAATCCAGAATCCTCTCCGCCACTGTAGTTGACTCCTCTTCTTAGGGCAAAGAGCCGCCTAGCACATTCACTCACCATATGTCAACATTCACTCCAAAAACCGAGTTAATTTTGTTACAGATTGCTTTGTAATAGGACATTAAAGAAGGCATACATGGAAAATATACATCACATTATACATAGGATCATTCAACAAAAAAAAAAAAAAATCATATAGAACAAACAATTTCATAATTTGACATATGATATCCATTTCTACCAGGACTTTCCTATAGGTTTCGTTTTGGAATCAAGCAATCTTTACTACTGTGCCCTCTTCTGCCACAGTTCTCACATATTACAATTTCTCTAAATTCAATGGGAATTTGTACATTTGTCTCGTGTGGTGCAATTTTGACATTGGCTTGTTCTTTCACAGTTAAACTCTGAATCCTTTTATATAAATAATGGGTTACACAGCACATGTATACTTGTAAAAAAAATAAAATTATAGAAACAATAAGTAAAATGACAATTTGATGAATCAAATAATTCAGTATGCCATTTGCCGCATTTGAATGACCAAATATTACCTTCCACCAATAACCCTTAGCATTATTTTCTAATAGATGTGTAACCTCATTTAGTTCATTTTGGTCATGATGTAATACAATCGTGGCATTCGATTTCTCCTGATTAAGCTTCATCAATAAATATTTATCCCTATTAAATTTTACCAGCCATTCTCCAAGTTCTTTCCCCATTCCTAGGTTTAATGCTTGGAGATTAACTGGAGTGTGATATTTCAGATCAATTGACATATTAGCAATAGTGGGAATTACATACATCCAGTTAGATGTCTTGATTTCTGTAACCCCACTAAGAGTACACCATGCTCCCCTAGCTACAGATGTCATTAAAGAACAATGTTGTGTTGTTATAGATACATTGGTGGTATTTAGGAGAAAGAAAAACTCTTTGATGCCCTAGATAGAAGATGGGTGCTTTGTCTTTTGAGATCAATTCCCCATCTAAAATACAAGTGGATGAATTATTCCAGCATTTGTCTTCAACCAACCTAAACTGTCCTGGTGTACATAGAATATTATGATTTCTTTGTATGCAAAGGGAAATGTCAACCTGTGTCCACCTTACATTTCTCCTAATTACTTGAGGATGTTCTAATCTTGGGTGTAGTAATGTAGAATCTCAAGTCAAAATACCAATTGAACTAATTTTATGCATGACCTCTAATGGTGAATTGGTGTATGATATAAATGAAGAAGCATAGCATTTCTCAAAGTCATAGTTGTTGTACCCAACCCACGCATTCACCCACCACTTTGAATGTGCACTGCTCATGAGTTCAGGTAACAGTAGTGGCTTGAGACAACCATTCAAACGGCCATTGTCCATCATAAATAGATTGTACTGCTATCTTAATGTTAGTTGATAATTCCATTTGTCCTTGTGTACAGACTAGAGCCCAAGACATATTTCTACCTCTTGTTACTGCATCTTCCATTAATTCTTTGAAGTGTTGAATAAAATCTTTTGCTACCCCGATTCAAGTGTTTACATGATCTTTTCCTTTGTACTTCAAAAGCTCTTACTATTGGTTGCTATGTCTACAAGTTTTGTTCTTAAACTACTGATATCAGCTTCATTAATGATACCCATACCTGTTCCTAATCCTCCCAACAGTGTGCTGAAAGTGTCCCTCCGCCCTCTGTCATTCCCTGAATTAAGTGGTTTATGATGGTGTTTTATTCGATTTTCTGCATTTTTGTTAGTAAACCATCGATATAGGGCATGTACATGATTTAGTGTATATCCTGCACAAATTGGGTAATAGGTTTTTATCAACCATAGAGAGATATTAACTCAAGGCATATTGAACGTCACTAGCAATGGTTTGAGTAGAATCTAGGTTGCCTTGTAAAGGGTGTCCTTCTTCTAAGTACATTGTCTGCTGATTGCTGTCAGATTCATTGATCACGCATGGTTTTATGTAATCTGGAGCGGCATCAATGATGTGCCTCTCACCAATTTATATTTCTGGTGTTCCACATGCCCAATAACCAACCATTTCGCTATAGGACTTGTAGGGTTTAGATAGTGACCCAATTATAAAACTTTGCCCTTCCTGAACTGACATCTCAACATCTATGGCATCTCCAATGCATGCCTCACGATATGTGAGGGTGATCCTTTTTGGTATGAACATTGGGTGTATATTATTACACCAATATATACCACATACAAACAAGTATTCTTCTTTTAAGTTGTCACTAAAATATCCATAATCTATCCCCTTATGCTCATTTTTGTTGGGTAACTTAGACTCTTCCCCCAACCAGTACCCAGTTTCATTTACATATACTGTAGCCATCATAAATGGCTGTAGTGACTTTGGATCTATATTTTGTACACCTTCCATATATGTTAACCTCTGAGTACTGGAACTATGATTGACTCTCCCAAATGAAAAGACAACACTATACTGATTGCTGGGACCCTGATAATATCTCCCAGTTACCTTTTTACCCTCTGGTATCAGTCTCACTGTTCTACTCAACACCATTATCTTTATGGTTGCTGTTTGCATCAATGATTATGTGTGTGTGTAAATAATACCTTCCCATATTCCTCATTTCGTAATATACCCTGATGAATATCTCCAGAGTGTTCGTGAGTTGATTCTATAGCATTTGTGATTCCAATTGTCAACAAAATTGCTGCAATTCCAATATCCAGAAATTTCCGTCTCTCAATCCACGCTTCATTTAAGGTCCTGGAAAACAAGAACAAGAGCGGCATCAAATTCTTATCAGTTATATCCGTTTACATTGATCTGCATGAACCCACTTTTCTATATCCCTCCTTTTCATGCATTTGACACATTTCTTGTCTACTCGCTTAACCTTTACCTCTTGCTCACTCAGCGTCATGGTTTCCACATAAGGTCCTGTCCAGTTTGCATCCCATGAAGATTTGGGTACAAAATTCTTTACCATCACCCTGTCACCTAGTTGTAATTTTATTGGTGGCTTGCCTGGCTCTTCCTTTGCTTTTGGAGCCATATTTGCAGCTGCAAAATTTAAATATTTTTGCACCTGGTCCTGTAACTGAGCAATTTTTCCTTCTTTGCACTTTCCCTCATAGGGGTACTAAGTTTGGGATCTGCAGTATGGCAAAGGTTCATTACTCTACCGGTCATTAATTGATATGGGGTGATTGCAGTGCTCTTTGCATCCGTTCCCCTTATTGCCATTAGAATTGTCATCATATCAGGCATTTTGGCAATCACATTAGTGACACAAGGGGTACATTTATTTAAAGCTCTGTAGTCCAAAGTCGGACGCCAACCATTTGGTTTCTTAACTGGCCATAGGGGCACATTATTGGTGGATTGGCATTCCCTGATAACATTTTGAATTAGCAAATCATCCAGTATTCTCTTAATGTAGGGGACTGACTCTGGTAGTATTTTATATTGTCTCTGGGGAGGGGGATCAGGACCCTCTACCATTACCACCATATTGGACACTTTGCCACATTGGGTTTTTGAATTTGCCCACACATTGGTATGCTGCCACAAGATGTCTGCAAATATTTCATCATCTGTTCTCAAAAGCATGGCTGGATCCAAAGATTCAGCACCTTTGATCGAATCGATACCATAATTGTCAGTAACCATTTTTAAACAACCTTTATACCGTGATCCTCTCCACAACATCCAGTTGCACAAATCAAGAATAAGTCCATGCTCCTTCATAACATCTGACCCAATAATGGTCCCTTCATGTGTTGGTGAAAGATATAAGCTATGCTCAACACGTAGGTCTCCCAGGTTAATTGTTACTGGTAATGATTGTTCTGAAGATACTCTGTCCTCCAAACCCTCTCAGAACAATATGTTTACCACCAGGGTCTTTAATCAAATCCAGAGTAGTCAAACTGACAGCAGCACCTGTATCCAGTAAAATGTTTGTACGATGGCCCCCTACCGTACCCTGAATACGAGGTCTCCCACCCTTGTCCCTGCTGACTCAGTAGGGACAACACCGGGGCCTGACCTCCCTATTGTTTTACATAAAAAACAGAGAGGGGCGCTCCTGGTGCAGTATCAGGGGTCAGTGGGGGGAAGGGGGTCGGTGGATTGTTGGTGCTCACCTGTCCTGGTTATGCTGCCAGCATAACCAGGTGTTGTAGCCTTACTGTGTCTCGTGCAGCGGCCGTCTCTCCCTGCTTCCAGGTCTCAGGCTGACACGTGATCAGTCACACGGTCTGACAGCAGCACAGGTCCTTGAGAGCTTTAGCTATTAGATCCCCATTCTCCTCAATGACAGTTTTATCAGAAACAGCTCTGCACCGCTCACCAGGGGTGCTTGTAGATTAGTTAAGGATGAAAAAGCGGTTTAAGCAGGCGCATTCTGAATAAACTCTGGGAAGTTTATCCAGTTATAAAACTTCTTTAATGAGTATCACTTGTCTCTCTCACTACGCGTTTCGGCGTACTAGCGCCTTCCT
Organism: Allobates femoralis; assembly: GCA_033576535.1. Classification (NCBI taxonomy): domain Eukaryota; kingdom Metazoa; phylum Chordata; class Amphibia; order Anura; family Aromobatidae; genus Allobates; species Allobates femoralis. The sequence continues at coordinate 157,191,458 of JARQOC010000001.1, forward strand.
CAGGTGAGGATTGTTTTACATAAGGATTTGTTGGAGGTGGGGGTCTTTTAACTCCTCTGGCTTCCCTGCCATTGCCTTCCCAATCTTCCTCAGCTCTTCCAGAAGTGGGCCATATAATGTAACTTCAGGAAGACTACCGTATATACTCGTGTATAAGCCGACCCCCCTACTTTTGCCCCAAAAATCTGGAAAAACCTATTGACTCGTGTATAAGCCGAGGGTGGACCCCAGCACAGGTATACAGCCCCCAGCAGTGTGGTATACAGGCCCCCCCCAGTGGTATACAGGCCTCCCCAGTGGTAGTATACAGCAGCCCCAGTGGTAGTATATAGCATCCCCAGCAGCCCCAGTGGTAGTATATAGCAGCCCCAGCAGTAGTATACAGAAGCCCCAGTGGTAGTATATAGCATCCCCAGCGGTAGTATATAGCATCCCCAGCGGTAGTATACAGCAGCCCCAGTGGTAGTATATAGGAACCCCAGCAGCCCCAGTGGTAGTATACAGGAGCCCCAGTGGTAGTATACAGCAGCCCCAGTGGTAATATATAGGAGCCCCAGCAGCCCCAGTGGTAGTATACAGCAGCCCCAGTGGTAGTATATAGGAGCCCCAGCAGCCCCAATGGTAATATATAGGAGCCCCAGCAGCCCCAGTGGTAGTATTCAGGAGCCCCGGCAGCCCCAGTGGTAGTATATAGGAGCCCCAGCAGCCCCAGTGGTAGTATACAGCAGCCCCAGTGGTAGTATATAGGAGCCCCAGCAGCCCCAGTGGTAGTATATAGGAGCCCCAGCAGCCCCAGTGGTAGTATACACCAGCCCCGGCAGCCCCAGTGGTAGTATACAGCAGCCCCGGCAGCCCCAGCGGTAGTATACAGCAGCCCCGGCAGCCCCAGCGGTAGTATACAGCAATCCCAGTAATCCAGGGCCCCCCCAGCCTTGCTCCGGTCACCTGTAAAGTAAAATATACTTATCACTGTCCCGCTGCCGTCCGCGCCCGCCCGCTACTGACACCGCGATCCTCCATCTTCATGCGTCTTCTTCCGACTTCCTGTGTTCGGCGCTGGCAATGACGTCATTGCCTGCGACGAACACAGGAAACCGGAAGAAGACGCAAGAAGATGGAGGATCGCGGTGTCAGCAGCGGGCGGGCGCGGACGGCAGCGGGACAGTGATAAGTATATTTTACTTTACAGGTGACCAGAGCAAGGCTGGGGGGGACCTGGATTACTGGGGCTGCTGGGGCTGCTGTAGTGCCGGGGCTGCTGCCGTCACTGACTCGCGTATAAGCCGAGGGGGTAACTTTTCAGCCCAATTTTTGGGCTGAAAAACTCGGCTTATACGCGAGTATATACGGTATTCTCTCCCTTACTTGCATTATTTGATTCTTGTTTTCGATCGTGCTTCCTATTGATAAAAGGTCTATTATTGATAACGTCTACTACTTCTGCATTCTTTCATAGTGTGACCTGTGTATCCACATTTGTAACATTTCCCAATAAACCTTACTTTGCCTTCATTTTTGACTACTTCGGAGATCCTCTTTTGGGGCTTGTTGTCATGACTTGTGTCCTGAATCCAAACCTATAATATATTTACAAAGGCTTGATAGGAATTTGCATTCCTCAAGGCAACTTTTGTTGGATAATCAACAAAGTGCATTTGTTAGCCATTGAATATGGAAAACTATTATCATCAGGAGACATGTCAGGGCAGTTATAGGTAGAATATGTCAAATATTCACTGCAAAAAATAATTGGATAATCTCCCCTATTAAGTTTTACATTTTCTAAGGCATTAGTACCTCTCGTATCCCGTCCTCCCATATCTCTTTAATTCCCCCATTCTGTCACTAGCATTTCCCCAATTACATTCAAGATCTGCAGACAATCCTTTGTGAGATCCTAGAGGGGGCTGCAACTTTTCCCAGATTTGGGATGGGAGCCATACCTGAAGTAATGCAAACGCAGCCCTATTACCTAGATTGTATTGTGTCACTACAGCTTCTAACTTATTAGAAAGACTACTAATGGCTGATGCGCTTGTGTCAAATTTCCCTAATATCTGACATAGGTTTGTCTTTTCTAGTATGGTGAGTGTTGTGCATTGTACTTGATTTATGCTATTCATAAGCAAATTGTCTCATTTGTCTCAATCTACCTGACTCAGGAGTAAAGAAAGAGTAACTGATTTGGGCTACCTTCAGGGTTATCAGCACTGCACACAGGCTGCTCCTCCCCCCTTTTCCAGTCTATTTTCTCCTGGTCAGTAGACTTGCACATCTGATTACAACAATGGTTATTCACTTTAGTACTCTCCTGTGATTTAATAATAATATTTATTTATTTATACAGCGCTATTAATTCCATAGCACTTTACATACCACTTTACATACATCAGTAATGCTGTCTCTCTTGGAGCTCACAATCTAAACATCCTATCAGTATGTCTTTACAATGTGGGAGGAAACCGGAGTGCCCAGAGGAAACCCACGCAAACACGGGGAGAACATACAAACTCCTTGCAGATGTTGTCCTTAGTGTCCTTGGTGGGAATTGAACCCAGGACCTCAGCGCTGATTTCAAAGACATATTATCATGTTCCTTTAGCTCCAATTTTACATTAGTGTAATGCAACTGGTTCCTAAGTATTGCCATAACATCAGTATACTTTGCTTCTTTTTCTTCTAGCAAAGCAATTTGTTGTTCTCTAAGTTTACATCTCTCCTTATACTCCTCCAACTTATCTTCTAACTCACAATTTTGGTAAATCATATTGTCTACCTCATCCCTTAGATGTTCACATTCATAACTATGATCTTCAGCACTAGCAATAGCTACACTGACGTCCTGCTCAATTTTATCCACCTCACCTCTTAATTGAGCTTTCTCTGAATACCAATACAATTCCTTTTGTTCTGCAATTCCTTTCATTTCCAACAACATATACAAAACATTTGCTAATTTCTTTCTTTGCTTTCTTTTTCGACAATTTACTTTTGTTATAACTTTGCCCTTCACATTGTTTCATTAAATGATTAAACTGATGTGTCAACGCATCATCAGCACAAGTACTAAACTGAGCAGAGGCATATTTTTCAATAAACATATTGACTATCTCCATGTTAATTACGTCCAACTACTCTCACAAAAGAAAACAAAAATAAACAAATCAACTTTCCAAACAGAAATGACAAATGAACGTAACAACAATACACAAACCAGTGAATATTACTTCACTAAACCAGGGACTCAGTTTGAATACAATCTTCCCTCAGGCAATTACTGCCACAGTCTTGCGACTTAACTTATACCTGATTGACAGTGTCTCATGCACTTGATCAACTACAGATCCAAGATCCAGGCCACGAGTGATCTCCTATTGAAGCATAAGGCTACTTCCCCTTAACATGAGATTTAGAGTTTAACCTATAACTCACTTTCTTCTCAGAGATGTCTGGTTTTACCCTTTAGATCTTATGAGAACTTCAACCAACAGAGAGCTACCCTAACTTTACCGGCAACAATTCAACAAAAAAACAAAAATAAAACACTACACTAATCAAAAAGACAAACCGTAAAATCGAAATGTCCAATAACTTTTGTTTCACAATATACCAATATAGACAATTTTATGGGGGAGGCACTTGCAGATAACCCCAGTGCTGGTAATATATAGAAAGAGCACCTCACTTATAGGATTTATAAAGATGAATTCATAAGATACAGTGGTGTAGTTTCATATGTCATTAGTGTACCTCAGGTGAGGCAACATGGATGATTTTGGGGAGAAAAAGACAAACAGGCCTGAACTTAACAGATAGACATTAATAAACACAAAATATAATGCATGTATAAAATCTAATTAAAGGAATGTATGCTTACCAATTAAGCGCGTCCGCTCACTGATGTAGAATAACCCAGAACTTACGGTCAATATCTCAGGTGTTCCAGTTTCCACGACCAGCGTGTCAGTTGTCCACCGATAAGATATTCTCCTTAGGTCTGTTTCCTTGAAGAAGAGGCTTTCTTGTCTTGCAACCAGATTTTCTCAGGCACTTGGATGAAGCAGTTGGGAACTTTTAGGTTCTGCGTAGATTGTTGCTATTCCACGGTCCGCTGGGGTGCCAAATGTTGGATGTGATTTCCCGCATTGTATAGCAATATATATCTCCATAGGCCGGAGACGGGATGTCTATCTGAGGAGCAATGGTCAATACTCCAAACCCACAAAGGCTGTATACATATGTAGATGACACTAGGTGACAAACAGCATCTGCATTCAAGATCAACACACAGGATGTGTATTCCTGTATCGTCCAGGAGGCGGCAGGGCCAATGTTCATTTTGTATGTAAATGCAACCTTTACCATCTCACTAAAAAAAAGAGTGTCACATAAAAGCACAATCCTGTATATGATCGATCTCTTTGATAGAGCCCTGGAAATATTCAGCTCTCATAAAACCCAATATGGAATTCAGCGATTCCTATAAACTTACATTGTCCATGTTGCCTTCCAACACATGACATCCTGGGCTGTCATGTGAACGCATCAATGTCCATGATGGCATCACAGGATCTCTGTTGCCGGCTGAAAACGGTGCAATCCCTGTCGTGATGTTTTGGATTGCATTGTCAGCAATTGACAAAGCGATTCACAGGATTAACAGCATCGATCAGATCGCTGATCTGATGATCAGTGCTGTTAGCGTCACATGTCAGCCAATTAGAACAACTGACATGCACAGGGAATGATGTGAGCTCAGTACGTGAGCTCACAACAGAGAGATGGACATAGCCAAGGGAGTACTATTACATATTAAGTCATAAAGGGGTTAAAATACAATGCCGCAGGTTGGGACCAGACCCAAGTCAGGCATTAATCATAGGTAGGTACTTAAGCATTTAATGCAGATCTTCTAAGACTGATGTTAGTATATCAGGACCCCAACTAGTTTCCTGTAGTCACTGTCATTCTTCCAAAAGGTTGCTACCGAACACTGTTGCATTCTATGGTTCACGGATGCTCCAGCAATATGCTTAACCCCTTTACTGATCTCTCCACCTCCGATATACAATCTCTCATCCGATCTTGTCGCTTGCACCTGAAGAACATTTCTAGAGTCAGCCCCTTTCTCACCATGGAAACAAACCCTCACTGCGGCCCTAATCCATTCCCGTGTTGACTACTGCAATACTTGATTAATCGGCCTCCCCCTCTCTAAACTTTCCCCTCTCCAGTCCATCCTTAATTCAGCAGCCAGGATCACCTACCTGGCCAATCTTTACTCACACGCTTCCGCTCTGTGCCAGTCATTGCACTGGCTGCCCATACACTACAGGATCCATTTCAAACTGCTTGCTCTCACCCAAAAAGCTCTTCACAGTGCAGCACCTCCCTACATATCGTCCCTCATATCACGCTACCCGCTCTCTATGTTCTACAAATGATATTCGACTAACATCTGCACTAATCTGATCCTCCCACTCCCAGCTCCAAGACTTCTCCCGTGCTGCACCAATTCTCTGAAATGCTCTACCCCAAGAAATCAGGACTATCCACAACTTGGATAGCTTTAGACGCTCCCTAAAAACACATCTTTTTAAGGCGGCCTATCATGCTCCCTAATAGAAGTCCTCTGTACTGTATATAGCACAGACACCATCTCTCTGGTCATAACTCTTCAAACTCCACCAAACCCAAATGCTCTACACAGATTGGCTGGTGACCATGCATTTAACTTTATTTCCATCCCCCATTTCCTCAAGATGCCAGGACCATCACTGTAATAAGTCCCTGCACTTTGTGTAACCCCTTTGTGTATCACCTTTATTTTTGCTTTAATTATTGTATTGTACTTTTTACACTGATTCTATGCTTACTGTATTGTATCTGATTACCGTACTGTATTTTTTTACATTGATTCTCTGGTTAGTGTATTGGATTTTTTATCTTGATTCTCTACTTTAATTATTTACTGTATTGTATATTTTTATTGTTATCTATGATTGTTTGTATATCACTATTGTAAAGCGCTGCAGAATATATTTGCGCTATATAAAGATTTATTATTATTATTTACCCCAGAGTATGTTTTGCACTGTTTTGTTTTATTATTATTTTGAAGATTTCTCATTTGCTGCAAATAAATACAAAATGTTTAGCTTTGAATTTTGGAGACATGTCAGTAGTTTATAGAAGAACAATGTCATTTTACTCAAAAATATACCTAAAAAGAGAAAAATCAGAGAAACTGAAAATTTTGCAGTGGTCTCTTAATTCTTTCCAGAGCTGTATATGTGTCCCTGCTATGTACTGTGTAATGGCAGTGTTTGATCATACAGGGACAAGGTCTGATCATACCACATCTCCTGTGCTGGGGAGAAACTAACAGTATACAGACATCACATCATGAGATTACAAAATTCTCTTTGAGGCAAAACATTTTTTTAAAAAGCAAAAAAGGAAGTGTAACCTAACAAAAAAAATCATCTATGTAATGCATTTATACTTCGTAATTTTTAATGTATTTATACTTTTTTACTCCCTTCGTGGCCCAGGAGGTCAGACAATGTTGGGTCAGACATTGTTATTACACAGTGCAATACATGTAAAAAAGAAAGAAAAACTCCGGCACTGATTACTATCTTCTGTAGAGGGAAACCTCTGATCTGTCACGGAGCTCCAAGAACCACATTCAGGACGAATAAGTGCCAGCTTGCAATAGAATTCATTATATCCAGGGTAGGAAGGGAAGAATCAAGCAGCACTCCAAGTCCATAAAAAATGTCCAACTTTATTCATTGAAGGTACAAAAGCATATCAGGGAGAGATGACCAGTTGAAGCACCAGGTGGTGCGAAACAGGCTGTCATCCCTCACACCTTGCTTCTCTCCCTGATATGCTTTACCTGCAATAAATAAAGCTGCATGTTTTTTATGGACTTTGAGAGCTGCTTGATTCTTCTCTTCCTACCCTGGTCATTACACAGTGCTTCTACAAAAATATAAACAGTGGCGCTGTACAATGCTGAAATGTGCTGAATTTGAATTAAACAAAAGAAGGGAGGGGAACAAGAGGCGCAATAGTGCCCTATCACTATGGCACTGGGTGTAGAAGCGGTGAAAAAGGATTCACTCACCTGGGGCAGTTGTGTCACCCACAACTGGCTTGAAAGCGTATTCAATAGTTGTTTCTAGGTAGCTGCTGCAGGACTTCCACCATCCACTCCAGTATGGAGATACATCAGATTGTAGGGAAGGAAATGGTGTGTCACGGTCCGCGCTGCCAAAAGCACTCACTCCAAATGAATGTACATGAAGCCGGAACTTCAAACAAACTCCTTTATTGTATCCTACGCGTTTCGGCGCCCTCCTGGCACCTTCCTCAGGGATACCTCCACCACATCAACTGCTCATATTTATAGCACAACTCATAATAGTGATTAGTGGGAGTGATCATCACTAATGACGTCAAAATCGTCATCAGAGAGGGAAGGGTTACAGATTTTGGCGCAAAATTTTTTAAAAACAAGTATTACTTAAATCAAAACAGAATAAGAACACCAATGTTGAAGAAGGGGTGCACAATGGCTCCCACTAACTGTGGGAAAAATAGGTGCCTTTGCTGCAGACATATACGAAAAAGGACACACTTCACATCTTTTGCGATCAGATAGCTGGTGGTACAATCCATTTTGTATGTAATATATCTGCTAGAATGTCCATGTCATCTGCAGTATGTTGGGAGGACCATCAGACCCCTACATGAAAGGCTCAATAAACACAGATCGAACATTAAAAATGGCTTTAGAGCACATGGTGTATCATACCACTGCGACCTCTATCACAATAGAGACCCCACAGTTATCAATGTTACCCCCATAGACCATGTACAGCCACACATTCAAAACAGATTTGAGGTTTTAAAAAAAAAGGGAAAAGTTCTGGATGTATAAACTAGACACACTATAACCGAGGGGACTAAACTTGATCTCTGAATTTATACAGGAATAACTGACAGACATCACAGTATCTTTGTATCCACCTTTTGCACACTGATAGCACAAACCTTTCACTATGGCTACAGTAAAGACTGCAAGAATATATGACTATTAGCCATCACAGTATTTTCTTCTCTACCTTTGTACGGTTATAGCACAAAATTTCTACCATGTTTACAAAGAAATTGTGAAACTGAAAATGATTGCACCCTTCTTGATTTTTTAGTCATAGAGAACACGCAAACAAAAACAGTTTGATCTATACTCACGTTTCTACACCACTTTCTTCTTCATGCTTTCTTGAACAGAAACTTCAAACCAGCACATTTTTAGTTAATAAGACAGAGACAAGTTTGTGCGCCCCTACTGGCGGTAATATATGCTTGTGAAGACTTGGTACCTAGTTTGTTGTCTTAGCAACAACATCCGTACTGCTGCCATCTTGTGGATATAATAGATTATTACCGCATACAATTAGAACTTGCAAATCTTATAAGTATACATAAGTGAGGATCGGTATGAGGGGATTGTAGGCTTACCACACAAGATGGATTTCTTAAAGTCTTTTTTGATGAGTGTAAACTCTTTTCCATCGGGGGGATAGAACCCGGGAAATTTAGATGATAGTGCATGCACTTATGCTGATACTCCACAAAAAATTTGGATAAACACTCCCTAGAGAAACATGCAAAAAAGAGCAACTATTTGCTTTTGGCATCATAATGACCTAATAAGTTGATTATTTATTATTTTCTATATAAAAATTATTTATTTTCCTATATAAGAATATATATTTTTTATACTATTTATACGGTTCCACCTACCTGCCTTTTACATAGGATTCTGTGCTTAAACCGCACGATTTTTATCCAATTAATAAAATATTCTTTTACTTAATGTTCTATAAATGGGGTTATATGAAAAATCTTGAAATCCGGAGACTTTTTTTTCTGCTTCTCTTCCTCCTTTTTATAATTTTCGTTTGCATCCTAGAGGAAGTTAATCGCACTTTTTATCTTAAAGAAATTAAGAGTAGGATTGAATGACCTACTAATCTGACCTATTATACAACAAAGCAAGTGGCGCTGGTCACTAATAAGGGTTCATACTTATCAATCTAATAGGACCTGCTGGTTCTATCCCCCAAAGAGTAGAATAGAAAGTCCTATATTGGCGAGATTTCTTTTGTCTAGCTATTTTAGACAATTTTTACTGACGTTTCTGCAGCGAATTTCGCTGATTTTTTTGCACATTTTATTGAACTTGTTTTTTTATTATATGTATATGTATATGATGTTATTAATTATTATTATACTTTTTTTTTTTTTGCGACAAAATCTGTAACCCTTTCCTCTCTGATGACGATTTTGGCGTCGTTAGTGATGATCACTCCCACTAATCACTATTATGAGTTGTGCTATAAATATGAGCAGTTGATGTGGTGGAGGTATCCCTGAGGAAGGTGCCAGGAGGGCACCAAAACGCGTAGGATACAATAAAGGAGTTCGTTTGAAGTTCCGGCTTCATGTACATTCATTTGGAGTGAGTGCTTTTGGCAGCGCGGACCGTGACACACCATTTCCTTCCCTACAATCAAATTTGAATTAAGGAACATTTGCTACTGCATTACTGCCATTGGAATACTTAAAGAGCAAGAGATACTTAGTTTATGTATTGGCCAATCCAAGTAGATAGCAGGGATAGATTCATAGGATTTTCTCGCACGGGAACATTGTTTTTAAAACACATCCGAATGTGGAACCTATTTCAAGATATATTGATAAAATGAACTTTGTTCATGGGAAAACCCTTTTAATGAGACTGGGATTTTTACAATACATCTAAGTATTGCTATGTATAGTAGAAGCAATGTCAACTAAAAGGACTAAATACCCGAGCTGTTCAGTCAGTATAAAATGGACTGACACAGACTCCAAAAATATATAAATTGGGTCCAGTAGTTCAATGCAGTAATGGCTGAATATTATTATTTTGTATCTAAATATCTTGATGATCAGAATTATGATCAAAAGCATGATGTTCACATAGTACTACACTACATTGATCACTTAAAGAAGAGCCATGAATGAGGGAGACTGGTTCAGGGAAAAAGAGGAGTCCGAGGCCCTGCTATGTACAGTATATATAAAAGGTTTTTAAAAATATGAAAAAAAGTTTGTATCAACCCTTTTCTCACAATGAAAAACAAAAATTAGACATAGGGTATTGACACAATGCCTCCAAAATGGCAACACAACCCCCTCACTCCCACCCCCCAATTTTATAACTCTTGACTCTTTTCTCACCTCTATAATAATGAAAAGTCTGGATTAGTTTGGTATCACCATAATTGTACTGATAAGGATGTTGCCAGGTCATTTTTAGCACATAATGTACAACACAAAAACAATACCCAAAGACAATGTCAGAACTGATTTTTTTCTTCAAATATTCACTACACGGTGTTAAAATGAATAGTCATTCAAAAGTACAACTCACCACGCAAAAATGAAGCCCTCATGTGTCATGTGGACAGAAAATAAAGTTTTGGAAAAATGGGAGGGAAGTAAAAATTTTATTTAAAAAGTTGCAGCCAAAGTCACAGTGTAGCCCTAGCCTTACAATGACCCATGACATGGCCTGTTAAAACCTAATGAGACAGCTCAACACTTCATACCCTGTTTCCCCGAAAATAAGTCACCCCCGAATATAAGTCAGGGCAGGGCTGGCGCAGAATTTTCCAATATAAGTCATACCCCGATTATAAGACCGGGTGACTTATTTTCGGGGAATATAAGACAGGGTACCGCTAAAGTGCCATTTTTGCCCATTGCATGTTTTACCTGTGTCCCCGCTGTCCTCCGTGGGCTCCCCTCTGCCCTCAGGTGCAGCCGCAGGTCCGCTGTCCCCCGTGGGCTCCCCTCTGCCCTCAGGTGCCGCAGGTAACCTCGAGGGCATAGGGTTAATCTTGTGCGCCTGTCGCCCCGGCCTGATGTCACCGCTGCCGGCAGGAGCTTCTGATTGGCCAGCGGCTCCCCAGCATCTCGAGCGCTGATTGGCCAGAAGCTCCTGCATGAAGAAGCATCTGGACAACGCCCTGCACCGCGGAGGAATCCATAGCCCGAGGCCGCCATTACCCTAAAAAGTAAGGATGTTTCCTTGCTGACTTGCCCATTAAAACCGCAATTCCGCCACACAGCCGACTTGCGGCAGGTCCCCATACAAGGTACGGTACTGTATGGGACACTTGCGGCAAGGTGCGGTTACCGCACCTTTGCCACACCTTGCCGCAAGTGTCTCATACAGTACCGTACATTGTATGGGGACCTGCCGCAAGTATGCCGCAAGTGTGCTGCAAGTCGGCTGTGCGGCGAAATTGCGGTTTTAACGGTACTGTGCTGGGGGCTGCAGTGGCATACTGTATGGGGCTGGGACTTTTCATTTTTGTCATTTTTTTTTTTTATATAAGTCATACCCCGAATATAAGACAGGGTGGGACTTTTGGGGTAAAATTAATATAAGACACTGTCTTATATTCGGGGAAACACGGTAGTTGACAAACTCACAGGCTATTAATATGTTTGTGTTGTCATTGCAACCATCAATACCTAATCATATGGTGCCAACTGGGTGGGAAAAGGGAGCTCCCTCAACTCAAACATCTAGGTGCTGCCGTCAATCGTGGACATTGCAGAAGGGTCTCCGCTTTAGACACTATCCTGGTGCATGAGGGGGTGCTATTCCCTCAATTCTCAATCAATGCTGTAAAATGTCAGCGCTGAGAAATAAGGTGAAACCTGATGAAGGCGTTACTTGTCGAAACATGCTGTAAAATCATTTAATTAATAAAGACGACTACAGAATAATAACTACCCTGGCTTGCTGTCATCTTGCGCCCCGAGAAAACCGCAGTATTTTTTGCATCTTGTATCCTTGGTTCCCTTCTGGGTAAGCGGTGGGTGCTGCAGATATCAGCTTGTTAAAAGTTCTCAAGGACCTGCGGTGACATCACGTACGTGAACCGGTCAACTGGTACACAAGAGACCTGTGTTGTGTGTGGTATACGCTGGAGGCTTAATCCGTGGTTGTGCAGGGGTGCACAACCACACAAAATTAGTAACCTTCTATACCCTGCCCCTCTCTTCTTAAATATCACCAGGTACAAAGGAGTACCTCTCCCACCTCTGTTTTATAGCGCTGAAAAATAAAGCCTCTTAACCCCTTCACGACCCATTGATATTGTACAACGTCATGGGCCAGTAAGGGTGGTTTGATGTGAGCTCCGGCACGGCGCTCATCAGCTGAGATGTCGGGCTAACAGCACCGATCGGATCCGGGATGCGATTGTTGCTGTTAATTAACCCTTTGGATCTCCCACTGTCAATTACAGACAGCGGGATCCAAAGGCGCGGCGGCGGGGAAAGCGCTGTTCCCCACCTGCACCGGAGATGTGACAGCCTGGGGTCCTGGCTTGACCCCGGAAGCTGTCATGGAGCACTTCCAGGTCGTGGTTGGCAGGCACTGCAAACCACACACAGTCCGCGATTCAGAGAGATACCGATGAGCTGCAGCTCATCAGTATCTCCCAGAAGCGATCAGACTGTGCAGCAGGGTGCCTCTCTAAGGGGCTATGTAAAAGTAAGAATGAATTATAAAATAAAGTTTTTAAAAAAATGTTAAAAAAAAAACAAAAGTTCAAATCACCCACCTTTTCCCCCATTCGCAATAAAAGTATTAAAAAAAAGAAAAAAATAGAATTATTCTTACCGTTAATTCGGTTTCTAGGAACCTTCCACGACAGCATAGGAGGTAGCCTCGCCACGCCCTAATTGGGACAGGAAGCAGAAGAGGTTAAAAGGACCCTCCCACCTCCCACTAGCCAGTGTCTTACAAAGAACCATAGCCTGAGAGCAATAATAACAGTAATACATTCCAGAAAAAATCGAGGAATATAGGGAGGGAAATAAGTGCTGTCGTGGAAGGTTCCTAGAAACCGAATTAACGGTAAGAATAATTCTATTTTCTCTAGTCACCTTCCACGACAGCATAGGAGGCATACCAATGAACTAATACTTAGGGTGGGACTACAGCCTGCAGGACTATCCTGCCAAAAGCCAAACCCCAGGGGAAGCCAGGGCCAGACAGTAAAGCTTCGGGAAGCATGCAATGAACCCCAGGAAGCAGCTTAGAAAATCTGCTCCAGAGAAGCCCCAGCCCGTCCCCCCAGGAGACAGAGGGAAAACTGGAGAAATGAGCAGGAACAGCTGGGAAAGGAAGGAGTCCGGAAAGACATTCCGAAACCAGGAGGCGAAAGTACTTATAGCCATTGCCTCGCCCGTATGACGACCAAAGGCCGGACAACACATAGAGCCACACGCCAGGACGCCCACACTCCAGAGCACCGCACTATGGACAGCAAAATAAAAGAAACGAAGGGTCCAGGTGAAGGACAAAGCAGTCATCCAGGACAGACAGCGACGGGTCCTGGCCAGAGAAAGCCTGAAGCCCCCCAACACATCGCCCAGAAGCAATCGCCAGCAGAAACGCCAACCTGTTAGACAACGATGGATATCACAGGAGGACAGAGGTCCAAAGGAAAGGCGAGAAAGCCCAGTCAGGCCAACAATGAGGACCCAGGAGGGCGGAAGAAGTGGAGTCCAGGAACAAACACGACAAGCAGACCCCAAGCATCGCCAAACCAGCGAATAATTGCCACCTCTGTAGCAAACCTAGAACCGAACGCCAAACCCGGCACGTACAAAGTGCCGGATCAAAGATGCCGGCCCCAACCACATGTAGGAGAAAAAAACTCTTCACACCCGCATGACAAATGCCGAAGTGACCGGAATGCGGAACGTCCGCAAGGAGGCCACCAACTCGGCCGACAGGCCCAGAGGCCTCAGCCGTGGCCCTCAGAAACCCTGCAGCTAAGTTGAGCTGCAGCGGATCCAAAGGAACAGATGACCACGAGATAGCAAGCCGAGGTCCGAATGCAAAAGGACTGGTCCACTGACCTAGAGCGCCATGAGAAGGATGAACCAATACCACCTCGGTCATAGAGGGGCCCCCAGAACAGTGTGGACTCCTGACCAGACCCTCCCCAGGAATCTCACGAAAAGTGAGAAGGGGGATAGGAAGCCAGAAGCAATAAGAAAAACCCCCGTCTGGGAGAAAGAGGTCCATCCCCCACCCAGGCCTCAACTCGAGGTTCAGGGAGACATAGGCTGCTACAGTATGAATCGCACTGGAAGCAAAAAAGGACGAGCTCCGGGCATCCCAACTGGCGACCAGGGAGCAGAACACCGCTCGGACCAGGCTCGCCCTTCCCGGGAGGACCTCCCGGAGGCTGAAAAAACCTGCCTGAAGGGGTAGGGATCCTATCAGGCGGACTACAGAAGGAAGAGGAGGAATGCGGTTGGACGAATACATAAAGCATCGCCCAATGGCTAGTGGCCCACAGTTGCCAGGGAACGGGGCCTGCTAGGGAGAGAACCTGTAGCCAGCACGTGTCATCCCTAGATCATGACTTGGACGACATGTACAGCTTAGGAACCGAACCCACAGCCACAGCAGGGTGTATGGGGTACGGGGCAGGAGATTCACTGCTTCATGGTTGCTGCCACAGCAGCCTCTCGCTAGAATGGCCCATCCCCTGAAAGGAACACGAACAGCAAGAAGGACCTCAATTACCACTCTCAGTTCCCAGAGAACAGAGGACCGCGAATTGAAGACAAGACCCCAGACTCCTTGGAGAGGGCGACCACCGCCCCCCCCACCTAGGTTGGCATCCATAGGGAAAGCCACCAGGGGAGTCAAACCCCAGGCCACCCCTAAAAGCAGGTCGTTGGCATTCAACTACCAGAGGAGGGACGAGGAGGCAATCCCCGGGAGACGAACCCGGGGATTCAGAAGACGGCAGTCCGCCCCAACAGGACAAGACATGGAACAGAAGAACCTGAGCCCACCTGACAGGCGGGATGGAGAACGTCAATGATCCCAGAGCCGATCGTCGCCCGAAAGGAGGGAGACGCCCGACTGCACAGAAGCGCAGCAGAGACTCCACCACCCTGCCCTGAAGGACAGAGGAGAAGGAGCAAGAAGAAGCAAACAGCCCAGACATAGCACCAGACAGAGGCTGCAATCCAATAGGAAAGCAACGACCTCCGCCATAATGATCGAGAAACCCCGGAGCCGAGGAGAACCCGACGGGAAAGCCCATGAAAAGAAAGAGGAGGACTGTTCTTCTGTACAGGAATGGGAACCTGAGGAGCATCTGGGGGTGAGGGAGAATGGGCACCCGCAGTATGCGTCAGTCCAGTCGATTGGAGCCAACTGGTGGCGTAGCCCTGCCCACGCAATCACAGAAGCGATCGATAGAATATGGAAACGACAAAAAAAAAACATGAAGGGGGAGGCGATGGAAGCCGACGATGACACAAGCCCCTCCAGAGGGCCAGTTCGACCAAGAAGAGCCGGGAAAGCCCCCAACCCCTCCTCACAGCCCGGACAGAGGAGAAGACCGTCGGGCGAAGGAGATCCTGAACCCCGGAGTACAAAAGAACCTAAGTACCCTGAGAGGGCAGGTTAGGAACCCGGAGAGCAGGCGGAGGAGGCGACTCGAACACAATGAGGAGGCCTTCGGAAAGACCCTCAGAACCCCCCGCAAGCGGCGAAGTCAGCCACTGGGGGAGAACACACCAGCATTTACGGATCTCAGAGAGACCAGTCCAAGAACCCACTGCGGGCAACAGGCGAAAATGCCCAACACAGAATTCCGAGGCGTAATGCCTCCTGGGGAATATGAATATACCATTAGAGCCCGTGGTGCCTCGGGTAGGAGGCTCAAACACCGGACCGGGGAAGAAAGGCTGAGGTCGCCCTTTTACCCCATCCCCCACCGAGCCACTGAGAGGCAGAGTACATCAGCTGCAGCGGACAAGGCACGAGGAGCTAGTCTATGGCCTACAAGGCAACTCCACCGGCCCAGGAACCCCTTGGCTAGGAGGTCCGAGGCACCGAGTGCCAAAGGGACCACCATCTGGCAGGCCACACCGGAAGAGCCTTGCGCTCAGTTGCCTGGTACATAAAGGCAACAAGGCCAGGCCCAAACACCAAGAACCCAATGAAGGGTAGAGAGCAGAGTCTCATCAAGGCACTCCTCCAAGGCAGCCACAAAGTCCGTCAGGCAGAGACGGATAGACAGAGATACAGGCTGCGAGACGGACCCAGGCATCTGCAAGACCCCAGGAAGCTCACCGGAGAAAGGGAAGGAAGACAAGGAGCTCCACCCTAGGGAGCCCCCTGAAGGGAGCCCAGTTGACCAGTGCCCAGGAGACATGCGGAGGCCGAGTACACCCGAACGGGAGACAAAGAAGCCCCCCCCCCCAGACAAAGGCAGAAGGCCCACAACCATGCAGCCCATCTGGCCCAGGTGGGAGGCAGCCTCAAAGGGGAGCGCAGTCTTGTTAGCGACATGCCGACCTGCACCCCCCCTGGGACATCCCCGTGAATCAGAGATGCCACGAGAGAAACCAGCTACTGGGATTACCCCCTGAAGGAATGATCAGGAAAGTTCCAATCCTGAACTATTGTGAAAAGAAAATAGGGAGGGGGACAAGAGGCGCAATAGTGCCCTATCACTGGTGACACTTATGTGAGGTGGTGGTGCTGTGAAGCTGCTCACCTGATACAGTTGTGATCCCCACAACTGGTTTGAAGGCGTATTGGAATCAGTGTTCCAGCTGCTGCAGGACCTCCACCGACCACTGAACAGTGGCTTGAATCCAAGAAAAATGATGGGAGTACTGGTGTGTCACGGTCCGCGCTGCTGTGATGTGGATAAAACTCACCAAGGAGACAGCAGTTATTCCATCCTTTTATTTCCTCCTCTTTCCTACGCGTTTCAGCGCCACACCCGGCGCCTTCCTCAGGGACACACCAGTACTCCCATCATTTTTCTTGAATCCTGAACTATGGTAGAAAGGACTGGAAAGCTGACTGGGCTGGCAGCTCCAAAGCCGCCAACATCCCCAGACGGTAGAACTTTCTCATAGTGCTCTGACCGGCCCTAGCCCAAGTTCCTCCAAGTAGAAGAGGAACCTCTCAGTTCAGTGGCACTGGAGGATGGAGCGACATCAGCCCAAACCCGAACCTGACCTTCCCTCTCCCAGGAGCATCCTCAAAAGGAGCTGCCAGAGAGAACGAGGAAAGGGAAGCCTGAATCTCCAGGAAAACCCGGGATCTCATGCCATACACTAGGCTAGGGTGTGAAGCCCAACCAGGACAACAGGCATTAACTGACCTCCCAGAGGGAGTCTGATGCCAGACTTGTCCCCTGAACCAAAGCACAGTTAAGGGGACCAACCAAGAACAACGGCCCATAGGCCGAAAAGAGGACCCCCCCCCCACACTCCAGCAGACATACACTGTGGCAGGGGAAACACTGGCACTGCAGATGCAGGAGAAGACTCAGTAGCACACATAGGACAGTACCTTACCGTGGCTCAGAAGGCTTCAGGGCAGCCTTCCGCAAGAAAGGCCTGCCCCCCAGTGTCTGTAACAAGTTCCCCGCTTCCCGCACCGGGTCCTGGGCAGGCCACCTGCAGTGGTGGCGTGGCCGCATGCTGATCGCCGGGTCCTGCCACCGGAACCCGAAAGCGCTACGCTCCCGCCGGGGAGCACGTGACCAGAGTCCCGCCCACCGGCGTCACTTCCAATCGCACTGGAACAGTAAGAAAGCGCGGGAAGCGGCCGGCGGGCTCCGGAACAGGGGAGGTCGCCGGCCAGGGAGCCCACAGCCCGCTTCACCCCGAGGGGATCCGGAGGGCCAGGGCAGCGGTCCCACATATGTGGGAGCAGCAGGAGGAGGAGCGGAAGCCCGACCAACGCTGCCCGGCTGGAGACCAAAACCCGGACAAAAAAGGTATGCTGTAGCTTGCCGGCCACCACAGCATAGGAGAAAGAAAAAACCTCTCCATGCCCCATGGGGACAGGAAAGACACTGGCTAGTGGGAGGTGGGAGGGTCCTTTTAACCTCTTCTGCTTCCTGTCCCAATTAGGGCGTGGCGAGGCTACCTCCTATGCTGTCGTGGAAGGTGACTAGAGAAAATACATGTTTGCTATTGCCGCGTTCAGAATAGCCCGATCTATCAATATATAAAATCAATTAATGAAAGCCGTAAACTGCACAACGGAAAAAAGGACCGAACGCCAAACTTACATATTTTTTGGTCGCCGCAACATTGCTATAAAATGCAGTAGTGTGCGATCAAAACAGTGCATCGACCCAAAAATGGTGTCGTTAGAAACGTCAGCTCAAGACGCAAAAAGGAGATTTTATGTGTACTCACCATAAAATCCTTTTCTCTTAGCCTTCAATTGGGAGACACAGACCGTGGGTGTTATGCTGCTGTCCACTAGGAGGTGACATCAGGCAGAATCTGCAAAAGAGTTAAGTGGCTCCACCTCTACAGTATACACCCCTGGAGCAGGCATTGCCTCACCAGTTTTGTGCTAAAGCAGTAGGAGAGTTAACAGATAATAACAGTAAAACAGGGCCTGTAACCACACAGGTAACCTGTGTAAACATATATAGCTAACAAGGTAATAACAGTGTAACAAGGCCTGAAAACAAACAGGCACGTGTGTAAACAGTTAAGAGTTGGCAGAGTACGAAAAGTACCACAAGGCCTGTAACTAAGCAGGCACATGTGTAAAAAGTGAAGAGTTAACGGAGCGATAGTCGTATAACGAGGCCTGTAACTAAACAGGTTCATAGTTCTACAAGGCCTGTAACCAAACAGGCACAAGTTTAAACAGTTAACAGAGCGATAATAGGCAAACATGTGTAAACATGTTAACCCTGTAACAGCTGAGAAGCTATGTGAGAACTGTAGAAAAAAAGGGCCACAAGGGCAATAGGGTGGGTGCTGTGTCCCCCAATTAGAGGCTAAGAGAAAAGGATTTTACGGTGAGTACACAAAAATCTCCTTTTCTCCTTCGCCTCATTGGGGGACACAGACCATGGGACGTCCTAAAGCAGTCCCTGGGTGGGGAAAAAACAATAGAACTAGTAACACTGAGCATGGTCAGTAAAGAACTATATACCGACAGGCGGTCTGCTGCCTCCTGGAGGGCACGTCTACCCAGACCTGCGTTTTGCCGAGGACGGAGTGCAAGCACTGTAATGGCTTAAGTATGTGCGTAGGCTGACTGTTTGGCTGCCTATACACTTGTTGCACTGACACCTGGTGCCGAACGGCCCAGGAGGCCACCACGGCCGTAATAGAATGTGCCGTGACGCTGCTGGAAGGGATGAGCTTTCGATGGTATAATCGTCTTAGATGGTTAGACGAATCCAACTGGTTAGAGGAGCCTTAGAGGCTGATAAGTATTTATAGCTGTCCTCTGGAAGAAGGAAGAAAGAATCTGACCTCTTCGAAGAGCACTGTCTTGGATACCTAGATGCGTAGGGCCCTGACAAGGCCCTGCAAATGTAGGTCCTTCGTGACCGGATGGACTGGAGTTGGGCGAAGCGATGGCAGAGAGATGTCTTCATTTAGGTGGGAGGAGTAAACCACCTGCAGCAGAAGGATGGAACCAGCCGAAGGACAATCTTGTCCAGATAGAAGCCCAGAAAAGATGGTTTACATAAAAACGCTGCAAATACCGATACCTCTGCAAAGAAAATAATTTTTCCACTGAAACATGCCACTGTTTGGATGAGAATACTAAGGGCAATATCCCATAGAGGCTCAAAAGGTGGTCTTGTAGGGCTGTGAGGACGAAGTTCAGGTCTCCACGTGTGGAAGAAGGGGAAACGGGAAGAAACCTGCTGTGAGAGAGACCCTAAGGACAGACCTGAGTCTAGGTCTGAGCGGAAGCAACAGAGTTCTTGGTATGAAATAGGGGCAAGGGGAATGACCTCTAGAGGTGCCCTAGGCAAAAAACAAAACGATTACACATGTGTGATGGTATATCGCTGATAAGGCAGGTTTCCTCGCTGCGACTATGGTCGTTACAATATCCTGGGAAAAACCCCTTGGGTTAAGTGCCAGGTCTCAAGGGCCACGCCATTAATTTCAGAGTTGAGGAATCCTAAGGGAGAACTGGCCGAGAGAGAGCAGGTCTGGACTGTCCGTTAGTCGTCCTAGTACTGCTGCCATGAAGTGGATGAAACCTGTGTACCAAGCGCAGCTGGGCCAGTCTGAGACCACAAGGATGATCTGGCGATATTCTTGTTTGATATTCCGCACTAACCTGGTAGTGGGGAAAAAATATAGGGGAGACTGATACAGGTCCATCCTTGGACTAGTGCGTCTGTCCTATTGACTGTGGGTCCTGGGACCAGGCCAGGAAGGTTGGAACCTTGGCATTGAGGTGTGACTCCGTCAGGTCCACATCTGTGGTTTCCTGGCGCTGGCAGCCTTGACGGAGGACTGTGGATGAAGGGACCGTTTCCCTAAACCCATCCCTTGTCGGGTTAGGAAAACCGCTTCCCAGATGTGTACACCTGGTATGAGAACAGCTGGCAGTACAGTGTTCAAGGATTCCCCCAAGTGAAGGATGTGGCGAACGTCTGTCATTGCTTGGAGACACTGGGTTTCACCCTGGTGGTTAACGTATGCCACGGCTGTGGCATTGTCTGACTGTATCCTGACATGTTCGACTGCCAGAAGGTGACTTACTGAATTCAGTACTAGAAATATTGCCCGAATCTTCGTAGAATGAGGGGCATCTTCGGATCTGGGCAAGGGTACTGCCGTGTGCATTGTGATTGGGGTACATCGAACCACATCCTGTTCTCGTGCCAAGACGGAGCATGGATAAATGAAAAAAAGTCGGAGATGCAGCTGAGCCAATAGAACTGCCTGCCACGCTGCCACTATCTTGTCTAGGACTCTCATGGCAGTTGTGAAGGACTCAGGAGACCGCTGAAGGAGGCTGCGGATTCCCAGACGAAGAATCCGTGCCTTGTCTGGGGGAACTTGACTAGAGCTATGGATGCGTTGTGGCTAAATGCCGCTGTTTTCATCCGATGCTGTGTGTCCAATGAGTCCGAGACTCCATATGTGATGCTGCAGCATGTGGCCATCAGGAGTATGCAGCGGAGCTGGGACTCCTGGAGTGGCCTTGGAATTGTGGTAGACGTGTGGCGGTCGATCCGCAAACTGAGTCTTCTTAACGTGCAAAGTGAAAGTGACACTGTGTACGCAGTCCCTGAAAGTCATGCATTGATGAATAAGTCGTCCAAATATGGGAGACTCCTTTGACATATTCAGACTGAGAAAAAACTTTGTATTTATGAGCTTCTGGTCTCACGGAATTCTCTTTTGACTCCTGAGTCGAGAAGGGACGGACTGCGTGGAAGAAGGGACAGGCCACGGTCATACGGGGGACCGGAGGGCCCATCCATTGAATTAATGCAGTTGGGGATCTGCGAGGTCCTGCTTCGGAGCAGGCTGTGCAGAGTGTTTGCGCGTGTAATCTCAATCCAAGTACCTAATATAGATGTGGTGAGGAGATTGGCAGCTGGGCTCTTGATTCACGTCCTGCAACTCAGAGTTCTGTGTAGTCTGGGGGCGAAAGGCTGGGTAAACCTGTGAACCGGAGGACCCATCCATTGGGACGATGCAGTCGGGAGTCTGCTAGGTCCTGCTTCGAAGCGGGCTGTGCAGAGTGTTTGCGCGTGTTATCTCAACCCAAGTACCTAATATAGGTGCACTAAGGAGATGGCAGCTGGGCTCATGGTCCACGTCCTGCGACCCAGAGCTCTGGTTTTGTAGCCTGGGGAGGGAGGCTGAGTAGGTGTCGAGAAATCGAAACTTCAACCCGAGTCCCCAGCAATGGGGAGTCGAGGAAGGAGTATGGCATATAGCAATCTCAGCTACAACCCAGCGCTCAACCATGGGGAGATGAGGGAGTATGCTATGGGTCGTAGGTTCCAGAGACCCTTAGTTGAATTACCCGTGAAGCTGCGGATCAGTGTTTAAGTCTGTGTCTTGTGGGACTTGGCTGTCCCACCGCCATCCAGAACTCCAACTGTGGGGTCTGGAGAGGGTTAGCGAACAGTCCTGGGATGCCTGACATTTGTCAGGCAATTTTAGGTTGTAGCAACTTCAACTGAGCTGTCCCAGAGTGGGGGGCTGCGGAAAGAACCTGTCAGGTAAACTCGTGGAAAGTCCACCACAATCCAGTTGTCCCCGCTGCATGAGGGCCCGGGAAGGGGTACGTTGTATGAGTAGCTGAGACGCCTGAATATCAACTGACCTCTCTCAACGTTGGGGGCATTGACTCCCTATGTTTCCCTCAACTCTTGTTGTAATGTATACAGAGGAGGTTCTGTGGGCCAGTATACAGTCCAGCTGGTACTGTATCCCCACATTGTTTGTGACCCCATGGAAGGAATGGAAGTCGCACTGCGGCAGGGACAAGAGGGCAGATGCAGAAGCAGTCTGCACTTTTCAACCTGGCAGCCGCCCTATGCCACAGGCTCTGCCTGTGAGAGCTGCTTGTTTATGTGGGAAGGGGGTCGGGACTTTGAAAGAGCACGAAACTCTGAAAAAAATGTCCTCCTGCAGCTCCGGTCCGCCGGCCGTGTCATTATCACCATACAGGGGGCGGAGAAAGGGGCGGCGGTTTCAAGTTAGGCCGAAGCCGCGGCTTAAAGTAGTACAATGGTGCCGAAAATAGCTCTAGGCCAGCGTGGAGGTCCGGGGGGTGGTTAGGGTGTTGGACGGAATGGACCCGGACCCCGCCGGACCTCCAGGGTAGAGTAGCGTTGGCTCCTGAATCGGTCCGCAGAGCTGGGGCTGGCAACATGCAGGAGCCCAGGTAGGCTGTGCTCCTGTTACTGCTGGCAGCCTGGTGTCCCCCGGCCCCTCAGGCGCTAGTGCAGTGGTGGCCCCATCAGAACAACCCAGGGACTGGGTGCCCTGGAAGACCAGCCGCAGTAAGCGGGTGCCAGCTGTATGCAGGGGCACAGAAGGTCTGCTGCCTGCAAGGTGTCCCCTGGCCCCATTAGGAGCACACAGCAGGTATGGGCTCCTGGGGACTGCTGCAGTGTTGGTGCTGGAGCTTGCTGGAAGCATGTGCCCCTCAGGATCACGCAGCAGGGCTGAGGCTCCATGTGCCATGGGGTAGCGTGTGCCCATCAGGAGCACGCAGCGGGGCTGAAGGCTCCATGTGCTATGCTGTAGCGTGTGCCCATCAGGAGCACGCAGCAGGACTGAGGCTCCATGTGCCATGCTGCAGCGTGTGCCCATCAGGAGCACACAGAGGGGCTGAGTGCTCCTGATGTAGCGAGTGCCCCTCATGAGCACGCAGCAGGGCTGAGGCTCAATGTTGTATCCATGCTGGTGCCCATTACCTGTCAGAAGCACACAGCAGGCTGTGCGTCCGCTGGCCCTACCTGCGGTGTCTCAACCTAAGAACACAGGGGGAAATTAGGGAGGGATGCTGCTGTTCACCGTCAGGGGGCTCCTGTGTAGCCTCGACTTCAACCCAAGGTCCCCAACAGTGGGGAAATGGGGAAGGAAGAACCTCATCTCAACTTCAGCCCAGCGCCCCCAACATTGGGGGGCTGAGGAAGGAGTGGCATGTGGGGTGACTCTGAACTTCAACCAGGCACCCCCAACAGTAGGGGGCCGAGGAAGGATCACGCCGGGGGTCTCATTAGAGACCCACTTTTCTTCTTCTTGAAGTAAAAATTCAAAAAGCGAAATAATTTTAAGAGAAATAAAATTTAGGTGTGCCTCCTAACGACACTAAGCAAAAACTTGTGAGGCAATACCTGCTCCAGGGCTGTATACTGCAGAGGAGGAGCCACTTAACTCTTTTGCAGATTCTGCCTAGTGTCGCCTCCTACTGGACAGCAGCATAACACCCACGGTCTGTGTTCCACAATGAGGCGAAGGAGAAAAATAAGCCATCACAGCCCCAGATCCCGAAAAATAAGGATGCTACGGGTCGCAGAACACGACGCAAAATGTGTGATTTTTTTTTTCTCCAAACGCCTAAAAATTTTTCCGCCACTTAGGTACCAGTAAGGGTTAAATGTTTGGCATCTATGAACTCGTACCAACCTGAGACATCACACCGTCAAGTCGGTTTTACCATATAGTGAACATGGCGACTAAAATGCCCCCCAAAAAATATGTAATTGCACTTTTCTTTGCGATTTCCCTGTACACTATATGGTAAAATAAATTATTGCATCTGAAAGTAAAGTCCTGCAATCATAGGTGTGGCCTACCTCTGAGCTGGACATGATATAATGTGTGGCATCTCATGGCATGGTGTGCTCTGTTGGGGCCCGGTTCCTGCTTCATTCTGCCCTTGTCATTCCACATCGCAGACAAGTGACAAGGTATTAGTGCCATTGTAGGCAGGGACTGTCCCGATGGGGTCACCGTGTCGTGTTGGAACAGCTTACGCATTTATATAAACATATCTATGTTACTAAGTACCCCAATTAGGTTTCTTGCACTATAGCATTTTTACTTTTTTCATTTTTAGGGTATTTGCTCATTTGTTGTTTTAAGTTAGTAAACAAGCAGGTAGTTGGCACCTACCTGCCTTTTGTGCTCGCCATCGTTCACCTCCGAGACCGCTCCTGTCGGTGATTTTGACGCTCCCGCTGACATTATGTTAACAGAGGGTGTAGCTTCTCCCCTCTGTCGGCGAGCGTCAGAGCCGATGTCACGCTGATTGATAGCTGGCTCCCCTAATCTGGTAGCTGGCTGTTAATCAGCAGAAAACTGGCTGTCCCGCGCCTTCCACAGAGCAGAGCGGAATATCTGCCTCTGCTCTGTTTACTCCGTCATGCTGTCCCCGGCAGGAGCGGAGTGTGACCACTGTGCTGGGGTTGAGCTGTGGTGACTGGTGCCAGGCACAACAGGCAGGTAGATAGCAGATACCTGCCTGTTAGTGCTTAGGCACAATTTTTTTTTTTTATATAAAAATCCCAGATAACCCCATTAATGACAGCCATAGAGACTTCAGCCCTGTGCCCACAGTGCATTGTTTGATGCTTTTTTTACGCAGATTTTGAGAAGCTGCATCAAAACATGCATGTCTAACTGAAGCCAGCAAAGTCTATGACAGATCAAAAGTGCTGTAACCACGTTTTCCTTGCAGATATCTTCTTTCTGCAGCAACGTGGACACAGCACTTCTCAACTCTCAGACTTTGCTAGCTTTAGGATAGACATGCAGATTTTGATGCATATTCTTAAAATCTGAGTCAACAAAAGTATCAATGTACCATGGGATCTGAGCCTTATCGGCAATTAAGGAAGCTAAACATACCAACAGATATAAGTCATACCTTATACCTTGATTCAGTTTCGCAATTATTAAAGAGATGAAGAAAGAGCTGCAGTATTCATATTTTAGAACGCAAATTGCAGAGCTCGTGTGATTTAGTAATATTTCTTTTTATTGGGGGGGGTATTAAAAAAAATCTCACAGTTTGCACTTATTTCTTAGAGCTTATTTCACTGACCATTTACTATACCCGAAGGACAAAAAAAAAAAAAGGCCCCAGTTCATCAGTTTTCACCCAAAACTGCCTGTTGAAGTGGCATAACTCAGCACTAAACACAAACTCATCATAATATACACAACAAATGCGGGGCACATTACCAGTGACTTAATATGGCCCTTGACTGAAGTAGATTATTTACACTGGCACTCCGGGGAAAAAAAGATGCACCAAGATCATCTCTTAGGACAGACACACACAATGTGAGGTGCATGTGAGACACTCACGAGTCTTGCATGAACAGAACAACCCTTGTCTCCCTGAACAGGAGCATGGAACTGAATAGAAACACAAACAGATGATGTGCTCCTATTCAGAGACACGTCTGGCAGCTGTTCCGATATGAGTATCGCACATAGTGTCTCTGCCCTTAATGTTAGTAATGCATCCTATTCCAATGTACAATTTATCAAGATAAGGACAAAACACGGTTGTGATGGAGAGATACTTACTGGGTTTTTTACAAGGTCTGGCAACTTTAAGTGGCGGAGCCTCCCCTCAGATTCGTCAAACTGTACTATTCACCGACAAGTGCAGATAAGTGTTAATGACTCTAGGGGAAAAAATGTAAGCATGAGAACATTTTGTAGAACTACTGCCATAATGATAATTTGTGATGCAATTTTCTAAGTCTGGCCAACCAGGGCTGTGGAGTTGGGAAGTCAAACATCCAACTCTTAACGTCACGTCACACGCTTCAATATCGTTAACGATCGCATAACCGATATCCCGTGAACAAGATCGTTCAGGCAATCTTTCGAGATCGTTGGTGAGATGTCACACGTCTAGATCCCGTGAACGATGCACCAACAATTTGGCGAGCAGCTATCGTTCACTCAACCCAGGAACGATACTTGTTCAATGTTGTGAATAGGCGAAGTTGTTCACAAGATCGTTATCACGGTGTCACATGCAACAATGCAGCAGGTTGAACGTTGTTTAATTGAACGACGCACGATGAATTTGAGGTCAGGATCTCAAATCTGTGATGAGCGATCAAACGATTTTTCATTGCAAGATCGCTTGGTTACACGCAACGACGCACAAACGATATCGTTTAAGCAATTAAAAAAACGTGACATTTCAGCGATATCGTTAACGATATTGAAGCCTGTGACATGGCCTTAACACCTCAATTTCGCTGAATACTACTCCACCAAAATTGATTCTGACTCAACAGCCATGGCTGTGATGTCAGTAAGCCAAAAAT
Source organism: Allobates femoralis (assembly GCA_033576535.1). Lineage (NCBI taxonomy): Eukaryota > Metazoa > Chordata > Amphibia > Anura > Aromobatidae > Allobates > Allobates femoralis. The sequence goes on from JARQOC010000001.1 coordinate 157,218,205, forward strand.
CTGACTCCTGAATTTCCCTGAATATGACTCAGACTCCACCAAAATGAACACCAACTGCACGACTCCACAGTCCTGTGACCAACCTATCATTAAAGGGTAGCCATCATTTTTCCAAAAATAGTACACATGAAAATAAGCTTTTTAACATCTATCAGAACTATGCCTAAGGCCCACGTCTCACACACAGATATTTGTGCAGATATTGTTCACAGATCTCTGGTTGCAGTGAAATTATGGACACATTGTACCATTTGTATACGGCCACAAAATGGAACAATCTGTCCATGATTTCACTGCAACCAGAGATCTGAGAACAATATCTGCACAAATATCTGTGTGTGAGACATGGGCCTTAGGGCCGCTTTACACACACCAACTTCTGTGTCCAACTTCTGAACAGATCTCTGGTTGCAGTGAAATCATGGACACATTGCTCCATTTTGTACACAGCCACAAAATGTAACAATGTGTCCATGATTTCACTGCAAGCAGAGATCTGTTCAGAAGTTGGTCACAGAAGTTGGTGTGTGTAAAGCGGCCCTTATTTACCTCCAGCACTGAGCTTTCACTCTGTATTCAGGGGTATGGCTATGTTCACACACTGCGCTTTTTGCGCCCTTTTCAAAAAAGCACACATGTGTGTGTATGCCAGCAAAGTGAATGTGAAATTCACATTGCCATTCAGACGCTGAGTAAATATACGCAGCGCTTTTATGGGAGAAAGAGTGGGTGTAAAAAGAATGACCATGTCAATTCTTTAAGCACCTGTGCCCTCTTCAATAGGAGACCATTATTCCCGTTGGAATTACGTATTATCGTTCAGACGATGCGCAATTCCAGTGGGAATATGCTGGTGCTGCAGGATGTGATATCTCACAGGGCTGTGCCAGGCCCTTTTGGGCTGCGTAGTGTATTAATATACATTGCGAAACCCAATAAACTAATCCAAATGTGTAAAAAAAATAAAAACTTACCTCTCCGCTGGGTGACCAGGGAGCCGACAACCGCAGGTATTGCCCTTCCGGGACCTATCAAGATCGCTGATTGGCCGCTCGTGGTCATGTAATATGCGCGTCATAGCACATCACATGACCGTGAGCAGCCAATCAGCGATTTGATAGGCCCTGGAAGGTCAATACCTGTGGTTATGTCAGCACCCAGAACACCATATCGGAGAGGTAAGTATTCAATTTTTTTTTTTTACACACATTTGGATTAGTTTATTTTGGGTTTCGTAGTGTATATTAATACACTACGAAACCCAAAAGGGGCTGTCACACAGGGGAGGATTGTTCCTCCCCTGTGTGACATCACTTCTCCCCTGCACTTTTGGGGGAGAAGTGAGCACGTAAAAAAACAGTGAGAAAGCACCACGTTTTTTATGGTGCTTTTTGCGCGGAAGCAAAACTTAAAAAAAGCGCTGTGTGTGAACGTAGCCTAAAACCTGTATTAAGTGCAGATAGACTTTCTATTATTAAAAGGGGACATGTCAGTTGTTACTTAAAAGAGACTATGTTAAAAAGAGTGTAGCTGGTGAGGTTCTAGAAAGACACAATCTGCTAGGTAAATGTAGAACTATCACTTCAGGAGACCATGCAGCAGCAAGTCTGTCTCTCGTTCCTCCATTCTTTCTATAGATTATTATGTGCACCAACTCCCATCTATTTTCTCAGCAAAGGGAAAATTTGTAATCACTAAAGAAAGATTCTACACCGGAGTTGAGAGTAAAATTTTCAATCCAGGAATGGGCCCATTTATCACCACGATCAGGACTGCACAAGCCTCAGCCTAATTCTGCTCCATCCATTCTCAAGGTACCCATCAGTGTACAGCACTCTGGTTAGCACTGCAGCCTTGCAGCACTCGGGTACAAAACCCACTAAGGACAAGATCTGCAAGGAGTTTATATGTTCTCCCAGTGTTTTCATGGGTTTCCAGTTTCCTTCCACACTCCAAAGACAAATCGATAGGAAAATTATATTCTGAGCCAAATTGGGGCCAGTATTGATGTATGTAAAGCACTGTGGAATAGTGCTACAAGTGCCTTCAGCAGTGCCATTAGGCCTCCTTCACACAGTTTTTTTCCATCCATGTGGATCCTTTAATTTGAAGGACCACACAGACAGGCACAATCTGTGCAAACAGATGCCACTGATGCTCCCAGATCCTTGTTTTTGATGGATCCATCAGTTACCAGAGATCAGGGGGAGTCCATTTGCATGTATTACAATGAGAGAGACCTGGAAGGAGATGTACCTTTGCTTGTGAGCATGCTCAGTACAGCAAAATGGTGCAGTTTTACAGATGTTTTTTTCATGGATACGTCTCCATAGACCCCCAATGTTCTCTGAATTGGACAGAGTCGGTCCCATCTGTGTCCGCTTTTTTGAAGGTAGCCCAAAATCAGAACAGTCTCAGATTCTGGGGACCGGAAAAAAAACAGACACAAAAAGATCACTCACAAAAAGAACAAATGGATGGCCATTAAAGGGAACCTGACCGCTACAAATTACCCCCAGCCTGTTTTAACCAGTCCCTGCACCATAGTAATCCATTTGTAACCATCCCTTTCTGTCCCTAAAGCGCTATGTGAAAGTTTATAAAAGTAGTTTATTCACCTCTTATTCTGCAGGTTATTACATGTGAAGCCGCAAAACGCGGGCTTGTGTCTCTCTCCCCGCCGCCAGCGTGTTAATTATGCACGCCCACATGGGCGTGCTATAGAGCAGAGACTGCTTGTCTGCAAGGGGGCGGTACAGGTGATATGATGCGATTTTTGTCATATCGCCTGTACCACCCCCTTGCAGGACAAGCAATGTCTCTGCTGTACAGCACGTCCATGTGGGCGTGCATAATTAACACGCCGACGGCAGGGAGATCCACACAAGCCCGCCTTTTACAGCTTCACATGTAATGTCAAGCTGCAGAATAAGAGGTGAATAAACTACTTTTATAAACTTTCACATAGCACTTTAGGGACAGAAAGGGATGGTTACAAATGGATTACTATGGTGCAGGGACTGGCTAAAAAAGGCTGGGGGCACGTTTGTAGAGGTCAGGTTCTCTTTAAGGACCAATCCGTCCCATAGGGATACATGGAGGGCCAAAACTGATCCCTGGCTGTTTCAAAACAGATATACACATCAAAAACATAATGTAAAGGGGGCTTAACAAACTATTCCACTCCGTTCTAACAGTGATGTGTTCCTTTTCTGACAATCGATGGGGATCTCAGCGATCAGAACCCCACCAAGACATAAGGTATACAGATAGTGTTCTAATTGGAGAGTTCTCATACTATTTGAGGAAAAAAAAAAAAGCATTAAAGGGTTTGTTTTTAAGGCAAGAAATAAGGACCACCTTGACCAGCTAGAAATGCACATACATCCTGAATGTGAATGAGGTGGCAGTGTGCATGATCATCAGTCACAATTCATCTTTCTCTTGAGGCTGCAGGATAATCCCAACAGGCTCCGACAGCTCAATAACAAATGAAGGGTGAGCACTCAGATCACTTTATTCACACAGGAGACAAGTAACAGACAGTGCACTTAAAAGTAGAGTGTGGTGTGGAGCCCTTTCAGAGGGCACGGCGGCTCCAGATTGCTGCCACTAGAGGGCGTCCTCGGAGCCCCTTAACAGGCTCAGCAGCGCCCTCTGGTGGTGGCTGCACCACACACGTGAACCATGCCCGTGTTGTGCCTTTTGCCCGTGTCTCCCGCACACCGCCACGGTGTTCTCATGACGTCAGCAGGAGCCGTGGACAATAGGTGGCTCCGGGGTGTTACCTCACACACAGGGGACACAGGAGCCGGGGAGCCCGGGCAGGAATGTCGGAGCCGTGCGGCCGCTCACCCCACCGCTCAGGGCGGCAGCACAGCGCGGCTCCCGTTTCTCTTCCTTTCTCTCACACCGGGACCTCATACTCCGCCCGCGGCCGCCAAGGCTGACAGAGACGAACTCTTCGCGACCACCGGTGATGGCGGACCGCGGCCTCAGGAGCGGCAGCTGCGGGAGCATAGAGCGAGGCCCCGAGGGAGGCGGAGAGCCGGTGTAGTGGGGACAGGAGGCCTCGGCTGCCATTTTTTGTGTTCTCGGTGTGTTGAGCTCTATCACCCGCTGAAAGACAGCCAGGAAAACAACGGGGGCGCAGAAGAGCCCGGAGCCGGTACATTAGGGTTAGGAGGGCGCCCCCTGTGCGATCCCACTGTGAGAAGCCGCGGCGGCCGCTCGGCTTTATATACTGTGCGTGACGTCACCGAAAGGCTTCGAATTGCCTAACAGGATGGCGGGAATTCTACAGCCTATCACGTGATGCGCTAGGTATCACGTGATCTTAGTGGCTTGTGTGGAAAGGGAGCTGGTGGTCTGGAGAGCAGCACCCGGCATTTCTTCATAACAGGGTTCTCAGCTTCACCAATTGCCAGTCTCGGCGACCAATCAGTGAAGCGTGTTTTAAAACAGACGCCAGGAGCCGCCTGCAGCTTGGCAGGGGATATGCCGCTGATTGGTTGCCGCTGCTGGCTGAGTGGTTAGCACTGTATGGTGGCTCAGTGGTTAGCACTGTATGGTGGCTCAGTGGTTAGCACTGTATGGTGGCTCAGTGGTTAGCACTGTATGGTGGCTCAGTGGTTAGCACTGTATGGTGGCTCAGTGATTAGCACTGTATGGTGGCTCAGTGGTTAGCACTGTATATGGTGGCTCAGTGGTTAGCACTGTATATGGTGGCTCAGTGGTTAGCACTGTATATGGTGGCTCAGTGGTTAGCACTGTACGGTGGCTCAGTGGTTAGCACTGTATGGTGGCTCAGTGGTTAGCACTGTATATGGTGGCTCAGTGGTTAGCACTGTATATGGTGGCTCAGTGGTTGGCACTGTATATGGTGGCTCAGTGGTTAGCACTGTATATGGTGTCTCAGTGGTTAGTACTCTATGTGGTGGCTCAGTGGTTAGCAATGTATATCGTGGCTAAGTGGTTAGCAATGTATATATGGTGGCTCAGTGGTTAGCACTGTATGGTGGCTCAGTGGTTAGCACTGTATGGTGGCTGAGTGGTTAGCACTGTATGGTGGCTCAGTGGTTAGCATTGTATGGTGGCTCAGTGGTTAGCACTGTATATGGTGGCTCAGTGGCTACCACTGTATATGGTGGCTCAGTGGTTAGTACTGTATATGGTGGCTCAGTGGTTAGCACTGTATATGGTTGCTCAGTGGTTAGCACTGTATATGGTGGCTCAGTGGTTAGCACTGTATATGGTGGCTCAGTGGTTAGCACTGTATATGGTGGCTCAGTGATTAGCACTGTATGGTGGCTCAGTGATTAACACTGTATGGTGGCTTAGTGATTAGCACTGTATGGTGGCTCAGTGGTTAGCACTGTATGGTGGCTCAGTGGTTAGCACTGTATGGTGGCTCAGTGATTAGCACTGTATGGTGGCTCAGTGATTAGCACTGTATTATGGCTCAGTGATTAGCACTGTATGGTGGCTCAGTGGTTAGCACTGTATGATGGCTCAGTGATTAGCACTGTATGGTGGCTCAGTGGTTATCACTGTATGCTGGCTCAGTGCTTAGCACTGTATGCTGGCTCAGTGGTTAGCATTGTATCGTGGCTCAGTGGTTAGCACTGTACAGTGGCTCAGTGGTTAGCACTGTATGGTGGCTTAGTGGTTAGCACTGTATGGTGGCTCAGTGGTTATCACTGTATATGGTGTCTCAGTGGTTAGTACTCTATATGGTGGTTCAGTGGTTGGCAATGTATATGGTGGCTAAGTGGTTAGCAATGTATATATGGTGGCTCAGTGGTTAGCACTGTATGGTGGCTCAGTGGTTAGCACTGTATGGTGGCTCAGTGGTTAGCACTGTATGGTGGCTGAGTGGTTAGCACTGTATGGTGGCTCAGTGGTTAGCACTGTATGATGGCTCAGTGGTTAGCACTGTATGGTGGCTCAGTGGTTAGCACTGTATGGTGGCTCAGTGGTTAGCACTGTATATGGTGGCTCAGTGGCTACCACTGTATATGGTGGCTCAGTGGTTAGTACTGTATATGGTGGCTCAGTGGTTAGCATTGTATGGTGGCTCAGTGGTTAGCACTGTATATGGTGGCTCAGTGGTTAGTACTGTATATGGTGGCTCAGTGGTTAGCACTGTATATGGTTTCTCAGTGGTTAGCACTGTATATGGTGGCTCAGTTGTTAACACTGTATATGGTGGCTCAGTGGTTAGCACTGTATATGGTTGCTCAGTGGTTAGCACTGTATATGGTGGCTCAGTGATTAACACTGTATGGTGGCTCAGTGATTAGCACTGTATGGTGGCTCAGTGGTTAGCACTGTATGGTGGCTCAGTGGTTAGCATTGTATGGTGGCTGAGTGGTTAGCACTGTATATGGTGGGGCTCAGTGGTTAGCACTGTATATGGTTGCTCAGTGGTTAGCACTGTATATGGTGGCTCAGTGGTTAGCACTGTATATGGTTGCTCAGTGGTTAGCACTGTATATGGTGGCTCAGTGATTAGCACTGTATGGTGGCTCAGTGATTAACACTGTATGGTGGCTCAGTGATTAGCACTGTATGGTGGCTCAGTGGTTAGCACTGTATGGTGGCTCAGTGGTTAGCACTGTATGGTGGCTCAGTGGTTAGCACTGTATGGTGGCTCAGTGATTAGCACTGTATGGTGGCTCAGTGATTAGCACTGTATGGTGGCTCAGTGGTTAGCACTGTATGATGGCTCAGTGGTTAGCACTGTATGGCTCAGTGGTTAGCACTGTATGCTGGCTCAGTGGTTAGCATTGTATCTTTGCTCAGTGGTTAGCACTGTATGGTGGCTTAGTGGTTAGCACTGTATATGGTGTCTCAGTGGTCAGTACTCTGTATGGTGGCTCAGTGGTTAGCAATGTATATATGGTGGCTCAGTGGTTAGCACTGTATGGTGGCTCAGTGGTTAGCACTGTATGGTGAGTGTGGTTAGCACTGTATGCTGGCTCAGTGATGGGAGGTAGGCACATGGGAGGCAGAAGGCACAGAGGAGGCAGAGTCATAGGGAGAGACAGCGCACACAGGGAGAGACAGCGTACACAGGACCTGAGAGCACACAGTGGAGAGAAAGGCACAAGTAAGAAGAGAAAGGCGCACAGCAGAAGAGACAGCACAGAGAGGAGAGAGCGCACAAGGGGACACAGGCACAGAAACTGCCCTCCTGATGCAATAGTATTGGGCATATTTCTATATTCTAGAATACCCGATGCGTTAGAATTGGGCCACCATCTAGTGTATATATAAAATCTTCAATCTTTATTTCTCCATTAAGAATCAGATAGGTCAGGGGTACAGTTCAAAAGATGTGAGCTGTAAGCCCCGAGCATACATCTCACATCTTTTGATATGTACCCACAGACAGAGAACCGGGAGCTGCGGCCGGGTGAGCACAGGACGCATAGAGGTTGCCATGGTACTTGAGCTGTGTCCTCATGTGACCTCACTGACTCACCCGAGGACACAATGATAGGAGGCTCCTACACCGCAGCCTCCAATGCAGCAGAGTTTAGAATGTGATGTCCGACCCCCAGGGCCGTGGGGTACTCAGAACCAAGCTATATTGTCTATGGGGAGTCACAGGGGTCAAGAGCCGGCTTCCGTTTCCCTGGTGCAGCCGAAAGGGGGAACTTCTGGCTTGCTAGGGAAAGGGGACGATGAAAAAGGGAATTTATTTGTGACGCCATCCGTGGCATGTGGCTATAGGTGGCCACCACTGCTGCAGAACCTCCGTGGATGATGGACGGGCAGCTGGGAAGGAGCGGCTCCCCACGGGCAGAGCAGATCCCCGGGGCAGTGGGTGTAGTAAAGGGGTAAGGTGCAGGATGGCGGGTGCAAAGCAACGGACAAACTCACTGTTTTGTTGTTCCTCAGTCCCTTACCGGTGTATCTTTAATTCGGGCTGTTGTTAACGGAGTCCTTGCCTGAGAGCAACTCTGGGTTCTCCTCACCCGGCAGGTTCTGAGACCTCCTTGCTGCACTACTGTAGGTTCCTGCTGCTGCTTTAGCTATGTTGCTAGCCCTCTCTCTCCTGTGAGGTGCCTGTATGGCAAGCAACTCGAGTCCTTTATTAGTCCTTGTCTCAGATGATGGCTGCTAAACTCTCTATATTGCTTTGCCTCCAGGCACAGTGTGGCTGGGGATCTTGGAATCCCACACCTTCCGGTATGGGCTGCTGGGACGTAAGGCCCTGCACAGCCTCAGACTCTGGTGTCCGTTTTCTGCGCTGTTCCTCTGAGGTGAGCACTGGGTTGCTCCGCTCACAGGTTTCCTTCCACTTCCTCAGACCCTTGTCTTAAAGGCCACGTCACACACTTCAATATCGTTAACGATCGCATGAGTGATCTCCCGTGAACGAGATCATTCGGACAATCTTTTGAGATCGTTGGTGAGATGTCACACGCCTAGATATTGTGAACGAGGCGCCAACGATGCTGTGAGCATCTATCGTTCGCACAACCCAAGAACAATACTTATTCAATGTTGTGAATAGGCGAAGTCTTTCATAAGATCGTTATCGCGGTGTCACACACAATGATGCAGCAGATTGAACGTTGGTTACATGAACGACACACGAATTAGAGGTCAGGATCTCAAATCTGTGATGAGCGATCAAACGATTTTTCACCGCAAGATTGCTCGGTTACACACAACGACGCACAAACGATATTGTTTAAGTGATTAAAAAATGTGATGTTTCAGCAATATCGTTAACGATATTAAAGCGTGTGACGTGGTCTTTAGGTCTCCCGCTGAGTTAGCGATCCTGGGACGAGCTTAAGGCAGCCTCCAGTCCACCAGGATGTCTTCCTCAGTCCTCCTAGGAACTGAACTGCTGTACCTAGGATGAGCTTAGCACTGCTCAATCCTCCAGGTAATCTTCACAGTCCTTTCGGGAACTGAACTGACTAACTCCACCCCAGGCCAGAATTTATAGGGGAGCTCACCCTGAAACCGGATTTAAGTCTCCCCCTACTGGCCTGAAGGCAGAAGGTTTTGTGTGCGGTTACCTGCCTGGTGTGAACACCCTTCTATTGCTCTCAAGTGTGACATTACCACCCAGGGGCGATAATGACACTGTGGCACTTGGAATTTGGTGTTCCACATTCCCCCTTAGTAAAATACAGTACTCCGGGACTGCAATAACCTTTTGGTAAAGAAACATAAACAATGCAAAGTTAAATGACAATAAATGTTGAACAGAGCCTCAAAATATAAAAATTACAAAAACCAAGAAAAATTAAAAAAGCAGTTACTTGGTGAGTAGTCCTTCCTCCTTTGGCTGGAAATATATAAAATTTTTACAAGGAGTCTTTGGCTAGGGTCACACTTCCGTTTTTTTTTTTTAAAACCTGATCCGGTTTTGAGCTTTTAAAAAGCTCAAAACCGGAGTAGGAAACGCTCCTCATAGGAGCCTATTATAAAAACCGGATTGCTTTACAAGCAATCCGGTTACCGCTTTCAGCTCTGCAGCCTGCGTGAAAAATCATGCAGGCTGCAGTTTTCGGAGTGGTTCTAAGCCCCGCAATGCGGTTACCGGATTGCTCAGGATGTGTAATCCTGAGCAATGCGGTTACTGTATATACTTTGCTTATCCCGGCTGCCACCGGGATAAGCAAAGTGCTTAACTGTAAAATAAAGCTTTATTAATGATAATAATTATGCCCTTCGTGTCTCTAAAGGGTGCCCCCCCCACCCAGAGACATGCTACCTACTTAGGTTGGCATGTAATAGGTTAATATCTTATGTACAGTAAAGCCGACTCCTGTTGGCTCTGTACATTTTTATGAATGAAGCCGCTGTCACCCCTGTGAGCAGCGCTCACACTATACCTAATGTACGTATAGTATGTGCGCTGTCCGAGTCCTGCAGGCATTTAGAGTAGATCTATGGCGTTGCGCAGTGCCATAGATCTATTGTATAAGCCTTCAGGACCCTGGACGTACATTAGGTATAGTGTGAGCGCTGCTCACAGGGGAGCCGTCGGCTTCATTCATAAAAATGTTCAGAGCTGACAGGAGTCGGCTTTACTGTACATAAAATATTAACCATGAAGGGCATGATTATTATCATTAATAAAGCTTTCTTCACAGATTTTACAGTTTGCTCATCCCGATGAGTAAACTATCCGGTAACCGGATTGCTCCGGATTACACATCCGGAGCAATCTGGTTACCGGATTGCGGCTTCAGCAATCCGGTTACCGGATTGCGGCTTGTCTGCAGCCAATTGCGTTCACCGGATCTGGATGCGGTGAACGTAATTGAAGTTTTAAGTGTGACCCTAGCCTTTGCCACAACCAGTCCAATGGCTAATATTCCATAGTTATGGTACCTTTACACGCCGCCACCGAGGGTAGCAACAGGTAGGCACCGCACGTGCACGCGCACGTTTTCAACGGTTCCTAACGGTACCTGATGCCGCATATACACGCCGCCACAACGTGCTCCACAGAAGGTATTTTCATTACCCAGAAGTGCCGACGGGTGCCGCAGGTTACCTTCTGTGGAGCACCTTCCCTGATTTACACGCCGCTACCACAAGGGAATCTGGGCATACATATTGTGCGCCGTAACTACATAGGCGTGACAGAGTTGTGTATTACGCGACGCTCGTACGGTGATTGGACAATGCAATAACATCATGATTGGCCCTGGCTAATACATGGCACTATTGTAAATGTGTATTGTGACTGGTCAGCTCGTTAAATATGCCGCCCTGTGCAGGGACAGCCAATGGGTACACAGTAGCCCCCACCAATGATAGCTGATGGGGCGTGGTATACATGACGCTGTGGCACGCCCCAGGGAACTCAAATACCGTGCCTGTGTCCCGATTACACACCGCCACCATAGGGATTATGCCTGCTTGTTTTTGAGCACGGCTGAAACACAGGTATCCAAAGACACAGGTAGAAACTTCCTGAATTACACGCCGCCACTTCGCGATGTTTTCAAGGTATCAGGTACAATTGTGTCCGATACCTGCAGGTTTCTACCTTTCGGTGGCGGCGTGTAAAGGTACCATTAAAGGTAAAAGTTCAAGAATATGTAAAAGTTCAAAAAGTTCATACAGTAAAGTCTCTGTAGGTTCATACGCTTGGTGGTTGCAGGGTTACGTATTTACATGTTATATACAACAAGAAAACATTTTTACAGTTTACTCGGTACTACACTTTAATCTCTGTAACGGTCTGGAATTTGACCTTGTGTACTACGCTGTGACCTTCTTAACTCAGGGGTGTCTATTACAGGTGTACTAAGCACTCTGCTGTGTAGTTGTATACCTTGATGGTGTCTCTGAGTCTGAATGAGGTATTAAGGCCCAATTACACACACAGATAATTGTGCAGAGATTGTTGCAGTGAAATCATGGACACATTGTTCCATTTGTACACGGCCACAAAATGTAATAATGTGTCCATGATTTCACTGCAACCAGAGATCTGCGAACAATCTCTGCACAATTATCTGTGTGTGTAACTGGGCCTTTAAGGCCGCTTTTTACAGCATGATATCGTAACCCAACTACGATAAAAAGTCACGTGGTTCGGGCGTTGCCGCCGATATCGTTCGTGCGTTGTGTCGTGTAAATGGGTAACGCAACTCAAAAACGATGTAACTACGATATCGATTTTTGTGCATGCTCTCCAACCGTGCAATTTTGGCTAGGCGATGTGGCAGGATCGTGCTGTGTGACAGCGCAACTACGATTTGGAGCACAACTTCCCCTATTCACTCCCATGTTAAATGGTCGTTCCCTGGGTCGCTCGTACGCAGCGCAAAGGAGGGGGCGTAGACATCACAGTTGCGTTACCTGCCGATATCTACCTGTGTGAAAGTTTGTATGCAATCTTGGACAAGTGCCAAAAAAGTGCACGCTCGCGTGCCGTTGTATACAATACAATCTTAACGATATTGCGACGTGTAAAGCGGCCTTTAGTCTTACCACGGGACTGACAAGTTCACTGCGAGCAGGAATCTGTTTTTCCTGGTCTTCTACAGGTGCCACTTCCGGTACTTCCACTTGTGATATTTCTTCTTCTTGTCTCACTGGTTCAGGTATCTGCACTTGGTGAAAAGTTAGCATAGGCATGATGACTGCTCCAAGGTACTGAGTCCAAGTCTTTGGAGAGTCTCCTAGAACCATATGGAATACATCTTCCTCTTTAGATTTGGTTGTTACAAGAACTGGGATCTCTGGTTCATTTTGTGAAATCTTCAGGGCATCAGGACATAACTTTAGATAACTTTTTTTTTTTTTTTTTATCCTTACCAATTTCATCCTTACTCACTAAGCATACTTTAGCATTATCAAAGTTAGATGGTAAAACACTGTGTGGTACTGCTTCCCACTGGTGATCTAATTTGGTGGGCCTGGTGATTTTATTCCTGAGGGGTGACCCGCTTCCCTAGGAGATTCTCATTTAAAGTACATTCCCTGGCAAAGTGACCTGACTTTTCACAGTGGCGGCAGATGGGCTGTCCGTCAGGGTTATAGTGATCGCTGGGTCGTCCTCTGGTCGCTGGGTATCTTCTTGATCGCATCCACGGGACGTCATCTCTGCTGGAAGCCAACTCGATCTTCTCCACCGGCTTGGATCCTTGCAGCTTTTGCATAGCCTTAGCCATTTCAGGTACACTTTTAGTCAGGGCTTCAATTTTTGAGTTTTAGAGTCTCATTAATGATAGACCCCATAGTCTGTGCATTAGCCCCTGCTGTGGCCTGCAAATCCTGTTGGTAGGTGGAAGATAGGCATTGTGCAGGTTCTGTAACGCGAGGTGCGTCGTCCTGTAAAATGCAGATACCTCTGTACTTAAACTGCACAAAGTCCAGATCAGGGTTTTTTATATCCAACATTCGCAATTGCACTCTATGAGCAGGGATCAAGAGTCCATCAATAAATTGGTCAATAAGCAATTTGTTATCTTCCTGCACCAGAGTAGGGTCTGTCTGTTTCAATGTCCTAAGCGCTTTCTGTAAGTTTAATGCAAAGTCCCATGCGCTCTCCTGCAGCTACTGCCAGCACCCAAAAAAAATCACATTTTTACTTGTGCAGTGGTAATAATATCAAAAGTAGCTTTCAGCCTGGCGAGTACATGTTCAACAGTGTCTTTATCAGTGTCCGGTCCGGACTTAACCTACTAATGTGCGGTACCAGTCAATTGTCCCATTAATATGCTGACTCGCTGGCCTTCCGTTAGGGGGACACTCTATAGTAACTGTCCAGTCTCTCCTTGAAGTCTTTCAGGGTATTGGGTTCCCCTGCGTATTGCAGCAACCACATTGCTCCAGGCGTGTATGGCATTAGAAACGGCATTAGTGGTGACATGGCTTGCGCTCCCGTGACAGCGGGTGCTCCGTCCTCTCCTAGGATTGCATTTAATATTGCGGGACCGGCTGCGCCTGCTCCCTGCACGGGCTCTCTTCTTTCCGGCTCCAACATTTTCCTCCCCTTTAATGAATCTCAACCCTTCCGGTATTTCACTTCTGTAGGGATGTACAACTTTAGTACCGCTGGTGGGACGGGAATTTTCGTCCCCACTGGATATCGTCATAGTGCAGGTTGGGCCTTGCTTCACGCTCTTGGGAGGGTACCGCTCACGATGACATGCCCCCTCGGCTTCCCATGCGCCTCGTGCATTAATAATGGTGACAGTCAAAAACACCTATTTACACAGTTCACAGCACACAGTGCCCGATGGTACCGGGCTACGGGATCTTGTTTGTGACGCCAGAAGCTGTCCGACCCCCAGGGTCGTGGGGTACTGGGAACCGAGCTATACTGTCTCTGGGGAGTCACAGGGGTCGAGACCCAGCTTCCGTGACCCTGGGTGCAGCTGAAAGGGGGAACATCTGGCTTGGTAGGGAAAGGGGACAATGAAAAAGGGAATTTATTTGTGATGCCACCTGGGTATGTGGCTACAGGTGGCCACCGCTGCTGCAGAACCTCCGGGGATTATGGACGGGCAGCTGGGATGGAGCGGCTCCCCATGGGCAGAGCGGTTTCCTGGGACAGTGGGTGTAGTAAAGGGGTAAGGTGCAGGATGGCGGGCACAAAGCAACGGACAGACTCATGGTTTTGTAGTTCCTCAGTCTTTTACTGGTGAATCTGTAATTTGAGCTGTTGTTAATGGAGTTCTTGCCTGAGAGAAACTCAGGGTTCTCACCCGGCAGGTTCTGAGGCCTCCTTGCTGCACTACTGTAGATTCCTGCTGCTGCTTTAGCTATGCTGCTAGCCCTCTCTCTCCTGCGAGGTGCCGGTATGGAAGACAGCTCGAGTCCATTATTAGTCTTCATCTCAGATGATGGCTCCTGAACTCTCTATGTTGCTTTGCCTCCGGGAACCGTGTGGCCGGGGAACTTGGAATCCCCCACCTTCCGGTATTGGCTGCCGGGACGTAAGGCTCTGCACAGCCTCGGACTCCGATGTCCGTTCTCTGTGCTGTTCCTCTGGGATGAGCACAGGGTTGCTCACCTCCCAGGTTTCCTTCCACTTCCTCAGACCCTTGCCTTAGGTCTCCCACTGAGTTAGCGGTCCTGGGACGAGCTTAAGGCAGCCTCCAGTCCACCAGGATTTCTTCCTCAGTCCTCATAGGAACTGAACTGCTGTACCTAGGATGAGCTTAGCACTGCTCGATCCTCCAGGTACTCTTCACAGTCCTCTTGGGAACTGAACTGACTAACTCCGCCCTAGGCCAGAATTTATAGGGGAGCTCACCCTGAACCCAGGTTTAGGTCATCCCCTTCTGGCCTGGAGACAGAAGGTGTTGTGTGCGGTTACCTGCCTGGTGTGAACACCCTTCTGTTGCTCTCAAGCGTGACATTACTACCCAGGGGCAATAATGACACTGTGGCACTTGGACCTTGGGGTGCCACAGTGACATGGGACCTTGTGTTTAATGATCGATGGAGGGTATGTGATGGGATTAATACATTGTAAAATGACGCTCGTCAGTGTGCTTTATTATTATTAAAGGGAACCTGTCACCCCAAATCACCTTCCTAACCTATTAATACCTGTCCCTGCAGCCTTACAATACTTTCTAACACATCCCTGTCTGACCTTGTTTACTACAGTAATCTATAAGTACAATAAAGTAGTTAGCAAACTTCCGAAATTTCTGACAGTGGGACGTTCCTCCAAGCGTTTTTGACTGGTAGGCGGGTCCCCTGTGCCGCGCTACCCCTGCCTCGCCGCTCTAACACGCCCTAATGGGCGTCATTACGCATGATTACATTCTCGCTCCCGCAACGTCATCGCTGTGACGCGGTCATGTGACGCCGGGATCGCATCACTTCCGGTCGCACACAGGCAGACTTCAGCATGCAATCTGCGCACCTGCGACCGGAAGTGACGCGATCCCGGCGTCACATGACCGCGTCACAGCAGTGACGTTGCGGGCGCGAGAATGTAATCGTGCCCGTGCTATGCATTGTGTAATGACGTCCATTAGAGCGGCGAGGTAGGCGTAGCGCGGCACAGGGGACCCGCCTACCCGTCAAAAACGCTTGGAGGAACACCCTGCTGATAGAAATTTCGTAAGTTTGCTAACTACTTTATTGTACTCCTAGATTAGTAAAAAAGGTCAGACAGGGATGTGTTAGAAAGTATTGTAAGGCTGCAGGGACAGGTATTAATAGGTTAGGAAGGTGATTTGGGGTGACAGGTTCCCTTTAAAGAATTGTTTCTTTGTTTTATTTCTAATTAAGGAATTTTCTGTGTGTGTGTTTATTGATTATTCACTTACTGGATTGGTAATGGGTGGATAGCAGAAGATGACTGATATTACCAATCCAGGGCTTAAAGACAAGCTGTCATTCATCAGCTGTCATTAACCCCTTTATCACCCAAGTTGCCACTGGCACCAGGGCACCAGAAAGAACCGGGTAAAGTGCCAGGAATTGGCACTTCTAATGAATGTGCCAATTTCTGGGGCTGCTGTGGGCTGCTATTCTATAGCATAGCGGGGACCAATAACTATGGGCCCCCACCATGCTGAGAATACCAGCCCCCAGCTGCCTAGTTTTACCTTGGCTGACAATTAAAAATAGGGCAAAGTCCTACGCATTTTTTTTGACAGCCAAGGTAAAAATAGGTAGCTGAGGGTGGCAGCTCGCAGCTGTCCGCTTTATCTGTGCTGAGAATGAAAAATAAAGTGATGCCCTTTGTATTTTTTCCATTATGTATTTATTTTACACAGTATGACAGCAGGTTGTTTGCCATACAGTAATATGAATGACAACCAAGCACAGACACCATACAGATTGTAAGAGCACAGTCTGATTGCAACAGCCAATCACAGACACTCTCACAGAGCATGAGCGACCCCGGGGGCAAGCAGCAGGAGACTAGTAAGACTATCTATCTATCTATCTATCTATCTATCTATCTATCTATCGGGGGTCTATCTATCTATAGCGGGGTCTTGCAATCATGCCACCTGCATAAGTGCCAACTGTACAAGTGCAGTTACACCGGGCAGTTAAACGGGGCAGGAAACGGGTAAGTCATGCAAGACAAACAAACAGATATGCATTTTGTTCACTTGTACTGCAATTATGTATTCACTGTGTAAACCCCAGACTACTCATCACTACTGACCTCTCACCCACCACTACCGCTCTCCTTCCCACTGCATCTGACGCACGCTACTCCCATCCCCTGCTCACCATCCACAATGTATCCCCTCCTTTGCACTCTCACTCCCATCCTTCTCCACTTCCTGCTACCCCCGCTCATCCCTCCACCCAGCAACAAAGTACTTCTCTCACCCTCCATCCTACCTAACCATCTCATCCACTACTCTGAACTATTCATGCACTTTCAATCCTTCATCTCCAATCAGGCACGGCCACCACGTAAACTCTCATGCTCCCACCTGCTAACCCTCTCCCTGCTCCTCCTACTCGCTGGCGACATTTCCCCTAATCCCGGCCCCCCCCGCCACATCCCCACAGTCACCTACACCCCACCCCCACGTCCCATCACAAACTCTCATAACCCCACCACCACCCACCCTCGCAACCTGACCAACCTTAGACCCATCCCCCCAGCCCCTACTCCTCTAATCTCCCTGCCAGGTGCACTCTGGAATGCCCGCTCAGTCTGTAATAAGCTCACAGACATCCATGAACTCTTTATTTCTAATAAACTCTCATTCCTTGGCATCACAGAGACCTGGCTCACCCCCTCCGACACGGCCTCCCCTGCTGCACTATCCTACGGCGGATTCAATCTTTCCCACACACCCCGCCCCTCTGACAAACATGGCGGAGGTGTCGGCATACTCCTATCCGACACCTGCTCCTTCGCCCCTATTCCATTACCCCCCTCTGTTACTCTCCCATCTTTCGAAGCCCACTCTGTCCGCATCTTCTCCCCCTGTAACCTCCAGCTAGCCGTCATCTACCGCCCCCTGGATCCATCCCCACCTTCCTCGACCACTTTACCACCTGGCTACTTCATTTCCTCTCTACTGACATCCCCACCATCATTATGGGTGATTTCAATATCCCCATTGACACTGCCCACCCAACCGCCTCTCAACTTCTTTCCCTGACCTCCTCCTTCGGGCTCTCCCAATGGTCCTCCTCTGCCACCCACAAAGATGGCCACACGCTGGATCTCATCTTTACCCGTCTTTGCTCCCTTACTAATCTCACAAACTCAACCCTCTCCCTGTCTGACCACAATCTGCTGACCTTCTCCACCCTCTCCTCCCCTACTACATCACCTCCTCTTCGCAAACTTGATCATCCCCGCAGAAACCTAAAACACATTGATCTACACTCACTCTCAGAATCCCTTCTCCCTCTCGCCAACATAACATCTATACGTGACACAGACACTGCCACCACCCTCTACAACACCACATTAACCAAGGCACTCGACCTAGCAGCCCCCCTCACACACCACGCTCCACGCACTAATAGGCAACCCTGGCACACCACCCTCACTAAAGACCTGAGACGGGCATCCAGGATCGCCGAGAGGCGATGGAAAAATCACCTTCCACTGAGCATTTTGCACTGTTCAAACAGTCCCTCATCGCCTTCAAGACTGCACTTGCCACCGCCAAACAAACCTTCTTCCTATCCCTAATAACCTCCCTGTCCCACAATCCCAAGCAACTTTTCAAGATTTTCAATTCCTTACTCCGCCCGCCTGCTCCCCCTCCCTCTCCACTTATCTCTGCAGAAGACTTTGCCTCCTTCTTCAAAGAAAAGATTGACAGAATCAGAGACAGCTTTGACCCACTGTCCCCACAGCCTCCCCTCTCACCTATACTGCCCTCTACTTCCATCAACTGCTTCCCCCCCATAACTGAAGACCAGCTCTCCTCCCTCCTGTCAAAATCACACCTCACCACCAGTGCCCAGGACCCGCTCCC
This sequence comes from Allobates femoralis, assembly GCA_033576535.1. Taxonomy (NCBI): domain Eukaryota; kingdom Metazoa; phylum Chordata; class Amphibia; order Anura; family Aromobatidae; genus Allobates; species Allobates femoralis. Next base: position 157,236,630 of record JARQOC010000001.1, read on the forward strand.
ATCCCACCTCATTCCCAACCTCACCTCCGTTATCATCCCAGCCCTAACTCATCTTTTCAACCTATCACTTACCACTGGCACCTTCCCCTCAGCCTTCAAACACGCCTTGATCACACCCATCCTCAAAAAACCCTCCCTCGATCCCACAACTGTCTCCAACTACCGCCCTATATCTCTCCTCCCTTTCGCCTCTAAACTACTTGAACAGCATGTCCACTCTGAGCTGTCCTCTCACCTCTCCTCCTGCTCCCTCTTTGACCGCCTGCAATCTGGCTTCCGACCCCTCCACTCCACTGAAACAGCCCTGACCAAAGTCACAAATGACCTACTGACTGCCAAAAGCAAGCGTCACTACTCTGTTCTCCTCCTCCTCGACCTGTCAGCCGCCTTCGACACTGTTGACCACTCCCTTCTACTACAGATCCTGGAATCTCTTGGCATCACGGACCTTGCCCTCTCTTGGATCTCCTCATACTTAACAGACCGCACCTTCAGCGTCACCCACTCCCACACCTCCTCCTCACCCTAGCCCCTATCTGTCGGGGTCCCCCAGGGCTTGGTTCTTGGACCATTACTGTTCTCAATCTACACTCTCGGTCTAGGGCAACTCAATGAGTCCCATGGCCTCCAATATCACCTCTACGCCGACGACACCCAAATCTACCTGTCTGGTCCTGACATCGCCTCCATTCTATCCAAAATTCCACATTGCCTGTCCGCCATCTCATCCTTCTTCTCTGCTCGCTTCCTTAAGCTGAACATGGACAAAACCGAGTTCATAGTCTTCCCCCCAAGATGCTCCCCCTCACTTCCTGACCTATCCATCATTGTCAACGACTGCTCTCTCTCTCCAGTCCCCCAAGCCAAGTGCCTCGGGGTTATCCTTGACTCTTCCCTCTCCTTCAAGCCCCACATCCAGGCCCTCGCCACCTCCTGCCGACTCCAGCTCAAAAACATCTATAGGATTCGCACTTTCCTTGACCACGACACTGCAAAAACCCTTATTCACGCTCTCATCATCTCCCGCCTCGATTACTGCAACCTCCTGCTCACCGGCCTCCCTAATACCTCCCTTGCACCCCTCCAATCTATCTTGAACTCCGCTGCCCGCCTAATCCATCTGTCTCCCCGCTACTCCCCTGTCTCCCCCCTCTGCCAAGCCCTTCATTGGCTCCCTGCTTCCCAGAGATCCCGGTTTAAAACATTAACCATGACATACAAAGCCATTCACAACCAGTCCCCTCCATACATCTCTGACATGGTCTCCCGTTACCTACCCTCACGCAACCTGCGATCCTCCCAAGAGCTTCTCCTCTACTCCCCCCTCATCTCCTCTTCGCACAACCGCATACAGGATTTCTCCCGTGCTTCACCCAGACTCTGGAACTCACTGCCCCAACACATCAGACATTCTCCTACCCTGGGAACCTTCAAAAGAAGCCTGAAGACCCACCTGTTCCTCCAAGCCTACCACCTGCAATAAGACCCAGTCCACCACACCGCCTCATGACTGGAATTTCCCCCTCCCACTGTATCCGCACCCGCCCCTCGTAGACTGTGAGCCTTTGTGGACAGGATTTCTACCCTCTTGTTTCTGTACAACTGAATTGTCAACATTTATTGTTACTTGTATTGTTACTTGTCCTAGTCTGCCCTTGTTAACATGTAAAGCGCCATGGAATATAATGGCGCTATATAAATTAATAATAATAATAATAATAATTATCTATCTATCTATCTATCTATCTATCTATCTATCTATCTATCTATCTATCCAACTTTTTACAGCATGGGAAAAGACCATGTTAAAAACGCAGTGCACACAGATGTCACACTGATGTTAGACGAGAAAAAATCGCATTGCACTCACACGCCACATGGAACACAATACATATGTCACTCATCCTACTCTCCTGGATGAGAAACCATCTGATTTTTCATACAGTCGTGTGTTTCCAGACTTTGTTCACAAATGGAAACCTGAAAGACATAAAAAGAGATACAAACAATAGACTGTTCCTTGTTTACCAATTTATTACAAAAAAAAAAGTTCCTAGGTCCAACATAGACCAGCAGTTCACACGGTGTTCCGCTTTAGCGTAGATCAAAGGGTATGGAGCCTAAGAACGAGTCTCCATAGGCTTTGAGCAGCAGCAGCTACTCTTGCCTCACGCTGCGCCCAACAACACCCCGTGATGACAGTTTTTTCATGGATACAGCAAGTCTTCATTATAATCTATGGTGCCCATTTTTTATGGTATAACGGAGGACAATGGCATATACAAGTTATGGGTTTGTGAAAAACACATTTTTGTACACAAATGGCATCAGTGTATAATCCGTGTGCTGTACGTAATTACCTTGTAAAGTTTAGAAGAAGCTTTGTAATTTATCTCTGTAGTGATCATCTCTCTTTGGAACTATGATTTGCCACACTAGCTCATGGGTTCTAGGGTTAGTATACCGCCTACACATCTTACCAGTATGGATGAACAGTCTGCCTCTCTCCTTCCACAGGTGTTGTGCCTCTGCCGCGGCATCTTGCTCAAAGTGTGCATCAGTTTTCTGCAATAGTTCTTTAATTAGGCTAACAGTGGGGTCACTGTCCTGTATCTCTGCCCAGTTGTGATCGGGCAATGGATCTACGGTGACTTCCTGTCCCCCAGGTCTCTGGACTTTCACTTCGTGGGAATATTGGGAAACATATCTACGGTGGAATGCTGGTAACTCCACTTCCTCCAGCTCTTCTGGGTCTTTTCCCCCCACGTCTGCATTGGTATTCTTGTGCCCTGCCCCGGTACTTGTTGGAATTTGTCGTTAGAGAGCCGGGTCATCCAGCGGTGCTCCAGCACACCCAACTTGGCGTTCTCCAGGTGGGTCAAGGGGTTTTTATCCATGTAGATGGTGTTTTTTGCTGCTTCCAGATAGTGCTTAAATCGTTTTGTCAAGGCCCACACTACTGCTAGGAACTCAAGCTTGAACAAACTGTAGTTGTCGGGGTTCCTCTCTGTAGGCCTGAGCTTCCTGCTGGCATAGGCAATCACCCGTTGTTTGCCCTTCTGCGCTTGGGACAACATGGCTCCCTCTCCCACATTACTGGCTTCGGTGTACAATCCAAATGGCTGATTATAATCGGGGTAGGCCAGGACCTCTTCTCCCGTCAGGGTTTTCTTCAACTGCTGGAAGGAGTCTTCTTCTCTGGCCTCCCATTTCACGGGGGGGCTCGGGCCCCTGGCCTTTTTGTCCTGGCCGACTAGAAGGTATTGCAGCATTGCAGCCATCTTGGTGAAACCCATGATGAACCTCCGGTAGTACCCTACTAGACCCAGGAACTGCCGCACTTCTTTGAGGGTGTTAGGTCTTGCCCAGGTCTGGATGGCGGTGACCTTGTCAGGGTCTGGGGCCACACCTTCTGTGTTCATCAAATGGCCCAGGTACTGTACCTTTAGTTTGAGGAGATGGCACTTGGACGGCTTGATCTTCATGCCGAACTTGGATAATGCCTCAAAGATGTCTGCTAGATGTTTCAGGTGGTCCTCATATGTCTTGGAGTACACTATGACGTCATCAAGGTACAGCAGCACAGTCCCAAAGTTTCTATGCCCCAAGTAACACTCCATCAGCCTCCGGAACGGCCCGGGTGCAATGCAGAGCCCGAAGGGCATACAGTTGAACTCACAGAGGCCCATCGGGGTGGTGAAGGCGGTCTTTTCTCTGTCCGCCTTTGCCACAGGGACCTGCCAATACCCACTGGTGAGATATAGAGTGGAGAAATAGTTAGCAGTTCTCAGTGCAGCTAACGATTCCTCTATCCTGGGTAACGGACACGCATCTTTGTGTGTAGTGCGGTTTATCTGTCTATAGTCTACACACATCCTCATATTACCGTCTTTCTTCTTCACCAGGACTAGCGGAGCAGCCCAGGGACTACAACTATCTCTGATCACCCCAGCTTCCTTCATCTCCCTCAACATCTCTTTTGCACATTGGTAGTGGGCTGGTGGTATAGGCCTGTATCTTTCCTTGATAGGTGGGTATACAATGCTGCACCCCTTTTGCCTGTCCGAAGTCTAATGGTGTTTGCTGAAGACATGCTCATATTCTCTGACTACCCGGTATACTCCACGCTTCAGGTGTAAGGAGTAGAGCTGGTGCCTACATGTAATTAAATAAAACATATAATTCACTCTTAAAACTATTTATAAAAAAAATTTCCAGCCTCTATGGCTCAAGAGGCTCAATGGCTCATGTGCCATCTCTTGAGCCATAGAGGCTGGAAGTTTTATTTATAAATTGTTTTAAGAGTGAATTATATGTTTGATTTAATTAATTAAATTAAACTTATATTTTTATGTTCTCAATTTTAATATATCCATTCAGCTCCACAACTAGCACATAATTCTTTTAAGACCCTTATTTATATATTCTATATATAAATCCCAGGATACAGAAACTTTATATACAACCACAGATTAATAGGGACTATACTATTGATTTGAACCAAATAAGATTTAAAATCCTTCTTCCAACTGAATGATTGGCTTGAATAGTCCAACAGGTTAAAATGATGACTTTCATATAAGATCAAAGAATGTCTTTTAGTTTTTCTAGGTTCGAATCCAATATAAGTAACTCTCCTATAGGTTTTATTTTTTTATGCATTGCATATAACAAAGGTACCATTTTCCTTTTACACTATATCTTGAATGAGGTTATGTGTTTTTGCCCACTTATATGACCAAGGAAAATACATGTACCGTATATACTCGTGTATAAGCCGACCCGTGTATAAGCCGACCCCCCTACTTTTGCCCCAAAAATCTGGAAAAACCTATTGACTCGTGTATAAGCCGAGGGTGGACCCCAGCACAGGTATACAGCCCCCAGCAGTGTGGTATACAGGCCTCCCCAGTGGTAGTATACAGCAGCCCCAGTGGTAGTATACAGATTCCCCAGCAGCCCCAGTGGTAGTATACAGATTCCCAAGCAGCCCCAGTGGTAGTATACAGATTCCCAGCAGCCCCAGTGGTAGTATACAGGAGCCCCAGCAGCCCCAGTGGTAGTATACAGGAGCCCCAGCAGCCCCAGTGGTAGTATACAGGAGCCCCAGCAGCCCCAGTGGTAGTTTACAGGAGCCCCAGCAGCCCCAGTGGTAGTTTACAGGAGCCCCAGCAGCCCCAGTGGTAGTATACAGGAGCCCCAGCAGCCCCAGTGGTAGTATACAGCAGCCCCAGTGGTATACAGCAGGCCCCCAGGGGTACATATAGCAGCCCCCAGGGGGTACCCAACAGCCCCCTGGGGGTACCAGCAGCCCCCTGGGGGTACCAGCAGCCCCCTGGGGGTACCAGCCGCCCCCTGGGGGTACCAACAGCCCCCAGGGGGTACCCAGCAGCCCCCAGGGGGTACCCAGCAGCCCCCTGGGGGTACCAACAGCCCCCAAAAGCTGGCACTGTCCCCCCCTGTAAGGCCCCCCCCCACTGCTTATACATTACCATTCCGGTGTTCTGATCGGCGCCGCTCCTCGGTGCGTCTTCATCCTCCCGTCCGCGCTGGCTGCATCCGGAATCTCCGGCCGTCGCGCGATGACGTCATATCGCTGCGACAGCCGGAGATCCCGGATGCAGCCAGCGCGGACGGGAGGATGAAGACGCACCGAGGAGCGGCGCCGATCAGAACACCGGAATGGTAATGTATAAGCAGCAGGGGGGGAAGCCTTACAAGGGGGGACAGTGCCAGCTTTTGGGGGGCTTATATGAACTGCTTCCCCCTGCCGCTGATTGACAGGGGGAAGCAGTGCATATATAATGAGCGGCCCCACGTGACGGGGCCGCTCATACAGCAGCCTCCCCCCACCTCCTCCAGCCTCCACAGCCCCCACCACAGCAGCCCCCACCACAGCAGCGTATAGACCCGTGTATAAGCCGAGGGGGGGACTTTTCAGCCCAAATTTTGGGCTGAAAAACTCGGCTTATACACGAGTATATACTAATTGTTATTTTATACAAGGAGAGGTTCCCTCATTTGTGACGTCATTGATGACGATTGTAAGAGTTTTTTTTTTTCTTTTCTGTAGGGATCTACATCCGCCCTGTAAAACATATAAAACGATCTTTTATATGTGCCATGTAATGTACCCTGAGGAAGGTGCTGGGACAGCACTGAAACGCATTAGTTATGACTGAATAAAGGACCTGATGGTGGAAACAACCCTTGTGAAGTACATTGATTAAAGCAGCAGCACGGACCGTGGAAACCATTCCTGTTTAAGCTCCTGTTTTTCCCGCGGTTTTTGCGTGACGGTGGAGGTTCTGCAGCAGCTGCTAAAGCGCTCAAACTGGCTGTGGGTTTCACAACCTGAAAATGTGAGTGGACCCCTATATAATCCACATACAAGTAAAAGTGTCTTTTTGATAAGGCATAATCTGCGCCTCTTGTGTCTCCTTTTATCTATAGTTATATGTAGCTTCTGGCACCAGTCCTCCAGCTTCTCTTCCGGGCCATTGTCCTCAGCCGAGTCTGGTGAGTTCAAGGGCTCCACAGCTGTGATTGCGTTGTTACTGATTGTATACAGCTTGGCAATGGTAGCATACCGTGGCAGTTTGGCCTCCTCTTCCCCACAATTTACAATCTGTACCGGTACTCTCCCCCTGCGGACATCAACTACATCTCTAGCTGCCAAGATGGTGGACCTGCTATCAGAATACACAAGCTCTACCAGCGCCTGGTAATCCTGCCCTCTGAGGCCTATGGGTGCCCTGCACCAAATCAACATTTCACTCTGCGGAGGTATTACAATGGGGATTGGGTCACTTACTCTCACACTGCTGACTTCATCTCCAGACAGCTCCAAGTGTTGTCTCTGCATCAGGGCCCATGTCTCTTTCTGCAGGGTCCTCTGCTGTCCGGAATTGGCGGTCTTGGCGACCTGTTGTAGCAATAAAATAACCTCGGCCAAACATTTTTCAATCACATTTTTACCTAATGTTACATTGGTGTAGCTGCTCTTCGATCAACATCTACTATGACCAAATCCTGCTCAGGTAGCTCCACCCACCCCACTTTAATAGTCAATTCCTTGAATCCCACCTGTGGCACAAGCTGCGCATTGCTTGCAAATATGGTAAAATAGTAATCTGGGCGGTAAGGAATATCAGAGTCCACTCAATAACGCTTATAAAGGATATAGAGTATCGATGTCACTTGAGACCAGGTGTCTAGTAAAGCGTTCATGGGAATGCGGTCTAGCCCGATAGGTAGGATTGGTCATCCTCCCACGTACCTGTTGCACCAGTTCGGCGTCCGGGCAGATGTACTCCTGGGGGTTGGCCCCTTGCCGCAGGGATTTTTTGTTTAAAGGACAGGATCTAACGAGGTGTCCTGCCTCATTGCAGCATCAACAAATGGGTTGCCCTGCAGCATCGCAGCGGTCGGTGGTTGGTCCTCGGCTGATGGGGTTCCTCCTCTGGCTCATTCACGGGATGTCATCTGGGCTGGAAGCTAGGCTGGTTCCTTGGATGTTTTGCACTACTTTGGCCAGGTCAGCTAGTCCCTGGATCTGCTGTTGCAACTGAAGACGCACACCCTCGGAGGTGAGAGGCTCTGAAGTCTGTGCACTGGCCCCTGCGTAGGCCATATAAGATGGTGCTGGTTCTGTAGGGTAGGTTAGGGCCAGCTGCTGTCGGTGGTATCTCAATAATCGTAAGGCCCAGCCCTTAAAGTCTGCAAAGCCTTCCTTGGGGTGCTGCATAGCTGGGGCTTGCATCTGGACTCTATTGGTTGAGGCCCTCTATGAACTGACCAATTAACAGTCTATCTTCGCTCGGTGCGCTCTCAGGGTCGGCCTGCTTCATGGTCCTCAGCGCCTCTTGCAAAGTCAAAGGACCCCAAAGTCCTGCACCCCTTGCTTACACCCGACGAACTGGACCTTAAGCACAGTAGCCGTCCGTGTTTCGAAGGCCTCTTTGAATTTGCGAAATATCTGTTTCACAGTCCTTTTGTCATCGGCAGACCAGGCTTTCTCTTCACGCTGGGCCTCACTGTCCAATCGTCCCATTAAGATCGTCACACGCTGCTCTTCAGTCATAGAGTACATCCCGAACACACTTTTTTTTTCCAACATTTAATCTTTATTGAAGATTTTCAGACTAACCGTACAGCAATACGCATGTCACAAAAGACATGTATATGCAATATATGTCGGGTAGAGGGGGGAGAAGGGGAAGAGGGGGGGAGTAACAAACCAACATCATCTTGTAGTAGGTGATAAGAAACAAAGTCAAGCAGGCTAACAAATCATTTTAAAAAATTCTCAAAGCTATACAATCATTGGAAGCAACAATTAGCAACCTATCACAGCAGATAAACACGAGTATAGAATATTAAGTATAGAATATTGATCAAGACAGCCGCTAATCTTTATAGGGGTGGGACTGGGGTAGCTAGAGGGTGAGATGCCCACAAGCGCCAGGCATTCAGAGTGGGTCTCTTATCCGAGGCGGTAAGGACCAAGTGGTATTCAAAACAAAAAATGGAATTAACTCTGTCAATTACTTCAGTGAGAGCAGGCGGGCTGGAGCTTTCCACTTTGCTGCTAGGGACATTCTGGCCGCCATTAGAATATAAGTTATGGTCTTACGAATTTCAGGCGGAAAACTTCCTAACCCAAAGTGTAATACGGCCATCTGAGGAGAGAGGAAAAGAAGCCCCCAACACAGATGTAAGTAAACAAGAGATCAAGTGCCAGAAAGGGGAGATCCTGGGGCACGACCACCACATATGGGCAAGGTCTCCCCTCCCTCCACACTGCCTCCAGCACAACGATAAGCCCTGCTCTGTAATTTTGGCCAATCTAGTCGGGGGGAGATACCACCTCAAATTAATCTTTTTCAGACTTTACAGATGATTTATACATTTAGTTGACTGAGATAGAGAGTAATACGGCCATCTGAGGAGAGAGAGGAAAGGAAGCCCCCAACACAGATGTAAGTAAACAAGAGATCAAGTGCCAGAAAGGGGAGATCCTGGGGCACGACCACCACATATGGGCAAGGTCTCCCCTCCCTCCACACTGCCTCCAGCACAACGATAAGCCCTGCTCTGTAATTTTGGCCAATCTAGTCGGGGGGAGATACCACCTCAAATTAATCTTTTTCAGACTTTACAGATGATTTATACATTTAGTTGACTGAGATCGAGAACTTAGGGCCCCTTCCCAATCCTCCACACAAGAGGAAAAGCTCAGGTCTCTCTTCCACTTTAACATATAATCCAACTTAGTTGGATCACAATTTTGTAGATAAGCGGAGTAAATGAAAGATAGGCCCTTTGTTCTGTGGGGGTCCGACAGGAGGAAGACCTGTAAGGGCGGAGGAGGAGAGGATGCCAGAATCAAGGCATGTTGGCATGAAGGTGACTGTAGAAAATGTCTAATCTGTAAGAACTGCAAAAAGGCCCGTCCTAGGTCTGGAGCTCTCAAAGTTAACTCGTCAAAAAAGACCAATTTACCCTTGGGGAGCAAATTGCCCAAATAGAGCACACCCGCCCGACCCCATGTCTCCACGGCCAGAGAGGGAATGTGCAGCTGCATAGCAGAAAGGGAGATCTCCGACATAGGCAAAGCAGTCCAAACCCTCGGTGCTCCCCTCCATCACTCAAGCAAAGCTCTCACAGTGCCCAAAACTGGCGATTTTCGCAGCACACCTAGGGACTCCGCAGCCAGGACCCGACATAAATCTCCATTACTCGAGTAATGGTTTTCAATTTGGATCCAGCCCAGCTGGTCCGGGGAGTTCCACCATGTTTTAGCCTCTTCCAGGATCACCGCCTTGTGATACAATTTTAGATCAGGTACACCCATTTCCCCCTTTCTTAGTGGAAGGTACATTACATTTCTAGATACTCTGGGCTTTTTCCTCACCCAAATGTAGGTATTGACTAAAGATTGAAGTTTTGTGAGTAGATTATTGGGGATGGCGAGTGGGATACAGCGGAAAGAAGTACAAAAGTTTGGGCAGTAAAATCATCCTGAAGGCCTGAATCCTGGCTATCCAGGACAATTCCTGAACAGGGTGGCCCTCCAGACCCCGCTGGAGTGCTTTGCGGAGGGATTCCATATTAGTGGTCACGATCAAGGAGGAGGAGCATAAGGTAATTTCCAAATAGGGAATACCATCTGCACACCATTGGAACGGTAAGGAGGACATTAGCCGAGTTGAAAGGCCCGGAGGCACTTGTATCGGGTAGATCACTGATTTAGTAGCATTGAGATTGTAATACGAAATCTGGGCAAAGGAGGTGAGGATAGATATAACTGCCAGAAATGACACTACTAGATTGGTGCAGGAAATGATAATATCATCGACATAAAGGCCTATTTTATGATCTCTGTTACCAACCAGTATGCCAGAAACAAGAAGGTCTGCCCGGATAGAGGCATCCAACGGCTCCACAACTAAGGCAAAAACCACCGGGGAGAGCTGACATCCCTGCCGTGTGCCGTTAGTTATGGCAAAACCTCTGGACATGAAGCCGGAGGAGAGATCCCTAGCATTGGGGTTGGAGTACAAACTAAGTACCGCCGACAGGATCGGACCCGCAAAGCCGAACCTCCGCAGCACCGCCTGGAGGTATCCCCAGTGCTCCCTATCAAACGCTTTTTCCGCATCTAGGGACAGGAGTGCACTGGGGCCCCCCCTCGTCTCTGCCACATCTATAAGGTCCACCATGCTCCGGGAACCATCCTTTGCCTGCCTCCCCGCCACAAACCCCACCTGGTCCGGATGAACCAGCAGAGGGAGGAAATGAGAAATCCTATTGGGCAAGATTTTAGAAAAGATTTTTAAATCACAATTTAGAAGTGATATTGGTCTGTAGTTTGTCGGGGAGTCAGTGGGCTTTCCAGGTTTTGGGATTGTGGTAATAGTAGCCTCTAAGGAAGATGGTGAGATAGTGCCACTGATGACAGTCCACTGATGAAAAGTACGAAGAAGATAAGGGACCAGCTGGACAGCGAAGGATTTATAATACAAGTTTGGGAAGCCATCCGGTCCTGGTGCAGAAAAAGTTTTGGTAGAAGTTATAACTTTAGATACCTCCGAAAACGAGAAGGGCGAGTTCAGCTCAGCCAAGTAGTCCGCCGATAAGGACGGGAGTTGTAACTTGTTTAGAAAGTGCTCAATGGAAGTCGGGTCCGGCTGCAGAGTGTCCCTGTCATCTCTTAGATTATAGAGAGCTAAATAATATTGTGCACAGATATCCGCAATTTCAGCAGGACTTCTCACAGTCCTACCATCAGCAGCTTTCATAGAATCGATCATCATGTATGCCGCACGTTTTTTAATTCTCTGAGCCAAAACAGCCCCAGCTCTATCACCTGCCGCATAATAAGTAGTTTTAAGACATCTCAGCCCCCTTTCATATTGAGTCAGCATCAATGTTCTTAGCTGTTGACGGATCTGAAAGATCTGAGAGGCAAGGTGAGGCGCAGGGTTCGATTTATTAAGAGCCTCCAGTTGAGTCAACTGGAGAATCGGACTCGACCGGAGTTTGTCCTGAGCTCTTTTTAATTGAGAGGATTTCTGGATGAAGAGGCCCCGCATTACCGCCTTGTGCGACTCCCAAAGCGTCTCCTCGGAGACCTCTCCATTATCATTCAATTTAAAGTAGTCGGTCAAGTTTTGAGCCACCGACGTTAAGATATTCTGGTCGGACAAGAGACTCGTATTGAGTCTCCAAGGATGTAATGGGCTTCTCCTGCCTTCGAGACCAACCTCCAACGATGCCGGCGCATGATCCGACCATGTAATCAGACCCATCTCCACACAGGCACAGGCCGCCAACATGTCATCATCCACCAGAAAGTAATCAATTCTAGAGTACGACCAGTGCCTGTGGGAGTAGGAAGAGTAGTCTCGTTCGGATGCATGTAAATAACGCCATACATCATGGAGGCGGAACTCCTGACACAGCGGGCCCAGCTCTCTTCCCCCGCGTAAGGCGGGGGAAGAGCAGTCTAGCTGGCGATCTGGCACAATGTTAAAATCTCCACAAATAATGCTTAAACCCTGCGCCTCTTTCCCCACGGATTCAAAAAAGGATCTTAGAAATTTAATTTGGGCTTCGTTTGGGGCGTACACCGTGGCCAAGGTCAGGGTCATTCCTCCCACAGAACAAATCAAGATTATAAAACGGCCTGCTGGGTCTGGTACCGCTCTGATCAGTTGAAATTGTATAGAATTTCTGACGATGATACAAACACCTGCTTTTTTAGTTGAGTGATTAGCGAAAAAGATATGAGGGTAGTTTTTGTGGTGGAGTCTCTTATTATCTCCCTCCAAAAGATGGGTTTCCTGGACACATAGAATGTCCGCTTTGGTACGTCGGGCCTCCTTCCACAAAAATGACCGTTTTATTGGGGAATTTAGCCCTTTAACATTAAGTATAACTATTCTTATACTCATCATGAAATCACGTTGTGACACTTATGCAAGATTGAAGCACTGCTTAACTAGAATGTCAGAAAACAAGGAAAGGGTAAAAGGAAGGGGGTGGGAAGGGCTAGGGAAAAGGGAAACTGAGTCAAAGGAAAACACAAAGAGAGACTAGACATAGGGCAAACAAATAAAACAGCAATGTAAACTTCAAACTGGATGGAACCTGTCCCCTGTGGGGGATCAACGACCCTCGACCTCACAAAGTGCGGCTGAGAGCCCGACCGAATCAGATGCCGTATCGGTCTAAAAAAGAAATTTGGGGGGTGTGTCCTGGCCATGGAGGGAGACGGTCACTAGTCTGTGAGCTCTGTCCCCTCGGCCCTTTCCAAGCCTGAAAATAGCCTCCCAGCCCGGATGAAACCCACCATATGTCGGTGAGAAGGAAGGGCACCCGCCGAGCATTGACCCCAGGCCCCCCTGGCCCGAATCCTGCACATATTACCTGGTATTTAAGGAGTTCTTCTGGGCCTCCCCAGGACGCAGCAAGCCCTAAAATGGCGGATCCCGCTCCCCTGTCCGCTGGAATGGCGCCAAGCACAGGGAAGAGCTTGCGCGCTCCAGCTGCTTCAGATATGGCAGCGGCAACCCCCTGTCTCCCTCACAGTGGAGGTCCCGTTGCCGACAAGAGGGAGGTGGCGGAGGCTCTTACAAGGAGCCCGGTAAACGGAGGAGGAGGTCCACAGGGCGACTCACCGGGAGCTCACAGACCCACACCAGCGGCAGTGAACGCAGAGGAGATGGTGGAGACTGATGGCGGTCGGGAGTCAGAGACACTGGAGGTAGCGGTAAGCAAGGGGAGCCGACCTAAAGACCCGCAGCCACAGCAGATCCAAGCTCCCAGCCCTGTTGTGACTCCTAATATTATTACACCCACATATACTGATATGTCTGGACTGCAATACCAGGGATGGCCATACTATCCAGGGGCACAGACATGGCAACAGATCCCTTCTGCAATGGGTCCCAGTGGTAACACAGGGGACTCCCAACACTTCCTTATTCAAAGGGGACCCCATTATGGACATCAGATGGGCGGAATGAACCTGCATCCTATGGGCCAGCCTATGGGTCAACCTGAGGTGCCTCAGGACGCAGCCGCATTAAGTGGAGATGCTTGGGACACATTTAAGGCTCGCATACTTAACATCCCCACAAGAGAGGAACTGGCAGATTTTGTCGCCAAGATGGAGGCTTCCATCATGGCAATGACCAATGAACTCAGGGGAGAGGTTCGGGGAGTGACTGACAGAATGTGTCAATCTGATGCCAAGGTCGAGGCTTTGACTGACCGAATCAAGAAACTGGAGGACACTGTGATGCTCCAATGTTCTCAGCAGGAGAGCTTCCTAGACTCTCTGGAAGACATTGAAAACCGTGAAAGGAGACAAAATATAAGAGTTCGGGGGCTTCCTGAGTCAGTCACCCCTAATGAACTGGGGAAAACGTTGCAGAGCCTGTTCAATTCTGTCAGAAAGACTCCGGCAGACTTGGCCATAGAATTTGATAGGGCCCATAGGTCTCTTGGTCCGCCTCCGGCAGAGGGGGCACTACCACGTGATGTCATATGTCGACTACACAAATATCGAATGAAGGACGACATCCTTTAATAAGGCAAGGAGGTGTGAAGAGATCATATTCCAAGGATATAATATACAGCTGATGGCGGATCTGTCCAGGAGAACTCTCCAGAAGCGAAGAGCCTTGAGACCTCTTCTAGACCTCCTTAGAGAACATCAACTGGCGTACTCTTGGGGTTACCCCTTTCGTCTGCAGGTGCGACAGGGAAACAGTTCAGCATATCTGACTCATCCAAGGGAACTCCAAGGATTCCTACAGGCTCTGGACATTCCAGATCCAGGCCTTCTGTTTCCCGATTGGCCGTCGTCACCGCCTGACAACTCATTTTTTCCAGCCCCACACCCTGGACGGGCTCCTCGCCGCAGACGGAACGGAAGGGCCAGAAACCGTAGAAGGAGGAGACCCAGCGACGTTGATCAGGAAGATGAGGGGTGACTTTTTGATTTGTTTGTAGTCCAACCTTTTACCATCCAATGAATAATATAATTGGATGCTCTTCCGAGAATTTATAATGTTTTCAAGTTCTTCCTTAATATCTATATTGTAGAAAAGGGATATCCCTCTATGCCGAAGATAACGAAATGTAACGAGCTATACAATGTGCTTTCCCTTTTCCTTCCCTTCCCCCTATACACCCTTCCCCTTCCACCTCCCTCTTCCTATCCCCCCCCCCTCCCCCCCCATACCCCCTTCCTTCATACATTTATCCTATTCCCCTTCCTATTGCCCTTACCCACCCAAACCTTATAGGGGAACCACCATATTCTTCCCGTTGTTCTTTATCTTAACGGCTCGTTTAATAGTAAGAAATCTTGTTAAGTAATCTCACGATATTCATGTCTTTTCCCTTCTTGATATGTTTAATCTTTCCAGCTGGTGATAAGTAGATGTGCTTATTGCCATAATTTCGGGTGATGGACCGGGGGGACTTTATCTCTAGGTCTATATTAGCATACATTGCAGATAGTTCTATAAACTCCGACATAGACTCTTATAACGGGTCTAGAGTTCACACCCTCTCTCACCTGGAAAGGTAACTCCCCACGGGGACATCGTATTCTTCTCTTGGATACGATACTTATAGTTAAGAATTTACCCCATAACCTTGTAAGTGTTATATCTACTCCGTCCAGGGGTATTTTCCCTCTCTTTCTCCTTTCACTTACTTCTTACCCCCCCCCCCTTTTCTTTTTTTTTTTCTCCTCTTTAAAGGACATAGTAACTGGAGTCCTGAGGTTGTGACGGCCCTCTGAAAACGGGATGATGGGGTCTCTGAAAATTGGGTCCCTAAATGTCAGGGGCTTTAATACACCCCAGAAGCGTCAACAAGTCACATATGACATGCATAAAAGGGGCATTCAAGTGTTATTCCTCCAGGAGACACATTTTAAAGAAGGCCATGTTCCTTCCATGGGAGAGAAATACTACACTGATTGGATTCATAGCACTAACCTTGAAGCTAGAGCTAAAGGGGTGTCGATTGCCTTTCATCGGGGGCTACCATACACGCTGCTAGATTCAATAACTGACTCGGGAGGACGCTATGTCTTCCTCAAACTAAAAATAGCGGGCAACCTTGCGACCTTAGCAAACTGGTACCTTCCTAACAGGGAGCAGACAAGAGTATGCAGAGCCCTCCTACTAAAACTGGCAGACTTTGCCGAGGGTCAGGTCATAATAGGAGGTGATTTTAATTTTGTCTTTGACCCATCCATAGATTCCACGTCGGGCAAATGGGCGACCCCACCTAAGAGGATGAAGGCTCTCCGGGATCTTCTGTGCAGACTGCAGCTGGTGGATGTATGGAGAATTCTAAATCCTACTGGTAGAGATTATTCCTATTTCTCAGGGGTTCACCAATCATACAGTAGGATCGACCTATTCCTCGTCAGCCACGGGGTTCTCTCTTGGGCACCTGAGGCTACCATTGGCAACATTGTTTTGTCAGACTATAGCCCTATCTTTTTGTCCTTGGAGATCCCGGGGCTGACCAAAAGGGAATGGACTTGGAGGTTGAACGGACACCTCTTAAAGGACACCACCTGTTTGGCTGACTTGAAAGCCGATATAGCAATGTTCACTCAGACACATGCACAGGACCCTACACCTCCACCTATGCAATGGAGGCTCTTAAGTGTCTACTTCGTGGCACTCTAATTAAACACTGAGCCAGATTAAAAAAGCTTAGGTCTGAACAAATTAACAAACTACTACTTAAGATTGGAAGTTTCGAAACTGCCCATAAGAGCTCACGGGATGGGGGGCTGCTGGTGGAGCTGACTACAGCTAGAGTAGAGCTACGCAACCTCTTGGATGTTAGGTTCGAACAATGTAAAGAGAGGAAAAGGGGCTTTTTCTACAAAAAAGCCAACGTAAGTGGGCGACCTCTAGCTAGGTTACTTCATCCTAGGTCTGGGCCCACGTACATACCGTCTATTAAAGATCCATCGGGTGGGCTGGTACATAGAACAGAAGAGATCTCGAAGGTATTCCAGGATTTTTACACTGATCTGTATAGCATACGGAGAAGATTCGATGACATGGATCCAGTAGCATTGACAAATAAATTGCAATCTTACATAGCTAGGGTAGGGATTCCTTCCTTGTCCGAAGAAGACAGGGTGCCCCTCGAGGGGGATGTATCGACGGAGGAACTTATGGAGGTAATAAAAAGTACCTCGACTTCTAAGAGTCCTGGCCCGGACGGCTTCACGCCCATTTTTTACAAAATTCTGCTCTGTGATTTGCTGCCTCACTTACTCTCTTCCTTCAGAGCCATTCTAGAGGGAGACACCTTCCCTCCGCAAGCCTTGGAGGCACACATTTGTGTGTTACCTAAGCCGAACAAGGACCCACGTGAGGCAGCGAGTTACAGACCTATATCACTCATCAACGTGGACGTTAAGCTGTTTGCAAAAATCTTGGCTGATTATCTTCGAAACTTCCGTCCATCGTCCACCTCGATCAGGTGGGCTTTGTTAAAGGCGGAGAGGCGCGGGACAACATACTTAGATCCTGTCTACTCATTGAAAAGGCTAAGGTGTGGAAGTCTCCTCTATGTCTGCTTTCTATCGACGCAGAGAAGGCCTTTGACAGGGTCCATTGGGAATTCCTGAAAGAGGCCCTGGTCCATATTGGCCTGGGCACCAGATTCATGAACGGGATTTATTCCCTTTATTCTTGTCCTTCTGCTAGGGTCCGCATTAACGGGGTTTATCAGGAACGTTTCGTGTGAAGAACGGAACAAGACAGGGATGCCCACTCTCTCCCTTGCTGTATGTTGTAGTGATGGAACACCTGGCAAAATTTATAAGAGACAATCGCGACATCCACGGGTTGGTGGTGGGAGATGTTCATCACAAGACTGCACTTTTTGCAGATGATGTATTATTATATGTAACACAACCATCCGTGACCTTTCCCCACTTATTACGGGAATTTGAAATATTTGGTGCCCTCAGCAATTTTAAGGTCAATTATTCCAAAACAGAGGCGTTGAACGTCTCCTTGCCACCGGCCGAAGTGGCTTCAGCGGCTAGGGATTTTCCCTTTCGGTGGAAGGCAGACCACATCGTTTATTTGGGAGTGAGTCTCCCGGCTGACATGTCAAAAATGTTCCAATTGAATCATCAGGTCATTCTAAATAAGGTGGGGACCCTATTAGAGACCTACAGACCCCTGAGGTTGTCATGGCTGGGCAGGATCCATGTCATGGGAATGGATATTCTCCCGAGGTTCCTCTATGTTTTTCAGGCAGTACCCATATGGCCTGATGGCACATTCTTTCGCACCCTCAAAGCAGCGATCATACGTTTCATTTGGAACGGCAAAAAGTCACGGGTAAGCTTGAGGAACTTGGCTGCTCCTAGGGAACAGGGGGGGGCAGGTCTCCCGGATATTTGAAGATACTGCCTGGCAGCCATTCTGGTCCGCCTTATAGATTGGCATTTTAAATCAAAATCCAAACAGTGGGTACAGGTAGAACAAGAGGGCATCTCAGTACCCCTCCATTATTTGCAGTGGATCTCCAAAGGAGCTTTGACCTCCTTGGGTCCCTTTCCTAGCTTTACGACTGAAACGCTTAGAGCATGGAAAGTAGCGAGGAAAGACTCGAGGGAGGCACAGTATGACAGTTCTTTGACCCCAGTTTTCCACAACCCGGCCTTTGCCCCGGGGATGTCCAACCGGACTTTCATGGGATGGAATGAAGCAGATGATACCAGAGTTGGACAGGTCCTACTTAGGGGTGAGTTTCCTCACCTCGAGACGCTTCAGGCAGCTGCACCACAAGTCAAACTTAAATGGTGGGAGTACTTACAACTGAGGTCCTTTATAGGATCCCTTGTGATTCAGAAGGCTCCAACATTATCTCTCTCCCGGATGGAAGAGGTTTTTGTGGCTGACGAGGCACCATCGAGAGGAATTTCGACTATTCACGGGATTATGTCCAGGTCTGGAGCTGCTGAGAACACGGGATATAGGAGGGCATGGGAAGAAGAATTGGGTAGGGCGATGTCTAATCTGGAGTGGGAAAAGAGTTTCCTCATGGCGTACAAGTTGGCAGGCTCATGTGATGCCATGGAAAAAAGCCTCAAGTTACGTTACAGGTGGTACCTTACCCCAGACAGGCTGCATAGGTTTTCCCCAGACACTTCTCCCATGTGTTGGAGGTGCAGCAGTGAGACAGGCACTATGCTGCACATATGGTGGAGCTGCTCATTGATCCAGGAATTTTGGGTTAAAGTATTTCGGAATTACAATCTGGTCACAGGGAAAAACCTGGTTGGCACACCTGAAATGGCCCTGCTCTCTCTGCTCCCTGGCTCGTGGAAGGTACAGAGGACAGATATCCTCCGATTTTGCCTAGTCGCAGCACGCAGTGTGGTTCCTCGTCACTGGAGGGAACATGACCCCCCCTCCATCTTAGAATGGTACTCAGAAATGGAGAAGCTCCGTCGGTATGAGGAATTGTCGGCTGACCTTTCCCAAACCCAACGTTCATATATGTCTACCTGGACTGAATGGGTTTTATTCAGAGATTCACCTGACTTTGAGGACCTGTTTACTTGAGAACACCAAGACACATACTTCCGCTCTTCCCTAGGCTCACTTGGGGGATGCTACGCCTCGCTTCGCCTTCTTTTCTCGGTTTCTTTCTTCTCCTATTCCTACTACGGTATATTCTCTCTTTATTCATCTCTCCTCGCTCTTCTATTTCTTCAAATCCCTGCTTTACTAAGGGCTATAACCCTGGACGAATATAGACACGCTATTACCCGAACCAATAAATGCTTAGATACAAATACTTAAGGTCGATCTATGTTGTTTGGTACAAGATATAACCCTCCCTGGCGGGAACTGGAGGAGGGTAACACATAGTGTTTATTGAATTGAACAAGAGAAACGGTCTTGACCCTAATTTTGCTCAAAAATATTATATTCTGCAATATTGATTAATTTGGATGATATCATTTCTCTTGAATATTATATCGTGCCACTTTTCTTTTCAAATTGTGATGCTCAATATGTAAAATTTTTGCAATACCTTAATAAAGTTATATTTACCTAAAAAAGAAATTTGGCTCAGAGTGGATCGGGT
The DNA here is from genome assembly GCA_033576535.1 of Allobates femoralis. Classification (NCBI taxonomy): domain Eukaryota; kingdom Metazoa; phylum Chordata; class Amphibia; order Anura; family Aromobatidae; genus Allobates; species Allobates femoralis. Next base: position 157,256,298 of record JARQOC010000001.1, read on the forward strand.
GAAACACCGACATAGACAAATCCACTACGGAGCCCCAAGAGCTAAATCATGACAAGGCTCTAGATGAATCCATATTCCGGGCTTCAGCCTCAAGAGTCTTTTTCGTGGGAGTCCAGACTATTATCCTTGCGCTTGTCGGCTCGGGGAGATGCTGAGTTGCTAGAACGATGGAGATTCCATTCTTTGATAGCTTTACTTAGCCTGGTTGGAGAAGTGAATGATTGTCTGGCCCCTTTGTAACGAAAGTTAATCTGCAGAGGAGAACCCCAGTTGTAAAATATGCCTCTGTCCCTCAATATGCGACAGTAAGGAGCAAATTCTCGCCTTCTGGCTAAAGTACAAGTCTGGGTAGACAGCCAGGTTCTCAAAGGCAGCAGACAGATGTGGCCTATTTCTCATGGCCAGCAATAACTGATCCCTCACTTTAGGAAATGTGAAAGATACCAGGATATCTCTAGGAGTATCGTTCCCTATATGTAGGGGCTTGGGCAGTCTATAAACTTTATCCAACGACAAATCAGCCTCAGAAGCCTCAGGCAACACATTATGTCAGAAATCAAGAACTATAGCCTGAATATTCTCCTGTTCTCCGGACTCTGCCATCTCTCTGATCTTCACATTCCCTCTGCGTGTTTTATCCTCCAAATCCCATAGCTTGGCTTTTAGGGAACGCACTTCAGTGTCCATGATGGTATAGTCATCAGCTAATTGATTATGTGCTGATGCATACTCTGTCATTTTGCTCTCTAGGTGTCCTGTTCTTTCCCCCAATGCAGCCATATCCTCTCTGAGCTCCTGGAGCAGGCCTCTCATGTCCTCCTGCATGGATCTCCTCAGTGATCCCAGGAGACTTCTCAGACAGCCCTGGATTACAGTGGCATCCTCCTCTCCCTGATCTACCTCTCCCTCTGTGCTGCGGGGAGAGCGCGATGCGCGGGGAGAATGTCCCACCTTCTCTGCTGCCTGCGCCATCTTGGCTGAGAGCGCAGGCTGTTTCTCTGAGGAGAAAAAGTCTATTACCGATTGTCCTGTGTCCCGGTGGCGGGAGGAGGCTCTTGGCATCTCTGGGTGACAGTGCGGAACTAGACGCTGCAGTAGGGAGGCACAGAAGCCCGGGGAAGGTCGGTAAGTGCCGCTGGAAGAGCCAAGTCAGAGGAGCTCTTGCACTATGCGTCCTGCTGCATCGGCTGCAGGACATGCCCCCTCCCAAACACACTTTTCATCTCACGGAAGTCACTGAGGGTGTCTCTTCCTCCATCTCCTCCTGGTCCCTCAGCCGAGAGACCTAAGGCCCAAAAAAAGACCTCGGTGCGAAGACCTCCTTGATTCCCCTAGAGGTGAATTTATCCCCTCCCTGGTAACCTCCCACCCTCTACTAATGTGGGAGTGCTGGGAATGGGTCCCACCCACCATCCTAGGGTCCACCTGCAGCTGGGATATCTACACCTCTTTTACGGGTGTAATACGCCTCGGTGACGCCTGTATTTGCGGGGCGCCACATACCCCCCTGATGGAATATACTCGTCCGTGAGTATCTGTACTTGTTACCGGGAAGTGAAAAACATTTTCTTTTATATTCAACATCAACGGGTAAACTATATACAATCAAGCATATTTAGATTTCTTCCTATTGCTAGGAGGCACTTTTCCTTAAACATTACACATATGTAGACACTGCAGTAGCTAGTATTATAGACCCCACGGTCCTCGGGTCACATGTTGGCAAAGTTGTTACACTCCGGCTTCAGTATATCTCTGCATAAAAAGACATTGTCTAACTTGGCCCAACGGGGACCAGTACTAACTACGCGGGCCCAGCGGTAATGTATTGTCCCGCACAGTCCAGTGTGAATTATCACTGCTGGACCGCTGCTCACACAGCACACATTATTAACCAGGGCAATAAAAGTTCAAAATAAAAGTCTCTGATTCTTCAGATCAAAATATACGGGAAGATGCTCTTCATTCAGGGATTTGCAAAAATGGAAAGCAAAAATAAAGGGGCATGGTTACTGGAAAAGGGGCTATGTACAGTGCAATGTCTCAACTTTGGGAGTCTATTGCTGGCGGGAAATTCTTATGGCGAACCAGCCTACTGGGCCGGGGTAAAGCTCAAAAGTGACCTGCTCACCTCGGTATAAGTCTCTGTCCGGGTGTCCTCACCGCAGGTAAGATTCTATATCGTGTCTGGCGAAAAATACATCGTCCTGAAGTCCTGGTTCTCTAAGAAATCCCCGTCCTTCGTCCTGGTACACAGAGACGACGGTTCCTTGGCGGCGTAGTTCTACTGGAAGAGGGGGATGCAATCTCGCCACGTCCCATAGTCGTCTTGTTGCCTGTTCTCTCTGGAACCATTCCTCTCGGCATCGTGGAGGTGGTGAGTTGCCAGTTGGGACTCTGGAGTTCACTCTCGTCTCTGCTGAGCTCACTATGGCAGGGGTTCCTTGCTGCTGCCGCTGCCATGCGGTCCACCACGCAGCTTCTGGGTGCTCCCTCCCGTGCCTCCTTCGATGTCCTCCGGCTCCTCGTAGTCTGTCTCGTCATCCTGTGCTTCGACGATGACATCTGGGTCAGTAGGGAACGTCCGCGCTGCCTCCAGCCGGAGGTAGCTGCTGGTACGGGATGGTGATGTTGCCGGGGGTTCAGTCTGGACTCCCGTGTCCCGGTTCTGGACGGTTGGTGGTACGGGTGGTAACGAGGCACGGTACTCCACAACTGCCTGTTCTGCTACCGCTGCCTCTCGCGCTTCGCAGCCTTCTCTCATTAACGACAGTTCAAAGGCCCACTCCGCGCTCCACCTTCTGCACACCCACGTCAGGGCTTCTTCCATGTCCTGGCGGAGCCGTCCAAACGCGTCCCTCCAGTAGTCAGCATCCCCCTCTAGAGTTAAGAGGGACGCTGCTGCCGGATCGCCTTGTGCGGCTCTGGCTTGCTCCTCGACCTTGCGCAGCATGTCTCTCCAACAGGGTGCCGCCATGCTGCCGGGTACAAAGGAGCCTTAGTTGTTTTGTTCTTCTGTTCCGGTTTGTCTCTTTATTGGCAGCCACTCCCGGAGAACTTCCTGTGGGCTGCCCCCCTGATTGATAGCAATCGGGGCGGCCACACTTTTTGGTGCCTCCGTCTTGGCCCTCCTTCTTCTAGGGTCTGAGGCACACCCCCAGGCCTGCGCATGGCGTTTAGTACATGGCTACGGCGCCATCTTGGTTCCTCCTGCAGTAATGGCAGGAATCCATTTTTGGCTCCAAGCAATGGCGGAAAAAGTTCGTTTTAAAGCACAAGTCCAAGGCGCACAGTACACGGTAAAACCGGGCACGAGATCCTGTTTGTGACGCCAGAAAGATATGTCGAGCCCCAGCTGTAGACCTCCAGTTCTGTGTACTGATCCAGCCCGGGGCTGTCAGGTTCATCCCTGACAGCCCCGGACCGGACCTGACCGCACTGTGAAGCCGGCCTAAATTGTTATTAATCCCCCTTGTCTGTTAAGATCCTCTTAATAAGTAACTATTTTCACTCTCTATATGGGCTATGGATCATTTCTTTCTTTGTTTTTCTATCATTTTAGCGATTGCCCAGTAATCCACAACCTGAAGTGTTACTATCTACCGTTATGGTGGAAGTAAGATATTAGCTGCTGATGGTGATGCTAATTAATCTTTATTGATTAAGCAGACTTTCTTATTATCAAAGTTAGAGGGCTATACTGTGTAGGGTTCTGCTTCCCACTGGTCATCAAGTTTATGTGTCCTTTGTTTTCTTTTTAGAATTATCTCACTTGTTATAATCTTTCTCTTGCTTTTCTCTAATTTGGTTTAAGCTTCTTTCTACGCATTCTTGTACTTTTTTGTACTGCTCTTGGCACTTGGTGTCCCAATCAGCATCAGGTGAACTGGTTTCAGGAACGACTATTCCCATCTCTAGATCAATTGGTAGTTTCCCAGGTCTCGCTCTTATCAAGTACGCTGGCGTGCATTTGGTGGAACTTACTGGGATGTTGTTGTACATGTCCACTAAGTCAGGCAACTTCTCCGGCCACATGCTTCTTTCTTCCAAGGGCAAGGTTTTCAACAGGTCTATGACCACTTGGTTCATTTTCTCACACATGCCATTGGTTAATGGGTGCTACGGTGTGGTTCAGATTTTCTTACACCTATACAAGTTGCTAAACTCCTGGAACAATTTAGCTTCGAACGCAGGACCTTGATCCGTCAACACCTGCTCTGGGTACCCATGTGGTCTACATAAGTAGGCTTGAAAGGTTCTCGCTATGGTTCTTGCTGTCAACTCCTTTACAGGCACTACCACCAGAAACCGAGAACAGTGGTCCACCATAGTGAGGGCATATGTATAGCCTGACCTGCTGGGTGTCAACTTCACATGATGCAAGGCTACAAGTTCCAGTGGCTGCTTGGTGACAGTTGGCTGTAGTGGAGCTCTCTGACTGTCACGGTTTTTTCTCCTTAGGTTGCATGGGCCACATGCCACAGTTTCTGCACCAGTTCTCAATGGTGGGTCTCATGTCAACCCAAAAGAATCTCTCGCGTAACAGTACCTCAAGCTTCTTCTACCCAAAGTGTCCTGCTCCGTCGTGATACACTTCTAGCACCATCTGAACATCTCTGTTCGGTACCACTATCTGCTACACATCTCATGGGTTCGGGGGATGATGTAACGTCTGCGCACAGCCTACCCCTGTAGATAAACAACCTAGTCTTTTCCTTCCATAGGTGCTGCGCCTCAAGTGGTGCACCTTGGCTAAGACGTGAGTCCGGTTGGGTTAACAGCTCTTTAACTAGGTGAACAGCCGGATTGCTGTCTTGCTTTTCTCCCACCCGTGGTGAGGTAACGGATTCAGCGTGGCCTCTTGGTGCTTGTCTTTAGTACCTTGGTTACACTGGGATACACTGTTGTCGTGAAAAGCCAGCACCTCTATCTCTTCTAGCTCATCTGAGTCTTCTTCTGCATCTGGTAAGTGGGGCATTCTTGACAGTGCATCAGCATTGGTGTTCTGCTTGTCACCTGGGTGTATGTAATTTTATGAAATTGTAAATTAATATCTTTAATAAATTGAATAGCATCAAATTAAAAGTCTGAATTGTTTGCGCCCACCACTCCATACCTTCTGATTCTGGGGAGGGTGGATGAGGTTCTTTTTGGTGGGATTTTAGGTTGTGTATATTGGTGTTCTTGCGGCCTGCCCAGTATTTGATGGTGAAGTCATAGTTTGACAACCGGGCCATCCATCGCTGCTCCAGTGCACCTAGCTTTGCAGAGTCCAAGTGAGTAAGTGGGTTGTTATCCATAAAGATGGTAAACTTCGCAGCCGCCAGGTAGTGCTTAAATCGTTCGGTGACGGCCCAGACTAAGGCAAGGAATTCCAACTTGAACGAGCTGTAGTTTTTTGACTTTCTCTCTGTAGGACAGAGCTTCCTGCTTGCATAGGCAATTACACGTTCTTTGCCCTTCTGCACCTGCGACAACACAGCTCCCAATCCCACGTTACTGGCATCTGTGTACAGCACAAACAGTAAATTATAGACTTCTTTACCGGTCAGGGCCCACTTCATTTGCCTTAAGGAGTCTTCTTCTTTTTCACCCCATTCAAATGGAGGGCAAGAGGTCTTGCTCTTCTTGGTCTGGCCTACCAGGAGATCTTGCAAAGGCACCGCCATTTTTGTAAAGCACTTCATGAACCTCCTGTAGTATCCTACCAGCCCCAAGAACTGACGTACCTCTCTGACCGTCATTGGTCTCGGCCAGTCTCTGATAGCGGTGACCTTCTCAGGGTTTGTTGCCACACCTTCTGCACTGACCACATGCCCAAGATACTGAACCTTCAACTTCAGCAAATTACATTTTGATGGCTTCAGTTTCATACAAACTTCAACAATGCTTCAAATACCTCAGCTAGTTGCTCCATATGTTCCTCATATGTCTTGGAATACACAATGACGTCATCAAGATACAGCAGCATGGTCTCGAAGTTTTGGTGCCCCAGGCAACACTCCATCAGCCTTTGGAATGTTCCTTGTGCAGTCCTGGTGCAGTCCGAACGGCATGCTATTGAACTCACACAGACCCATCGGCGTCGTGAACGTGGTCTTCTCCAGATCTTCTTCTGCCACGGAAACCTGCCAATACCCACTGGAAAGATCTAAGGTGGAAAAGTAGCAGCTTTCAGTGCAGCAAGTGATTCCTCAATGCTGGGTAACGGGTAAGCCTTGTGTGTGATGCGGTTTATCTGTCTATAGTCAACACACATCCTCATTGTGCTATCTTTCTTTCTTACTAGGACAAGTGGAGCTGCCCAGGGGATACAACTATCTCTAATAACCCCAGCCTTCTTCATTTCAAGTAACATGTCTTTGGCACGCTGATAGTGAGCTGGTGGTACTGGCCTGTATCTCTGTTTTATAGGTGGATGGTCTCCTGTGGGTATGTGATGGTGTACTCTTTTTATCTGCCCAAAGTCTAATGGATGCTTACTAAAGACCCGTTCGTATTCCTGCACTACCCTATAAACTCTGTGCTTTTGGTGAGAAGGGGTGGAATCAGTGCCGACATGCAGCTTCTGACACCAGTCCTCCAGCTGTCTCTTGGACCTGTTGTCCTGCGCCTGATTGGACGGGGTCAAGGGTTCCACTGCCTGGATTGAGTGGTTGTTGACAGTGAACAGCTTGGCAACGGTAGCATATCTGGGCAGTTTGACCTCCTGCTCTCTGCAGTTTAAAACTCATACAGGTACTCTCCCCTTGCACACATCGACTACCCCCTGGCTGTCAGGACTGTGGGCCTACTATCTGAGTACATGGGCTCTGCCATTGCCTGGTAATCCTGCCCTCTGAGGCCTATTGCTGCCTGACAGCAGATCATCATTTCACTTCTTGGGGGCAACACAATGAGGAATGGGTCACTTACCCGTACACTGCTGATTTCCCCACCGGACAACTCTACCTGTTGTCTCTGCAGGAGGGCCTTGATCTCTTCTGTAGGACCCTCTGCTGTCCGGTGCTGGCAGTTTCTGCAACCAGCTGGAGCAAGAAAAGAACCTTGCCTAGACAATTTCCAATAACATTAGTGCCCAGTATCATCATTGGGTTACTTTCACGACAATCAGTATCCACTACAATAAGTCCTTGGCCCTTCATCTCCACCTTCCCCACCTTTACTGTTACCTCCTTGAACCCTACTTGCAATACCGACTGTCCATTAACAGAATATATAGTAAGGTCTGGATCTGGGAGAGTGAGCTCAGAATCGGCCCAAAATCTTTTGTAAAGGATATGCGGGATTATCATCACCTGCAAGCCAATGTCCAATAGAGCAGATGTGGGAATACCATCTAACACAATAGATAGGACCGGCTGTCCTCACACATATCTATCGCGCCAATTCGATGGGCCTGGTCGACTCATTCCTGGAGGTCGGCCCGCTGCCCCAGGGGTCGCCGGTTTAAAGTACATGACCTAGCAAGGTGACTTGCCTCGTTGCAACGGCGGCAGATGGGCTGTCCTGGTGAGTCGTAGTGGTCATTGGGTCTTCCTCTGGATGAAGGGTTCCTCCTTCTTCAGATCCACAGGACGTCCTCAGGGCTGTCGGCCAACTGGATTCTTTCTGACGACTTGGGTTTCTGCTGAAGTTGCATGGCCTTTAAGAGCATAGCCACATCCCTTGTCAGCTGCTGCATCTGGGAGCGCAAGTCATCAGAGGCACCAGGTGTGTCTGTCCACAGTCTGTCCACTGGTTTCTGCTGTGGTTAAGGAAGGGGGCGCCACCTACGAGAGATAGGTAATGGCTTGCCGCGGCTGAGGTGCAGGGTCTATGGTTACAGAAGCACGCAGCGCACTAATGACTTTGTCCTTCAGGGCTACAAAGTCCAGATCTGGGTTTTGCATGGCCCATAGACGCAGCTGCGTATGATGGACTGGTGAATGTAGCCCCTCAATAAACTGTTCAATCAACATTTAAGGTGTAGTCCCCGATGCTGTCCTATGGCCTTTGCTTGGAGCGGTTGAACCTCATTTTTAGCTCAGCTACAGTACGGGTTTCAAAAGCAGTTTTTAACCTGCCAAATATCTGGGTTACTGTCCTTCTATCTCTGTCCAGCCAGGACTTAAAGAGGACCTGTCACCAAACCAGGCATGGTGATCTAATTACAGCACTGGATGCAGCATGTCTGCTGCATCGAGGCAAGGGGTCCCCCAGCACTTGAGCAGCCCTGTACCCCGAGTAAATACACTTAGAAAACTTACATCGTGCAGCCGTAAAGGAGGTGGCTAGAGGCGGCAGCCAAAGGGCAGATTCACACCCCCTGCATGTGTAATCTGCCCACCGCTGCCAATCATTCTCTCCCTTTTCTGCAGCATAATAGAGAGTCCCCCCCCCCCAGAAATGGCAGTTTAGCCCCGCCCCATGTGATGACGTCATCGCTTATACCCGCCCTGCTCTATGGTTAACATAGAGCAGGGCGGGTATAAGCGATGATGTCACTGCAGGAGGCGGGGCGGCCGGCCTCCTGCTCTGACATCACCTGTTACTCATATTTCATCGGTTTTGGAGAGTTTCTATACCACAAATACAATTGCACCAATAAACTGCTTTTCTTATAGATGCTTTTATTATTCCATCAAAAGTTAAAATGCAGATACAAAGTGCTCACAAACATGATAAAATTCTTAGATTTACATGGATCTGGATAGGAGGACATTAAGGGGTTAAAGTCCTTCTCCTCACACAACAAGACTAAAACATGGTAGTCTTTTCAAAACAAAGATTCTGTGATACAAAGACATGCAAATATTCAGGTTTGAGGGCTATGACCCAAAGTATATAGAAGTTCTAGTTTATAGTCCCTTCTCATTATACCAGCAACTAATCATTTGCTATCTCAAAACCTCCATTGTCCAGACTCACATCACACAATATTTGATTTCATGCTTACCCATGCAAAGTGCCTGTGTGCTTGGATGACCTCTAGGGGACGCCCCAACGCGTTTCCCTGATTGCTTCCTCAGGGGACATTTCCCCGCCCTGCTCTATGTTAACCATAGAGCAGGGCGGGTATAAGCGGTGATGTCACCGCAGGGGGCAGGGGTAAATAGTTATTTCTGGGGGGAAGAAAAAAAAACTATTATTCTGCAGAAGAGGGAGAGAATGATTGGCAGCGGTGGGCAGATTACACATGCAGGGGGTGTGAATCTGCCCTTCGGCTCCAACCTCTAACCACCTCCTTTATGGCTGCACGATGTAAGTTTTCTAAGTGTATTTTCTCGGGGTACAGGGCTGCTCAAGTGCTGGGGGACCCCTTGCCTGGATGCAGTAGACATGCTGCATCCAGTGCTGTAATTAGATCACCATGCCTGGTTTGGTGACAGGTCCTCTTTAACCTCACGCTTGGATGCACCCGTCAGCTGCCCCAGCTAGACAGGCACTTTTTGCTTGTCAGTCATAGAGTACATATCCAGGACATATACAATAAGAAAGAAACCGGGCACTGACCTGCGGTGCGGTGGTGTGTAGCACAGATCCAGAAAGTGGCGTCCTTCTCCAGCAATGCACAGCTAAGATTGAAGATCCATGAAAGTAGTAGAAAGAGGGGCACTCAGGTGGATGAAGTGCAGTTGTAGTGTGGCGCCCCTGCGTACAGGAGGCCACAAAGGGAACTGCAGCCAGGCAGGTAGGACAATTGTTGAACAACAACACCCTCACAGCCCACACAACCCACGCACAGTAGATGGCAGCATCCAGCCCTGAGATTGGAGACTCTAGGCAAGCGAGGGGTGGATTTAGAGGAATGGGTTGGGCACACATGTAGTCAGGTAACTTGACAGTAGAAATAGTGAAGGGGGAGGAGGAAGGAGTCAGTAGGCTCAGGGTGCCGACCAGAAAAGACCAAGAGCAGCAAAGACAGAGACCAGCAGCAGGCTGAGGAACACGGCACAGGCCGAGCTAAGCTGAGTAGGAGAAGGAACCACACGTCCTGGCAAAGTGGGGTGTAAGGAGCGCAGAATCTGTACCGAGCCAGTGTGAGCTGGAGGAGTGAGAAAGCCTATCCAGAGCCAGCACCCCCAGGAGTGTGGAAGGAAGAGAGGGACGGTGATACCCGGGCCCTAGACTTACAGCGAAGAGACCGACTGCAGGCGGAGTAGCCCTCCTATGATACTGAAAGACGCAGAGAGAAAGAGCCTGGTAGAGCCTCACACTTGAGGACTGCTGGAGGCTGGGCTGAGTAGAGTGTCGGCTCTAGAGGGGACCGTAGTTTTACCCGGATCCTCAGACAACACGATGGGGGACCACAGCTACATGTTAGGGTCTCTACCCCAAAGGACAGGCAGCTCAGTGACGAACAGGAGGACCCACAGGGGCCCGAGTCACCGCCATACTGTCTGGCGTCACGACTGACAATCCCCTGTAAATATTCCCCTATTTCATTGTCGAGCTAGGGACCCGGCCCGGACCAGAACCACCCGTGACTTTCCCAGCAGTAACCCGGTCCGGTACCGAGTACCCCTGGTGGTCCTGTAGAAGCGCCAGTCGGCGTGAAATGGTCACCGTCATCCTGCACCTCCTTCTCTCCCTGCTTGTTCACCTCATGGATCTATAATTAATAGAGCTGCAACTTCACTTCATCCACCTGAGTGCCGCTCCTTCTGCTACTTTCATGGATATCCAGGACATTGTGCATCTTTTCTCTAAATTCAGCCAGGGTATCTGGCTCCCCAGCATATGCGGAAACCACGCCGTTCTAGGGACATACGGCAGAGCAAGGGGCATGATCGGTGCTGCAGACTCAGGTGCTGCGGCCACTCCGGCGGTTGAGGTCCCAACCATCGCTTCATTTCGAAATAAGTCTAGGTCTGGGATTGCTGCATCTGAATCCCCTTGCGCCTCCATCCTCGCTCCCCCCTAGTTCATTTTGTGGCACCCCACTAAGAGTGTGTCACAAAAGGGTACTGCACCCCTGAATGAAGGTGTCATATCCTTTGTTCTGGTAATGAGTAGAAGAATCCTGAAGCTCCAACACCACACACATACACCTAGTGATAGGGGACCAATCAGACACCCATTGCTAGGGTAACTGGTCCCGGTGGGAGGAGAGCTAGGTTATATAGTGAGTGGGAAAGCAGCAAGGAGTTAGACCAGGAAGTGAGTGCAGAGAAGCCAGAAAGGAGCTGCACTGGGCCGTGCAGCACAGACAGCAAAGTGAAAGCAACAGATGTAGCAGAGTTGGAGAAGCTACGGAGACGCACTGAGAAAGCTAACTGGGAGGGCACCTCAACCTGGTGACCCAGAAGAGAGAGAGGCCAAAGAATAGAGAGGATAGCCGACTATCTTGGCCCCGTCCACAGAACCCGGAGTAACGGCTCTGAGGTGGTCCAGCAGGCTACATCCCTGAACCACAGAACCCGGAATGGTCGTAAGCTTTACAGGAGCATGACTCACCAGTTACCAACTACTGCAGCTATACCGGGAGCACCCACCATTGAAAGCCAGGAACCGTGAGAGCAAAGCAGGATCCCAACCGAAGGCCCTCAGTGTTCCTAATTGGGTATAACAGAGCAGCGAGGAGAAAGGACAGAACAGTGATGGAGAAAGACACCTCTGGAGCTTCAGAGGGACACTACTGATTGCAAGAACCACCCGGTCCACTGCCTTAGCCGACACCATCGCATACCTTGTAAATTTGCCGAATACTAGAGTAAAGACCCGTTCAGAGTGGGCAATGTGTCCAAGCTTTATTCCATGAACTGTTCTTAATCTAGCTTGCTCCACAGTGACTGCGCTGCCGTACTCCATCTATTTCTACTTCCAACACCCCGGGGATCCCGCTCGTCCTGTAGGGAGCGACTCCATCTTGCTGCCACCCATCACCCCGGGGGTCCAAGCAGCACCGGTGCTATCACCGGAACCTACAGGTGGTGTCACGAACAAAAGACTTTATTTTATTTTATTATTATTTTTCTTTTCCCCTTTTTACATTGACCACCGGGCCCACAGCCTCAGGCACCGCTAACCGTGACCTACAGACCGCGCCTGAGACCTGAGCCCCCTGGCCCAGGTGAGTCAATTTCAGCCAGTCTCTCTCTCTGAGCGCTCTCAGGTATTTCCGGATTGGGCCGCTGTGCTTTGTCGGCTGACATTAGAGCGCAGGGCAGGTCTTATCTTCATGCCCTTTCAGCAGTTATGCCCCCTTCTTCTCGCTCACCATGTGGCGCAGTTATGGCGGCCCAATTGACAGTTTAACACAGTCAATACATGACTTGTTGGTTACAGGTGTGGCGCCCCTGCGACTAGGGTGGCCACATAGGGAACTGCAGCCTGGCAGGAAGAAACACATCCCATACACCACTAGGAGGCAGCACCCAACCCGGAGCCCGGAACTCTAGGCAGGCAAGGGGTGGTGGGTTTAGAGGACAGTGGATGGGAAGCATGTAGGTCAGGTGACAGAAGGTACAAATAGAGGAAGAGGAGGAGGAAGGAGTGAGTAGGTCGCAGTAGGTTGAGAAGCAAAGACCGAGTAGGCCGCAGTAGGCTGAGAAGCAAAGACCGAGTAGGCCAAGGGTGCCAACCAGTCAAGATACAGTAGCCGAGTGACCCAAGCAGAACAGACACCTGAAAGACAGAGACACGTCCCGGTGGGGTTGGGCTAGATGGAGATGCAGAATCCATAGAGTCACAGAAACCATGGAGAGAAAGCTCATCCATAGCCGGCATCCCAGGGGAGTGTGAGGACAGAGACCGGACCAGCAGCACTGGGTCCGAGGAACTCGGCAGCACCGACCAACTACAGGCGGAGTAGTCTTCCCTATTGAAGCTGGAATCACACGGGTCAGAGGGAGCCTGGTAGTGCCTTGCAGGAGAGGGCTATAGCAGGTGAGTGTCGGCTCTGAAGGGGACCGAAGATTCATCCGGTATCCCCAGATTTACTGACGGGGAGCTCCGATTCAAAGTTGGATTTCCCACAACAAGGGTGAAAGGGTAAAAGGTACAGCAGCAACCACGAGGACCCCAAGGGTCCGAGCTGCCGCCGCATAACCCGGGGAGAGAATACAGAGAGTGGGGACAGCCTGAGAAGACACTTAGAAGGAGTGAGGGGTCTCAGAGCGACAGCCTGGTGGCAGTGGGTTCAGCGGAATCGGAGTAAAGTGACTGTAACTTGTGTTAAGAACTGAACTGTACTGACAACTGCTGTTTGGCTTGGAGGAGCTGACAAGTAAACCCGGTGAACCCTGCCTGTGTGTCCGTGTTTGATTCCAGGTAACCTGAACTGCTTAAAAATACCTTTTATCCAGTCAGGAGCAGCCCGACCCGCGGCGGGCTCATCCATCTGGCTGCAGCCCATCCATCCATCCTCCTGGCAGAGACGCGCTGCAGCGGTGGTCCCATTACTGACCACAAACCGTGGATGGCGTCACGACAAACACTTTATCCCCTGTATATATCCCCTTTTACTTGTGTGAACCCGGGACACGGTCCGGACCAGGACTTCCGTAACATCCCCAGCAGCAACCCTGTCCGGTACCGAGTTCCCCGTCCCAGTGGGCTCCACACAGGAATGGGTTCCTGTTCGTGACACCAGAAGCTGACCCGCCCCAGGGCCGTGGGGTTCTTGGTTCCGGGTGTTGATTCATGGGGGATGTCACGGGGAACTGTGCCCAGTCCCGTGGTCCTGGTGGTCGCTAAAAGTCAGTAAAAATAATAAAAATAAAAGTAGTTTGTGACACCACCTACGCTTCCGGTATGGTTACCGGAGCTGCGGGTCAGACCTCCGGGGTGATGGTAGGGCAGCCAGATGGTAACCCTCCCCGTAGGTGGAGCGGGATCCCCGGGGCAGTTGCAGAAGCTTAGAAGTTGCAGGACAGTCTATGAAGGGAGCAGAATCAGGGACCGCAATAACAGTCATACACAGGGTTGATGTTTCCGTACCTTTACTGGTGTTGCAGGTATAGTCCAGGGTACCGTCTCTGATGTTACAGGCCCGGGTGGTCTGGAAGCAGTTCGGGAGCTCCACACCTGGTGAATTATGAGGCCTCCCTGCTGCGCTGTGTCTGCCTTTTGTCCTAGGCTGCCTGGAGCTAGGCCCTGACCCTCTCCTACTGTCTTCACCTGTATGGCAGGTGGCGAGAGCTCTTCTGCAGGTCACCACTGTACTCCCTGCGGTCCCTGAGCTCTGAGAAGCGGCTTTGCATTCAGGTGCTGCAGTGGCCAGGAGATCTGGAGTCTCCCTGGCCTCCAGTCTTTACAGCTGGGCAGTTAGGTCCCTTTCAGTCTCAGACACCGGTGTCCGGGTTTAGCGCTGTTACTCTGGGGTGAACCGATATGGCTCCACTCCCCTGGCAACTACTCTTTGCCTCCGACCCTTACTCTTGGGTCCCTCACGCTGGCAAACAGCTCTCACTGGTACGGGCTTAGCGCAGCTCCGTCACCAGGACGTCTTCACAGTCCTCTATGGAACTGAACTGCTGACTCCACCTCCAGGCCTGAATTTTATAGGGGAACTCGCCTGGACTTGGCTTCTAGAGCTCCCCCTTCAGGTCAGGAGTGGAAGGTGTTGTTTGCAGGATTATCTGATGTGGAGTTCCTTCTCTGCCCCAGGTATATCTGTGGTAACCGAACCCTGGGGTGCCACATTTACACTTGCTCATTAGTAGCTACACCTCATTACCCAGAGACTCTGTAAGAGCTGACCACTGGAGTCAGCAGTTGTGACATTGAGACCACTGGGGCTGCACCTGGTGACTACCAGTTAAGCCTATTTCCACCTCCTGTGGCTATAGCAGATGTGTCGGTGGCCCTCTCATGTTCTCTCCTCCAGGAGGTGATAGGTGGCATGTCCTAGTGGATCCACTCCCTGATGCTCATCCCCATGAGTGTTACATGTGGCCTGCTATTTTTAGACTGGGAATGGTCCAATCACCATGGGATTCCACATGCTGAGAATACCACTCCCCCGCTGTTTACTTTATAATTGAGGGGGGACACACACTGATTTATTTAAATAACTAAAAAAAATGGCAGAGGGTGTCCCACTGGGGACTCCAGAAGGTGAGAGATCCACGGCCTCTTGTCCAGTAGCCACCAACCTGGACTCTGGATCGGAGTCCTGTGAATCAATCCGCCCATCTCTAGTCCCAACCGTCCTGGATACAGTGGGACAGTCCTAGGTTTGGGCCTATGTTCTGCAGTCTCTGGCTTCTGCTGAATGTCCCTAACTGCCACCGCCCCTCTGACATCTCCTACCATGGTAGAAAGAAATGACAAATGGGTGTGGTTTAGTGCAGCCAGAGGTGTGCTCATAATCTGTCAGGTGGCGCTACGTGCGCGGCACAATCTGTTCTGTCAGTGTAAAGGTACCGTTATGGGGACGTCACACGCGTCAATATCGCGTGCAATATTGCTGCTGCACATGACGTTGCAGCGATGTTGATGTGTGTGACAGGGCGCATCAACCAGCGATAGATTGCTGGTCACCAGGTTTTAGAACCTGCTCTAAAACCTGGCGATGATCGCCCGGTGGACACTGAGCATCGCTGTGTGTGACACCGGGAGACGAGTGAGAAGCCAGCTCCCAGCGCCTCTCAGTAAGCGCTGGGAGCTGGTATCCATGGTAAACATCGGATAACTAAGTGCCGCACGGCGCTGGCGCTTAGTTACCCGTTTGTTTACATGGTTACCAGCATTCTCGCTGGTACTGATCACTGGTGAGTCTGCCTGTGTGACAGCTCACCAGCGATCAGCCTTCAATGTCGCCAGCGATAAGATCGCTGGCGACATTGACGCGTGTGACGTCCACATTACACACTGCAATGTTGAAACGATATTCTTAACGATCTCATGGGCGGGGCGGTCGTTAGGACGTCGTTTTGACATCGTTGGTGAGCTGTCAGACATGTAGATATCGTGGACGATGCACCAACTATGCGGCTAGCAGTTATCGTTCACACAACCCAGCGAACGATACTTCTTCATTGCTGAAATCGTTAACGACATTGTTATCGCGGTGTCACACACAACGATGCAGCAGGTTGGCTGATCGTGGATCGTCTGATTTGAGAACATGTTCTCAAATGTGGATTCAGCGATCCAACGATTTATCGTATCCATATCTGTGTCACATGCAACGACGTTCTAACGATGTCGCTTGAACGACTTCAAACTCGTGACGTTTCAGCGATATCGTTTCCGATCTCGTACCGTGTAACGGGGCCTTTAGGAGGTCTGTCAGTCCCATAGACAATGGATAAAGCAGATGTCCCCAGCTGAAAGGGAACTAGCACCATGATTTTTGTGTCTGACCAAATGCTGCCACTTTTTCTAGCTCCCACACTGTATTATTATTAGTAGTAGTATTATTTATTTACAGAGCACCAATCATTCCATGGTGCTGTACATGAAGAAGGGTTACATACAGACAAGTTAAAAATACAATGAACAAAGTGACAGACTGATACAGAGGACAATCCTGCCCTTGCAGGCTTACATTCTACAGGGCAATGAGGAGGGAGACAGTAGGTTGGGTCTGCTCTGGTGGTGGTGGAGTGCCGAATCCAGTGGTGTTGAGGCGGCACAGTGGTCATTGCAGGCTGTAGGCTGTTCTGTAGAGATGAGTTTTTAGGTTCCGCTTGATGGTTCTGAGTGTAGGGGACAGTCGGACGTGATGGGGTGCAGAGTTCCAGAGGGTGGGGGATGCTCGGGCGAAGTCGTGTATTATACAGGATAGATTAAATATACCCATGTGTAATCTATTATATAATCACGAATGGGTTTTTTGCCCCTTTTGAGTCCGCTCACGCTGCGAGTCAGCGTGGTCATGTGGATACGCCCGAAGCATTGGCCGCGCAGCGGGCATGGCGAGTCGCCTCAGCAGCGCGAAGCATTGGCCGCGAAGCGGCCATTGCGAGTCAGAGACTCGCTCTGCTAGAATCCCGATGCATGTGCATCGGGCACCCAGCTAGTAGACAGATAAATGTGTATGTAGAAAACTGTATACATACACATCTATCACACATGGATTTCTATACTTTTACACTGGTTCCGCTCTTCAGCAGGATTCCTGCCTGTGTTTCCTGTATGGAGGTTTCCGTAGTGTAGTGGTTATCACGTTCGCCTAACACGCGAAAGGTCCCCGGTTCGAAACCGGGCGGAAACACGTTTTATCGGTTTTCATATTTATTACATTTTCTTCGGTTTCCATATTATATTACATTTTCTGTGGTTTATTTCTTTACAAGCTATTTGTCATTGTCGTCCTCCATCTCCGGTGTTCAGCCCTTATATTGCTCTGTATAGCGGCGGGTGCTCCCATGGCCGGTGTATGTGATCACATGAGCACACTGTCTGTGCCCGGCACCCCCCCCCGCTCTACTCTACAGGACACCGCCGGCATCACTGCGCCCGAGGATCCAAGAGTTAATGAGCTCCAGTGACGTCACCAAGCTACGTCTTCCGGCTACAACAATGGCTGACTGGTGAGGTGAGCGGCGCGGATGTTGGGGGTTATCCTGCAGTGGGGACGGCTCTATACAGCTGCTCCCTGCACGGAGGACGGCAGAGCTGTCAGCTGCCCGTGATACTGTCTGAGGCTGGGGGGCAACGGGATCTATGGGCTGAAAATGGCACAGAATGGGGGCTCCCACTAACTACAGGTGACAGCGGGGTCCCTGTGTGAATAGAGATCATCATTCACTACTGTGGTCCGGGGTCAGTGGAGCCTGCAGCCCCCATATGTGAGCAGAGCCTGCAGCCCCATAGATGTGAGCAGAGCCTGCAGCCCCCCATAT
This sequence comes from Allobates femoralis, assembly GCA_033576535.1. NCBI lineage: Eukaryota > Metazoa > Chordata > Amphibia > Anura > Aromobatidae > Allobates > Allobates femoralis. The sequence continues at coordinate 157,274,075 of JARQOC010000001.1, forward strand.
GTGACAGGAGCCTCCAGCCCCCCATAGATGTGAGTGGAGCCTCCAGCCCCCCATATATGTGAGTGGAGCCTGCAGCCCCATAGATGTGAGCGGAGCCTCCAGCCCCCCATATATGTGAGTGGAGCCTGCAGCCCCATAGATGTGAGCGGAGCCTCCAGCCCCCCATATATGTGAGTGGAGCCTGCAGCCCCATAGATGTGAGCGGAGCCTCCAGCCCCCCATATATGTGAGTGGAGCCTCCAGCCCCCCATATATGTGAGTGGAGCCTGCAGCTCCATATATGTGAGTGGAGCCTGCAGCCCCATAGATGTGAGCGGAGCCTGCAGCCCCCCATATATGAGAGCGGAGCCTCCTATCCCATAGGTGTGAGCAAATCCTCCAGCCCCGTAGATGTGTGGAGATCCTCCTGTCCCGTGATCAGAGCCTCCAGCCCCATAGATGTGAGCGGAGCCTCCAGCCCCGTAGATGTAAGCGGAGCCTCCAGCCCCCCATATGAGAGCGGAGCCTCCAGCCCCATAGGTGTGAGTGCAGCCTCCATCCTGTAGATGTAAGCGGAGCCTCCAGCCCCCATATGAGAGCGGAGCCTCCAGCCCCATAGATGTGAGTGCAGCCTCCATCCCTGTAGATGTAAGCGGAGCCTCCAGCCCCCCATATGAGAGCGGAGCCTCCTGTCCCATAGGTGTGAGCAGAGCCTCCAGCCCCGTAGATGTGAGCAGAGCCTCCAGCCCCGTAGATGTGAGCAGAGCCTCCAGCCCCGTAGATGTGAGCGGAGCCTCCAGCCCCGTAGATGTGAGCGGAGCCTCCTGTCCCATAGGTGTGAGCAGAGCCTCCAGCCTGTAGATGTGAGCGGAGCCTCCAGCCCCGTAGATGTGAGCGGAGCCTCCTGTCCCATAGGTGTGAGCAGAGCCTCCAGCCCTGTAGATGTGAGCAGAGCCTCCAGCCCCATAGATGTGAGCGGAGCCTCCAGCCCCGTAGATGTGAGCAGAGCCTCCAGCCCCGTAGATGTGAGCAGAGCCTCCAGCCCCGTAGATGTGAGTGGAGTCTCCAGCCCCGTAGATGTGAGTGGAGCCTCCAGCCCGTAGATGTGAGCGGATCCTCCATCCCTGTAGATGTGAGCGGATCCTCCATCCCTGTAGATGTGAGCGGATCCTCCATCCCTGTAGATGTGAGCGGATCCTCCATCCCTGTAGATGTGAGCGGATCCTCCATCCCTGTAGATGTGAGCGGATCCTCCATCCCTGTAGATGTGAGCGGATCCTCCATCCCTGTAGATGTGAGCGGATCCTCCATCCCTGTAGATGTGAGCGGAGCCTCCAGCCCTGTAGATGTGAGCGGAGCCTCCAGCCCCGTAGATGTGAGTGGAGCCTCCAGCCCCGTAGATGTGAGCGGATCCTCCTGTCCCATAGGTGTGAGCAGAGCCTCCAGCCCTGTAGATGTGAGCAGAGCCTCCAGCCCCGTAGATGTGAGCGGAGCCTCCAGCCCCGTAGATGTGAGCGGAGCCTCCAGCCCCGTAGATGTGAGCAGAGCCTCCAGCCCCGTAGATGTGAGCGGAGCCTCCAGCCCCGTAGATGTGAGTGGAGCCTCCAGCCCCGTAGATGTGAGTGGAGCCTCCAGCCCTGTAGATGTGAGCGGAGCCTCCTGTCCCATAGGTGTGAGCAGAGCCTCCAGCCCTGTAGATGTGATGTGAGCAGAGCCTCCAGCCCCGTAGATGTGATGTGAGCAGAGCCTCCAGCCCCATAGATGTGAGCGGAGCCTCCAGCCCCGTAGATGTGAGCGGAGCCTCCAGCCCCGTAGATGTGAGCGGAGCCTCCAGCCCCGTAGATGTGAGCGGATCCTCCATCCCTGTAGATGTGAGCGGAGCCTCCATCCCTGTAGATGTGAGCGGAGCCTCCATCCCTGTAGATGTGAGCGGAGCCTCCATCCCTGTAGATGTGAGCGGTGCCGGTCCTCCATGTGTCACAGCAGCAATCACACGTCCATTAGTGTATAATAACGGAGTTTTGTAAAAATTTCCGTTCTTCCAGCTTCACTGTACAAATAATAAAATAATAGTTACTCCACAGCAAGACATGGAGAGGGCTGCCATGACTTCCTGCACTATTCTGCCATAAATGATGGTCAGTTACTGCCCCATTCCTGGGGGTTTCCATTGCCCCTGGAAGTATTGTCTTCTCTGTCGTGTTCCTCCAGGGCTGAAAAATCCACTTGACCGCTCTGTAAAAGAATAGTATTTCAAATGGATCCCGGGTATTGTAGAGGAGCTGATGTCCGTGTGAACAGAGCCTGCATGTCGGCCTCCTTCACCCACTCAAGTGAATGGGGAAAAAAGCCAAGAAAAACAAGCGATGACGTGTTTATTCTATGGCATTTTACCTGCCAACACTTTGGGTTTTATTTTTTAGCCTTCTTCGTCTCTAAGCCATCGGACACAGTACAAAGTATTTTCACCATTTCTTTGTGTAGAACAAGTTCAAACCAGACATGTGACTCCCTGATGTAGAAGCATCGGCAGAGTGCGGTCATCCATCCCGAAGACGAGTTCAAGGCTTCATTTCACTTTGACCTTGGGTGAAATGGAGCCGTGAAAACCTTGTTTATTGGACTGATTTGCCGCCGGTGAGAATGGGGACGGAGTTTTGGCGTTGTGTACTTGTTGCCATTTTGTAATTATATTGGATGTTCCGTACTGAAGAGTAATAGTGTCTGGCAGTGTTTGTGGCTCACTCTGGTCTTCTCTTCTAGGTTAGACGTAGGCCTCGCCACCATGGCCCGTGCTGACCATTGTATACGGTTGTCAGACAAGTTAAAGAGACAGCGAGAGGCGGGCTTCCTCTGTGACTGCACCATTGTGGTCGGTGACTTCCAGTACAAAGCTCATAGGAATGTGTTGGCTTCGATCAGTGAGTTTTTCAGTGCCCTTTTCCAGGACACCTTGGACTGCAGCATTCTCCTCGACCAAAACGAAGTCACAGCAGCTGCTTTCCAGACTATGCTGGATTTTATTTATAGCGGTGACCTCCATGTAGACAGGTGAGATGCTTGTCATTTACCTTACCTACGAAATTTACAATGTGATGGGTTAATTTAAAAGGAATCTACGGGGTAATAGCATTCTGAACCTGCCCGCCACCTGCATATTAATCCCTGATGCCGGGAGGAAATAATAATAATCTTTATTTATATAGCTCCAACATATATTTATATAGCGTCAATGAACTTTAATCCTCTCTGCAGCATTCCGGTTTCAGTCATGAGGGCGGTGTCGGCGCGGGTTCAGTCACCATCCTGTTTATGGAGAGTGGTGGATGTAACTACACCCCCGCACTGACTGACAACATCCTCTAATGCAGAGCGGCTGTCAATCACTGCAGCGGTCGCGGTTACACCCACTACTCCCCATTCACAGCGCGGTGACTGACCCTGCACCAGCGCCACCCCATGACTGAAACCGGAACGCTGCCGGGGGATTAAAGATCATTTCCTCCCAGCAGTGGGATTTAATGGGCAGGTTCAGAATGCTATTACCTACAGATTAACCCCATATCTGCAGGTTAATGGCATTTTTTTCCATGTGACAGGTTCGATTTACGGGTTTATATATCAAGAATCCTCCACATGAGAATTAAGCAGACCTGTCAGTAGATTTCACAACACAAACTTCAGACTTTACTAAATAGATCTTAGGGTACCTTTACACGCCGCAACCGCGGGAGACATTTTTGATGGCAGTATGTCGCCCTGGAATTATTGCCATCAAATTGCCTCCCACTTGCGGCGTGTAATTGGGGAATTTGGTGGCGATGTCGCCTCGCCACGGTCGCCTGATTTCAGTGCGTGCTCTGAAATCAGGTGACCTTGGCGTGGCGACATATCGCCGCCAAATTCCCCAATTACACGCCGCAATTGGGAGGCAATTTGACACCGATAATTCCAGGGCGACATACCGCCGTCAAAAATGTCTCCCGCTGTTGCGGCGTGTAAAGGTACCCTTAGACCTGGTGAGGCTGGTGTACGTTTTTTTGTAAATCCATATCATATTGGCTGCGTAGACCTTTATGAAAAGTTTAACTCCATCTGCACCCACCAAGCCTTATTGACAGCCCCTCAGTGTCAACCACCTGGTGCGAAGATCTCACACTGCTTAGTAGAAGCTGATCTCACACTGCTCAATAAGGCAGGGTGAGTGGAGAATAAACACACTTTGCCTTACAAGATAGTTCATTCTACAGTAAGACTTCTAAAATGTCTGGACTATATAGCCTATCTGAACAGGCTCGGCACTTAGGATATGGGTGCTTAGGTAAGATCCAACCCATAACTCTTGGCAAAAATATAACCAGGCAATCCAATATAGTGAAATCTTTGATATCTAATATATAAAGCTGAATGTGTGTATGTCCAGGATTGTCATCTACACCGTCGCAACTACACCCACAAAATTTTGCACAGACACACATCTGGACCCTGAGAGCGTCATAGGCTATGTTGTGAGGCGAAATTTTAACCCTGCACGTTCCAGTTCACCAAACAATTTTGCCCCTATCTACATAATGGGGAAAAAGTGACAGTTACCAGTTGACAGTTGTGAATGAGAGGGTCTTAAAGAGGACTTGTCACCAACCATACATGGTGATCTAATGACAGCACTGAATGCAGCATGTCTGCTGCATTCAGTCAAGGGGTCCCCCAGCCCTTGAGCCCCCCCTGTACCCCGAGATAATACACTTTGAAAACTTACATAGTGGAGCCAAATATGAGGTGGCTTGTGGCTGGAGCCGAAGGGCAGTTTCACAGCCTGATCCCTCATAAGTCAGCGCTATGTTGTTAGGTTGGGTGATCATAGATCCAAATGTATGTTTTAAAGCATTATAGGGTCACTGTAGCTTTTCTAGGGGCACTGCGGCTTTTATTGTCATAGGGTCACTGTGGCTTCTCTAGGCTCACTGTAGCCTTCATTGTTATAGGGTCACTGTGGCTTTCAGCATTATGTGGTTTTCATCATTATATGGTCACTGTGACTTTAAAGAGAACCTGTCACCCCCCTGGTGCTTTCCAAAGGGAAAGTACCATTCTCTGCAGCATGTATGCTGCATTCAGGGAAGGTGTGTACCATGTCTCTAACGCCCCATCCCCCCCCCTTCCTTGGCTTTTCTATGATCACTGTAGCTTCCATTGTTATAGGGTCACTGTAGCTTTCATTGTTATGGGGTCACTGTGGCTTTTATGTGGAACCCACTGGGACGGGGTACTCGGCGCCGGACCAGGGTGCTGCTGGGGGATGTCACAGCGGTCCTGGTCTGGACCGTGTCCCGGATTCGCACAAGTAAATGGGGTGTATTTACAAGGGATTAGGTTTGTCGTGACGCCACCCACGGGTTGTGGTCAGTTAGGGGACCATCGCTGCTGCAGAACCTCCGGGGATGATGTTCTGGCAGCTTTAGATGGATTGGCTCTCCGCAGGTAGAGCCTGGTTCCCCGGGGCAGTGGTAATTAAAGTCTGTGATGGTGGTTATAGATGTTGCAAGGAAAGTAGGGGTAGTAGTAGTGATGATGAGAGTGGAGGCAATGGCAGTTTATGAGGGAAAGTAGGGTTTCAGCACAAGGATCACACACACTCACGTTTGTTGTCGTTTTCCAAGTCTTTACTGTGCAGATGGTAAAGCAAAGTATTGTCCACGGAGTCTGTACCAGGGCCGGGTTGCTCCCACCCTGACCGGGTCCATGGCTTCCTACTTCTGCGCTTTGTGTGTGGCCCTGCTGCCGCTTTTAGCTGAACTGCTGGCCCTGTCTCCCCTCACGGGTACCAATCTGCTAGGCAACTTGAGTCCTCTGCGTCACTGACCCCTCCGTGTTGCTTTGCTATGGTACAGTGAAGATGGTGGACCTTCACTATCCCGGTATTCACGGTCCTGTCTGTCTCAGGCACAGCATCGGATCCGGTATCCGTCCTAAGCGCCTCTCCGGGGAGAGTTTAGGGTAACTCCTTGTCCCGGGTGTATTCCTCTGTTTCTCTGACTCCTTCCCTCAGACCTCTCAGGACCTCCACTCCAACTCCAGACTCAACTAAACTAAACTGACTAACTGTCACTCCTGCTCTGAGGTAAACAACATTAGCTCCTCTTACAGGTGCCACCTAAGCTCCTCCCACTCTTGCAGGTGTCACATAAGCTCCTCCCACTTTCTAGTGTAGTGCTGTGTGGGGAGTAAACCTGTGTTGATGTTTCTGTGGCACATTAACCCTTGGGGTGCCACATTTATAGGGTTACTGTGGCTTTTATAGGGTCACTGCAGCTTTCATTGTTATAGGGTCACTGTGGCATTTCTATGATCACTGTAGCTTTCATTGTTGTAGGGTCACTGTGGCTTTTCTATGATCACTGTAGCTTTCATTGTTATAGGGTTACTGGCTTATCTATGATCACTGTAGCTTTCATTGTTATAGGGTTACTGGCTTATCTATGATCACTGTAGCTTTCATTGTTATAGGGTCACTGTGGCTTTTCTAGTGTCACTGTAGCTTTCATTGTTATAGGGTCACTGTAGCTTTCATTGTTATAGGGTCACTGTGGCTTTTCTATGATCACTGTAGCTTTCATTGTTATAGGGTCACTGTAGCTTTTATTGTTATAGGGTCACTGTGGCTTTTCTATGATCACTGTAGCTTTCATTGTTATAGGGTCACTGTAGCTTTTATTGTTATAGGGTCACTGTGGCAATGGTGTGGAGGTAAAATACTTTTGAACTAAATACATGTGAAGTTAGTCTTGCCTTGAAAGTAATGCATCTCCTACCTTAGGGAATACTGTTATTTCTTACCATGAGAACACTGGTGTGATATGCCCATACAACTTGCATAAAACATCTTACTGAATTTCCTACAGGTGTCATTTAGAAGAAACCCTTACTGCCGCAGAGTATTTGCGGTTAGAAGAAGTGGTTTTGATGTGTAGAACTAAACTGGACTGTGCAATGGTGAAGAAATCCTGTAGTGCAGAGCTGCCTCCTACTGAGGACGGTCCTGACACCATTACATATCCAGCACATACTGCAACAGCGGAGAAGAGACAAGAGATCTGTCGCTCTAAAAAGATCAACAGAAAAACTGCAAGGAGCAAAAAATGGAAAAGGAAAATACCCTCAACACAAAACCAAAAAACTGCAAAAAAGATGGCGGAGCAGAAACACTCTACATCGAACTCCTGCCTGCCCATCCATAAAGTAGGAGAATCTGTATCAGATCATCCCACTCAGGAAAAGGATCACTGCTCGCTGCCCCTCACGACTGCCCTGGACGGCCAGAGTTTTCTACCAGAAGCTGCTGCTACACCGGCCACGTCACCGAAGCAAAGGCAAGGCAAGCCGCCACCAAACGGTGCTTTGAAAGAACATTGTATGGCGGACATTACAAGTGCATCTAACATGCGCAAGTTGGAAGGTATAATGAAAGATGTGGATGAGAAATACTTTAAGAATAAACCAACGTGCAATATTTGTGGGAAGGTTTTCTCAGAAGCCAGCAGTCTCCGGCGGCACATGCGGATCCACAAAGGTGTTAAACCTTACGTGTGTCATCTATGTGGAAAAGCTTTCACTCAGTGTAACCAATTAAAAACTCATGTAAGAACCCATACAGGTAAGACAAATAGACTCGCCAAACCCAGTAAACACCTAAATTATTTTATGTTTGCTGGTTAAAGTTTTTTTTGTAAGTCTCAGAACATCTTTATGATGGGTCATTAATATCTGATGGGTAGGGTTCCGACTCTCTGTAACTCCACCCGTTAGCTATGTCACAGTTTGCAGCTTTTCTGCACCTTTTACATTTTTTTATTATTCACTAAGCTTTGTCCCATTGTCTTAAAGGGGTTGTCCAAGAGTAAATTATATTTTTAGGCATCAATTGATTAAAAATGATCAGCAGAGGCATAGTCATCTTCTAACACCCCATGAATCTTGCACAGTCGATATTCTGTGCCTAATTCCTGAAACAATAATTCTTTAAAGTGCAACTAAACTGCTGAAAGAACTGTTCTGCCTGTCCAGTTCACACAGTTTTAGATGCTGCTTTGAACTGCTGCTCTTGTAGTTAGACTTGTTACTCAAATACTTCCAAGTCTGAATATGGGGCTAGGGAGCAGAGAGGCTCTCATAAGCGGAGCAATTGTAAATATTAGTTTGCAAGTAAATTTGTAATTCTAGAAAATATTCACATTTTAATGTCCCCAAGAGGCACTGAATTCATCAGAGAAGAACCAGAGAAGATGATGACAAATTAATAAAAAAAAGGGTAAACTTTATTAAGATCAATGCATAAAAGCTGAGAACAGGATATTCCAGCAATATAAACAAGAAAAGAAATTGGTGGGTGAGCAATAGTGGGGACTCAATATAAGAAACATGGATCACCGAATTTATGTTATACAAAAGTAATAACAAAAATACACATTAATATTCAATGGCATTTACATATATATGGAATAATAAATGACTAAGTGTCCATGAAATAATATAAATCCTACTTAAAAATCTCAGACAATATATACAATGGGTGAAATAAGTGTCAAGCCTTAGGAAAGTGCATCCACTGAACCTAGTAGACCGGTCACCTCCCAGGAGGAGCACCTCTGAACAGCCACAGAGACTTCACTATAACCCCCAGGAGATGGAGATAGGCTATGCTGATAGGTAACCGACAGAGGGAAGCACCAGGGGATCCCGGTGCCTCAGCAGGCTGGCACCACAAGAAAGGGTACTGAGACAGGAACAGGAGAGGTGGATGCACAAGCTGAGCCATTAGATTGTGGTAGCAGTTGGTGACAAGTAGACACAGGTAGGCACAGCAGATGGTGGTAGCTGGTGGTGACTGGTAGGCACAGTAGATGGTGGTAGCTGGCGGTGACTGGTAGCCACAGTATATGGTGGTAGCTGGTGGTGACTGGTAGGCACAGTAGATGGTGGTAGCTGGCAGTGACTGGTAGCCACAGTAAATGGTGGTAGCTGGTGGTGACTGGTAGGCACAGTAGATGGTGGTAGCTGGCGGTAACTGGTAGGCACAGTAGATGGTGGTAGCTGGCAGTGACTGGTAGCCACAGTAAATGGTGGTAGCTGGTGGTGACTGGTAGGCACAGTAGATGGTGGTAGCTGGCAGTGACTGGTAGCCACAGTAAATGGTGGTAGCTGGTGGTGACTGGTAGGCACAGTAGATGGTGGTAGCTGGCGGTAACTGGTAGGCACAGTAAATGGTGGTAGCTGGCGGTGACTGGTAGGCACAGTAGATGGTGGCAGCTGGTGGTGACTAGTAGGCACAGTAAATAATGGTAGCTGGCGGTGACTGGTAGGCACAGTAAATGGTGGTAGCTGGCGATGACTGGTAGGCACAGTACATGGTGGCAGCTGGTGGTGACTAGTACGCACAGTAGATGGTGGTAGCTGGCGGTGACTGGTAGGCACAGTAAATGGTGGTAGCTGGCGATGACTGGTAGGCACAGTAGATGGTGGCAGCTGGTGGTGACTTGTACGCACAGTAGATGGTGGCAGCTGGCGGTGAGTGGTAGGCACAGTAAATGGTGGCAGCTGGCGGTGACTGGTAGGCACCGTTGATGGTGGTAGCTGGCGGTGACTGGTAGGCACAGTAGATAATGGTAGCTGGCGGTGACTGGTAGGCACAGTAGATGGTGGTAGCTGGCGGTGACTGGTAGCCACAGTAAATGGTGGTAGCTGGTGGTGACTGGTAGGCACAGTAGATGGTGGTAGCTGGCAGTGACTGGTAGCCACAGTAAATGGTGGTAGCTGGTGGTGACTGGTAGGCACAGTAGATGGTGGTAGCTGGCGGTAACTGGTAGGCACAGTAAATGGTGGTAGCTGGCGGTGACTGGTAGGCACAGTAGATGGTGGCAGCTGGTGGTGACTAGTAGGCACAGTAAATGGTGGTAGCTGGCGGTGACTAGTAGGCACAGTAGATGGTGGCAGCTGGTGGTGACTAGTAGGCACAGTAGATGGTGGCAGCTGGCGGTGACTGGTAGGCACCGTAGATGGTGGTAGCTGGCGGTGACTGGTAGGCACAGTAGATAATGGTAGCTGGCGGTGACTGGTAGGCACAGTAAATGATGGTAGCTGACGGTGACTGGTGGGCACAGTAGATGGTGGTAGCTGGCGATGACTGGTACGTAAGGCAAATGGAAGTAGCTGTTATTGAAGGGGAAGGGGTAATTCTAGAGCCCAGTTTTGGCTGGAATAAATGGCGAATGCCATGTCACATTTAAAGCGAACCTGTCACCCCCCCTGGACATCAAAAGCTATAATAGCCACCTTCTGCAGCACTAAGGCTGCATTCAGGGAAGGTGGCTATAAGCTTTTGATGCCCTTTATACTATTAAATATGAACTTATATAAAGGCTTACTCTTAAGAAGACCTAAGACCGGGAGGCGGGGTTTCACGCTCCTCCGACCCGCCTCCTCTTGTCAGTCATGGTGCTCGCCTGCTGCTGCCTCCCCTCATGAACGCGCGCCTCCGTTCTCGTCTATGGAGCCACGCATGCGCTGTGCGCCGGGTGTCCAGGAAGTCGTTGGGCTGCGCGCACAGCGCATGCGCGGCACCATAGAGGAGAACGGAGGCGCGCGTTCATGTACGACTGTGAGGGGAGGCAGCAGCAGGCGAGCACCATGACTGACAAGAGGAGGCGGGTCGGAGGAGTGCGAAACCCCGCCTCCCGGTCTTAGGTCTTCTTAAGAGTAAGCCTTTATATAAGTTCATATTTAATAGTATAAAGGGCATCAAAAGCTTATAGCCACCTTCCCTGAATGCAGCCTTAGTGCTGCAGAAGGTGGCTATTATAGCTTTTGATGTCCAGGGGGGGTGACAGGTTCGCTTTAAAAAGCCCCTGACATGCCAAAAAGCAGAAACCCCCACAAGTGACACTATTTTGCTAACTGCACCTCTTGAGGATTTAATCTAGGGGTGTAGTGAGATTATTTAATTTACTGCAGATTCCCTGGCGTGTATCATTGGGGTGAGCAATTTACTACACTAAAGTGTTGCTTTTGCCCCAAGATTTTAATTTTCAGAAGGGTAATAGGAAAAAATAATCTTAAAATTTGTTATGCAGTTTCTCCGAGATAACCAATTTGTGCTTGAAAACTACTTTTGAGGCAGAAGTGCAAAGTTCAGTAGGAGAAGCATTATTTTGGAGTTAAGAATTTGCTGGAATGGTTTGAGGGAGCGATGTCATATTGGCAGAGCCCCTGAAGTGCCCCCCATAATTGACCCCATTTTACATACTACTCCCCCTAATGATACCATCTAGGGATGCATTGAGCACATTGTGGCTACGGGTGCCCCACAGGATTTTAGTCCCAAGTTTGTAATTTTTATAAAGGCGAATAGGAATAAATAGATCACACAGTTTGTTGTACAATTTCATATTGAGTGCACAAATACCCTACTTGTAATTAGGAAATAACCCCCCCACACACACACACACATTGCCCCCGTATAACCCCACACACACACACATTCTCTTGTATATACCCCTCCCCACACACACATTGCCCCTTGTATATACCCCTCCACACACACACATTGCCCCTTGTATATACCCCTCACACACACATTGCTCCTTGTATATACCCCTCACACACACATTGCCCCTTGTATATACCCCTCACACACACATTGCTCCTTGTATATACCCCTCACACACACACATTGCCCCTTGTATATACCCCTCACACACACATTGCTCCTTGTATATACCCCTCACACACACATTGCTCCTTGTATATACCCCTCACACACACATTGCTCCTTGTATATACCCCTCACACACACACATTGCCCCTTGTATATACCCCTCACACACACATTGCTCCTTGTATATACCCCTCACACACACACATTGCCCCTTGTATATACCCCTCACACACACACATTGCCCCTTGTATATACCCCTCACACACACACATTGCCCCTTGTATATACCCCTCACACACACACATTGGCCCTTGTATATACCCCTCACACACACATTGGCCCTTGTATATACCCCTCACACACACACACATTGCCCCTTGTATATACCCCTCACACACACACACATTGCCCCTTGTATATACCCCTCACACACACACATTGCCCCTTGTATATACCCCTCACACACACACATTGCCCCTTGTATATACCCCTCACACACACACATTGCCCCTTGTATATACCCCTCACACACACACACATTGCCCCTTGTATATACCCCTCACACACACACACATTGCCCCTTGTATATACCCCTCACACACACACATTGCCCCTTGTATATACCCCTCACACACACACATTGCCCCTTGTATATACCCCTCACACACACACATTGCCCCTTGTATATACCCCTCACACACACACACATTGCCCCTTGTATATACCCCTCACACACACACATTGCCCCTTGTATATACCCCTCACACACACACATTGCCCCTTGTATATACCCCTCACACACAGGCATTGTTTCAGGGACAGACACTCACACACAGATGCTCACCGCTCCTGCCGGCTCCTCTCATACAGCAGCAGCTGAGGCAGAGACGTGGCTGAAGGTTTTTCATATCTCGCGCTATTTCCAAGCGCATCACGTGAAGCACACATCATGTGACGCGCTTGGAAATAGCACGAGATATGAAAAAACTTCAGCCACGTCTCTGCCTCAGCTGCTGCTGTATGAGAGAAGCCGTCGGCGAATAACAGTGCAGCAGAGCATGGCTGCTGCACTGATTGGCCGACAGCTCCGCTCATACATATGCACGCAGCTGAGGCAGAGGCAGAGGCTGCGGCTCAGAGCGGCATACAGGAGGTGAGGGTGCGGTGGGCGGCGGCATACAGGAGGTGAGGGTGCGGTGGGCGGGAAACACAGGGGGCGGAGAAACCGGCAGCTCGCCGCGGACCAGCAGGAAGACCCCGATGGCCCGGTCCCGGTCCGAGGCCCAGTGGTTGGGGACCCCTGCCTTATACTATATAAACTATTTTATAGTACATTGCTGTATTCCGAGCTATAGCTGTTTATTTCTCCACTGATGGAGCTGTAAGCTGGCTTGATTTATGCAGGACAAGATGACGTTTTCAACTGTAATATTTTTATTTATTTTTTATTTTTTTTATTTTAACGAGTTTTATTTTTTTTAGTGGGATTATGAAAAATGTTCACTGAGGAAGGTAAATAGTTTGCCAGTTTTATAGATTCTCGCTTTGTGTTAGCATAGCCAAGTCAGGTGGGGAGAGGGAGTGGGGGTCGGCGGATGACCGCTCGCCTTTTCGCAGCACTTGCAACTGGACCCCGTTGAAGCGGCAAGTGCTGCAAAACGGCGAGCTGTCGTCCGCCGACCACCACTCCCTCTCCCCGCATGACTTGTCTACGCTAACACAAAGCGAGATGACATAAAGGTTTTCTTGGCATCTAAAAGGGTGAGTGCCGCTTTTCTTTTCCTACTTGTGGATGGATTATCATTTTCTTACTGAAGCGTGCAACACCCGCCAGCTGGAGGACACCAAGGTAGCTGTATACCTCCATAGATATACCTGTTGGTGCCCGGTGCCTATCTTTCTTATTTTGAAGTTTTATAGATTGGGTCATTCCGGATGAAGCGATACTAAATATCGAGTTTTTTTTAGACTATAAGACGCACTTTTTATCCCCAAAATTTTTGAGGAAAGTTGGGGGTTCGTCTTATAGTCCGAATATTTGGACTATGTGACTGTGGACTGTGCTGGGGGAACTGCGGCTTTGGAGCAGGCTGGGAGAAGGCTGTTGGGGCTGCTGAGGCAGCGGGATGTCACGTGACCACGCTCATTTATTATGATCTGCACCCACCGCTGTCCACCTCTCAGTGCTGAAATTGCACTGAGAGATGGGCAAACGGATGCAGGGCATATTAAATTAGAGGAAGTGTGCACCTCCCCATCATTGGATATGGCCCCTCCATTGTCATACATGGCCCTCTCATTCTGAATATGCCCCGCCTTATCCTGGATATAGCCCCCCATGCTGACGCACACAAGAAAATAACAAACAATGTAAAGCTCACCCTCAGGCGCTTGCCTACATCTCTCCCTGCTTGCAGCACTCGCTCTCTGAGTCCTCCTGTGTCCCTGAGGCAGCCGGTCATGTGATCAGGAGGCGCTGTGATCATGTCACTGTGATGTGCCAGTCACATGACAAGCTGCCTCGGGAACGCAGGAGGACTCTGACAGTGAGTGCTGCAAGCAGGCAGAGGCGGAGGCAAGCATCGGAGGGTGAAATTTACGTTGTTTGTTATTTTCTTGTGTGCGGCAGCATGGGGGTCCATATCAGGATGAGGGGGGAATATTCAAAATGAGAGGGCCATGTACCTCAATGGGGGGTGGGGGCATATCCAGGATGGGGGTAATGTACCAAGATGGTGGGGGCTATATCCCAGCATTGGGGGGCTATAGCCCAATATGGGGAGTCATATCTAGGATGGGGGGCTATATCCCAGGATGGTGAGCCATATCCAGAAAGGGGGTTATATCCAGGATGGGGGGCTATATCCCAGGATGGGGAGCCATATCCAGGATGTGGGGGGGGGGGTCCTATATCCCAGGATGGGGAGCCATATCCTGGATGGGGGGCTATATCCAGGATGGGGGCCATATCCAGGATGGGGAGCTGTATACCAGGATGCAGGGCTATATCCGAGGATGGGGGGCTATATCCCAGGATGAAGGGCTATATACAAGGATTGGGGTCCATATCCAGGATGGGGATTATATACCATGATGGAAGAGGGGGGGCATATGTTACCTGGAAGGGGCCCAGGATGGGGGACATTACCCCCATAAGTGTCAGCTGCACATTTTCCCCATAAAAGTGCGTTATAACCACATTTTTTGCTTAATTTTTTTCCCCCTCTATTTTCCTCCTCTAAAATCTGGGTGCGTCTTATAGTATGGCATGCTTTATAGTCTGAAAAATACGATATGTATTTTTTGTTTATTTTTTACATAAATATACATATTTATGGAATCAATTGTTTTATTTTTTTGTACCTTGTTTTATTTTTTCTAAAAAAAAATTTTTTACAATTTTTATTTTCTTTGTTACTTGGTCTCTTTATGGGACGTATCACTTGTATAATCCATTGTAATGCACAAACATTGCAATGAATTATACCTGTCAATGTTACACTGACAAAAGACTTTTAGACCATGCTGCTATTCCTACCCTACCATGATGTATAAGGGCATAAAAATTGTAAAATTTTAAATATTTTTATAAATAAACGCAAATCATATCTACCATAATGTACCACGAACATGATGTGCACTGTATCATAAACAAACAGTCTTAGAATCACTGGGATATATTGAAGTGTTCCAGAGTTACTACCTGCTAAGGTGACGCTGATCACAATGGTAAAATTGGAATAATCAGGAAGGTGAAAACAGGCTCTGGCTTGAAAGGGTTAAAGGTTTGCAGTCATTCAAGTCCTTTCCTATTCTGCTCCATATTGAAGTGAAGGATGCCAACCAGTCATTACCAGTGATTTACATTACAAATTTACATCTCGCTGAGGTTCATATCCTTAGGGCATATTCATCACACAGAGCCATGTAATTTTGTGGACATGTTCATTTGTTTGTTTAATGTTCATTGCATTTTTGTGGATCAGTCCTGATCATGCAATTTACGAGGCTCCATTAAAAATGACACTTTGAAGAAATCAGCTTTTAATATATATGTTCTTTTTCACCCGCAAACATGAACATTGTCATCTCAATGTGCCTTAAAGTGTAAATGTCACTTCATTGTAAAAAAAAAAAATACTGCACTGGTTGTTAATGATGGTTCACATAGCAGCTAAGATAATGCTTTCTTGTGCCATATAACTTATTTTCTCACATTTTTCTGTGCTCTTTTAAAAAGTGCATTTTATGGCTGTGTGTGACCAGCAGCTGATAGACAGCAGTGCAATGTGACAGCAGAAAGGGGACAAGATCAGAGACTGTGAGGTGTGTGGGCAGCCAGCAGAGAAGGGGTTAATAGAGATTGTGACTGAGCTGCGTGGAGCCAGATGACAGATCTTTCCTTGGCACAGACGTTTGAGTAGTCTGCACTGATCCTGACATTCTGACAACTGTGGTGTAATTTGATACAATGTTTCCTCACCATCTGCAGTCAGCAGTGTAGGCCACGCCCCCTTCCCTATATGGTTAAGTGCCCGTATTCACTGTGAAGGGAACTGACTGATAATGAACGTATGTGTGCTTCAGACACAGTCTAGTGGGGAAACCTTGTGGAATGTTTATGAAAGGTTTTCCACCAGATTTCTGTGATAAAGTATATTTGAAAGTTTATTATCTCTTGCTTTACAGAACTATTAAATAAAAATCTAAAGTGTTTAAAACATCTTTTTTGGGACAGGTTAGTCCTAGAGCTGCTCCATGGATAAATTGCTTTGTGTTTTGCCCATTTGTATTTGTAAGGCAAGGTTTACACAGTCAGTATTTGGTGAGATTTTTACCTCAGTACCGTATATACTCGCGTATAAGCCGAGTTTTTCAGCCCAAAAATTGGGCTGAAAAGTACCCCCCTCGGCTTATACGCGAGTCAGTGCTGTATACCGATGTATACATCGGAACATACCGATGTATACATCGGTATACAGCAGCCCCCGCATCCCCAGTAATGCAGGGCCCCCCAGCCTGACTCCGGTCACCTGTAAAGCAAACTATACTTATCAGTGTCCCGCTGTCCGCGCCCGCTCGCCGCTGACATCCGCGATCCTCCATCTTCATGCGTCTTCTTCCTGTTTCTGTGCTCGTCGCAGGCAATGACGTCATTCCCTGCGACAAGCACAGGAAACAGGAAGAAGACGCATGAAGATGGAGGATCGCGATGTCGGCAGCGGCGGGCGCGGACAGCGGGACACTGATAAGTATAGTTTGCTTTACAGGTGACCGGAGTCAGGCTGGGGGGGCCCTGCATTACTGGGGCTGCCTGTATACTACCGCTGGGGCTGCTATATACTACCACTGGGGCTGTATATACCTCTGGGGCCCTGTATACTACCACTGGGGCTGTATAAACCACTGGGGCTGTATATACTGCTGGGGCCCTGTATACTACCACTGGGGCTGTATACACTACCACTGGGGCTGCTATATACTACCACTGGGGCTGTATAAACCACTGGGGCTGTATATACTGCTGGGGCCCTGTATACTACCACTGGGGCTGTATACACTACCACTGGGGCTGCTATATACTACCACTGGGGCTGTATATACCTCTGGGGCCCTGTATACTACCACTGGGGCTGTATAAACCACTGGGGCTGTATATACTGCTGGGGCCCTGTATACTACCACTGGGGCTGTATATACTGCTGGGGCCCTGTATACTACCACTGGGGCTGTATATACTGCTGGGGCCCTGTATACTACCACTGGGGCTGTATATACTACCACTGGGGCTGTATATACCGTATATACTCGCGTATAAGCCGAGTTTTTCAGCCCAAAAATTGGGCTGAAAAGTACCCCCCTCGGCTTATACGCGAGTCAGTGCGGGGGCTGCTGTATACAGCGGTATACAGCAGCCCCGCATCCCCAGTAATGCAGGGCCCCCCCCCTCATGCTCCGGTCACCTGTAAAGCAAGTTATACTTATCAGTGCCCGCTGCCGTCCGCGCCCGCCGCTGCCGACATGCGATCCTCCATCTTCATTCATCTTCTTCCTGCTCTGTGCGCGTCGCAGGCAGTGACGTCATTACCGGCGACGCGCACAGGAAACAGGAAGAAGATGAATGAAGACGGAGGATCGGGATGTCGGCAGCGGCGGGCGCGGACGGCAGCGGGCACTGATAAGTATAACTTGCTTTACAGGAGACCGGAGCATGAGGGGGGGGCCCTGCATTACTGAGGCTGCCTGTATACTACCACTGGGACTGCTGTATATAGGGGCCCTGCATTACTGGGGCTGCAATACCACTGGGGCTGCTGTATATAGGGGCTGCTGTATACACCACTGGGGCTGCAATACCACTGGGGCTGCTGTATATAGGGGCTGCAATACCACTGGGGCTGCAATACCACTGGGGCTGCTGTATATAGGGGCTGCAATACCACTGGGGTTGCTGTATATAGGGGCCCTGCATTACTGGGGCTGCAATACCACTGGGGCTGCTGTATATAGGGGCTGCAATACCACTGGGGCTGCAATACCACTGGGGCTGCTGTATATAGGGGCTGCAATACCACTGGGGCTGCTGTATATAGGGGCTGCTGTATACACCACTGGGGCTGCAATACCACTGGGGTTGCTGTATATAGGGGCCCTGCATTACTGGGGCTGCAATACCACTGGGGCTGCTGTATATAGGGGCTGCAATACCACTGGGGCTGCAATACCACTGGGGCTGCTGTATATAGGGGCTGCAATACCACTGGGGCTGCTGTATATAGGGGCTGCAATACCACTGGGGCTGCAATACCACTGGGGCTGCTGTATATAGGGGCTGCAATACCACTGGGGCTGCTGTATATAGGGGCTGCTGTATACACCACTGGGGCTGCAATACCACTGGGGCTGCTGTATATAGGGGCTGCAATACCACTGGGGCTGCTGTATATAGGGGCTGCAATACCACTGGGGCTGCAATACCACTGGGGCTGCTGTATATTGGGGCTGCTGTATACACCTCTGGGGCTGCATATACCTCTGGGGCTGCTGTATACTACCACTGGGGCTGCTGTATACTACCACTGGGGCTGCTGCTGTATACTACCACTGGGGAGGCTGCTGTATACTACCACTGGGGAGGCTGCTGTATACCTCACTGCTGGGGGTTGTATACCTGTGCTGGAGTCCACCCTCGGCTTATACGCGAGTCAATAGATTTTCCCAGGTTTTGGGGGCAAAAGTAGGGGGGTCGGCTTATACACGGGTCGGCTTATACACGAGTATATACGGTACTACTAGGGCTGCGTCTATACTACCACTGGGGCTGTATATACCACTGGGGCTGTATATACCACTGGGGCTGTATATACTACTGGGGCTGCGTGTATACTACCACTGGGGCTGCTGTATCTACCTCTGGGACTGGTGTATACCACACTGCTGGGGGCTGTATACTTGTGCTAGGGTCCACCCTCGGCTTATACACGAGTCAATAGATTTTCCCAGGTTTTGGGGGCAAAAGTAGGGGGGTCGGCTTATACACGAGTCGGCTTATACACGAGTATATACGGTATTTCTAGCCAAAGCGGTGGGTGATAAATCCAGAAGTGGCGACATGTTTCTATTATACTTTTCCTCTGATTGTTCCACTCCTGGTTTAGGCAACAAATACTGAGGTAAAAATCTCCCCAAATACTGAGTGTGTGAATGAGACCACAGGAACCACAAAATGCTAAGAGTTCCGACAACCTGCATTCAGCAACCTGTGCACCAGCTGATCCATTCATATTGTAACTTGGCCCAGATTTCAGTCCCTTCTGTTTGTGGTCTGGTTTCAGGAGAAAAGCCATATCAGTGCAAGCTTTGTGATAAAGGTTTTGCTCAGAAATGCCAGTTGGTTTTCCATAGCCGAATGCATCATGGAGAAGAGAAACCATATAAATGTGACGCGTGTAATCTACAGTTTGCCACTTCCAGCAATCTAAAGATTCATGTCAGGTCAGTAAGAATACTAATGTTCTACCATGTGCTCCTGAAACCCGTCCATCTAGTTACACAGTGTAGAATTTGTCCCACATTTGTAGGTTTCTCCATCCTCAATAGTATTTAAAGAGATTGTATGGACTGAAATAAAATATCTGTAGTCATTTTATATGACTGCTGAATCGTGCTAGTGTATGGTGCACACAATGTTATGATTCCCATGTAGTCCATATGCTGGTGTGCAGTCACCTGTCCACATGTACGCGATTCCCATGTAGTCCATTTGCTGGTGTGCAGTCACCTGTCCACATGTATGCGATTCCCATGTAGTCCATATGCTGGTGTGCAGTCAGCTGTCCACATGTATGCGATTCCCATGTAGTCCATATGCCGGTGTGCAGTCACCTGTCCACATGTATGCGATTCCCATGTAGTCCATATGCCGGTGTGCAGTCACCTGTCCACATGTATGCGATTCCCATGTAGTCCATATGCTGGTGTGCAGTCAGCTGTCCACATGTATGCGATTCCCATGTAGTCCATATGCCGGTGTGCAGTCACCTGTCCACATGTATGCGATTCCCATGTAGTCCATATGCCGGTGTGCAGTCACCTGTCCACATGTATGCGATTCCCATGTAGTCCATATGCTGGTGTGCAGTCAGCTGTCCACATGTATGCGATTCCCATGTAGTCCATATGCCGGTGTGCAGTCACCTGTCCACATGTATGCGATTCCCATGTAGTCCATATGCCGGTGTGCAGTCACCTGTCCACATGTATGCGATTCCCATGTAGTCCATATGCCGGTGTGCAGTCACCTGTCCACATGTATGCGATTTGCGTATGAGTGGTTATGTGCCCACTATAATAAGAAAAATCTGGGCACACCTGAATTTCTCAAAAAAAAAGGTCAAACCACACGGTATGTTGAATGCCGAAATTGTTTTTCTTTTTATGCCACACAGTTTACAGGCACCGTAAAAGAACAACGTTTCAGCCCTACAAAGGCCCTTATCAAGGTTCTGATTACAAAGAAAATAACATACATACAATGTTCCAAAGAAAATAACATACATACAATGTATTATTGCAGCATACAAAGCATGACATAAAGGTGTCGTTGTTAATCCGAGTGTTCGTGATCCTTCGATGGTGAAGTGTGACAAGTGGCAAATGAAAAACAACATATATGTACATTTTTATGTGCCTATGGCCTCTAAAGTGCTGGTGAGGTGAGCGGAGGTGATGGATTCCGGTGTAGTGGATTAAGATGGAAACGTAATTCGATGCATGCCATGTGGGTCAAGGATGGATCGTGGATATTAGGGGTTCAAGAGAGAAAAAAAGGGAAACTGAGGGAAGACATTGTAAAAGTAAAGTTATTACTGAAATTACCAGTGTTGGAACTGGTGGAGGTTCACAGGAAAACCTTTTTAAGTAAGGCAAAAATCATTCACATCAAGCGTGGTGGCACACCTATGGATTCCTAGGGCAAAAGGAAAGGGAATGAACCACTATAGGTTCCTGTACTATAGGTTGGGCAAGTAAGTAAATAGAAAAGTCCTAACCCGCAATGTCAAAACATGATGTGTGAAAGAGGAAATGGCTATGTGAGTCGCCTCAATAAGCATAAGAACAATAAGGGTATGTGCACACAGGGCGTTTTTGCTGCGGTTTTGCTGCGGTTTCCGCATGCAGAAAACCATTGGTTTTATGGTAATGTGTGCTAATTTGTTCCTGCGGTTGGGCTTCCCAGCAAAACCAATGTGTTTTACAGAAACGCTGTGCACACACATTGGTTTTGCAAGTGTCAAGAACTGTCAAATACCTGCGTTTTTGGTGCGGATGGGAAAGAATTGACATGTCAATTATTCCTGCGTTTTTGGTGCAGTCAATGGGAAAAACGCAGGAAAAACGCACAAAAAACGCAGTAAAAACGCGCAAAAAACGCAGACAAGATCATAGCATTTCTCCTGTCAAGGATTCTAGGATCCTCAGGTTTTCCTGCGTTCAGGACTGCTCAAAAAACGTCCTGTGGGCACATACCCTAAGTACTCCAAGGAAGCTACATAGGAGTGTCATACAGTAGTAGGTGATATGAAAGTATCAGGTAATAAGGAAATATCAGAAAGGTACCAAAGGTCCCCAAGGAACAGAGAAGATGTCCATAGGTTTAGCGAGAAACAGGCAACAGTGTGTGAAGACATGCTGTAAAAGGGGGAAGTATGTGAGGACATACTGTAGACCCAAGTATCTGTGAGAGAATCTATCAAAGGTGTGAGACCCATGTTATTGTTCTTATGCTTATTGAGGCGACTCACATAGCCATTTCCTCTTTCACACATCATGTTTTGACATTGCGGGTTAGGACTTTTCTATTTACTTACTTGCCCAACCTATAGTACAGGAACCTATAGTGGTTCAGTCCCTTTCCTTTTGCCCTAGGAATCCATAGGTGTGCCACCACGCTTGATGTGAATGATTTTTGCCTTACTTAAAAAGGTTTTCCTGTGAACCTCCACCAGTTCCAACACTGGTAATTTCAGTAATAACTTTACTTTTACAATGTCTTCCCTCAGTTTCCCTTCTTTTCCCTCTTGAACCCCTAATATCCACGATCCATCCTTGACCCACATGGCATGCATCGAATTACGTTTCCATCTTAATCCACTACACCGGAATCCATCACCTCCGCTCACCTCACCAGCACTTTAGAGGCCATAGGCACATAAGAATGTACATATATGTTGTTTTTCACTTGTCACACTTCACCATCGAAGGATCACGATCACTCGGATTAACAACGACACCTTTATGTCATGCTTTGTATGCTGCAATAATACATTGTATGTATGTTATTTTCTTTGTAATCAGAACCTTGATAAGGGCCTTTGTAGGGCTGAAACGTTGTTTTTTTACGGTGCCTGTAAACTGTGTGGCATAAAAAGAATAACAATTTTGGCATTCAACATACCGTGTGGTTTGACCTTTTTTTGAGAAATTCAGGTGTGCCCAGATTTTTCTTATTATACTGATTATTTTTTCTGGTGCACCCCAGGACAAACAGTGAGCCTTATCATCTTCCAAGACTAGTTATGTGCCCACTGGCCCTGCTTTTCTCAGTAGATGAGAATAGACAGAAGTGGAAGGAATCTTGTCGACCAGTGACCTCAAGGAAGCAAATCACATTCATGTTGTGGCCCATCTTAACAGGGAATACAGGGGGATCTTGACAGCGTACTTCACACACATTGTTACTATTCCCAGTGCAGGTGTGCAGTCACCTGCCACATGTCATGTGTCACCCATCTTTTGTCAATAGAAGAGAATGTGTTGTCAAGTAAGCAAATCCTGTACATGTATACTAACAATAGAACAGAAAGTGTTTAAACACTTGGGCCCTGACCGCAATGATACACATGGATCCAACTCGCAACTCCAGCCGCATGTCAGTGGGCCTTGTAACTCCTTCCTGGTCGAATGGATGCACTCCATAAAGATCCTGCTCTATAGGTAAGTTCCACACTAAGCCAGTAGAACAAGCCACGGCAACACTCCAAGTATCGTGACCAGGGTTGTGCAATAAATCACCTGGTCACCATACTTGGAGTGCTGCCGTAGCTTCTTCTATTGGCTAAATCCTGTACATGTGGTTATATAAACCCCACCTGCATGGGGAATACAGGAGAATCCTGACAGTGTATGCACAGCACACTGTCATGATTCCGGCAGTCACTCTTAAGACCGAACAACCTCCTTTAACTGTACAGACGTTTCTGATATCTTTCCTTTTATAATATGGCTTTGCTTTTTCCTTGTTAGAAAACACAGTGGAGAAAAGCCATATGTCTGTGACCGGTGTGGGCAGCGATTTGCGCAGGCTAGCACCCTGACCTACCATGTCCGACGACACACAGGAGAGAAACCGTATGTCTGTGACACCTGTGGAAAAGCATTTGCTGTCTCAAGTTCACTAATTACTCATGCAAGGAAGCACACAGGTAACGCAAATAGGATTCAATAGTATATAAAATTCTACAAGAGAAGATACTAGTATAAAGGGGTTAATTTTTGTCTTCAGCATACACATGATAAATTGTCTCTTCAGAGAGGAATTGGACTTTAACTCTAGCGCCACCGATTGGAAGTATATTCGGATTGGTAACCCTAGGGATAGGGAAAGAGAAAGGCAAAAGCTGTGCGGCATCCAAGTGCAATTCAATGATGAGAATAGAGAAGTTATAATAATGCACTCACCTTACAGTGAGAGAGTACAGGCATAACTAATGCAGGGGGGATACTTGACCTCCTCCCCTGTACCAGACTGATCTGCAGCATAACTCCCAGACAACACAGAGCGATCCTCCAGACGTCTGTGGGATAGTGATAAGTGAAGAGGAAATATCCGATCTTAAGTCGGCGCTCCTGGAGGGAACAGACACAGACGTTCCTTATTAAGTGATAGATAATTCAAAAGGCAGAAATAACATAGTAACATAGTAACATAGTTTTTAAGGTTGAAGGAAGACTTTAAGTCCATCTAGTTCAACCCATAGCCTAACATGTTGATCCAGAGGAAGGCAAAAAAACCCCATGTGGCAACACTAAGCTCCACATTGGGGGAAAAAATTCCTTCCTGACTCCAGATACGGCAATCAGACTAACTCCCTGGATCAACGTCCTATCAAAGAATCTAGTATATATAACTGGTAATATTATAGTTTTCAAGAAAGGCATCCAGGCCCTTCTTAAATGTTAGTAGTGAGTCACTCATTACAACAGCATGAGGCAGAGAGTTCCAAAGTCTTACTGCTCTTACAGTAAAGAATCCACGTCTGTGATTATGATTAAACCTTCTTTCCTCCAGACGTAGAGGATGCCCCCTTGTCCCCGTCTCAGGCCTAAGAGTAAAGAGATCATTAGAAAGGTCTCTGTACTGCCCCCTCATATATTTATACATTATTATAAGATCACCCCTAAGCCTTCGTTTTTCCAAGCTAAATAACCCCAAGTTTAATAACCTGTCTTGGTATTGCAGACCCCTTAGTCTTCTAATGACTTTTGTCGCTCTTCTCTGGACCCGCTCTAGTTCAGCTATGTCTTTCTTATACACCGGAGACCAGAATTGTACACAGTATTCTAAGTGTGGTCGCACTAGTGACTTGTATAGAGGTAAAATTATGTTCTCCTCATGAGCATCTATGCCTCTTTTAATGCATCCCATTATTTTATTTGCCTTTGCAGCAGCTGCCTGACACTGGCCACTAAATGTGAGTTTATCATCTATCCATACACCCAGGTCTTTTTCAGTGACAGTTTTGCCCAGTGTTTTACAATTAAGCACATAATTATACCTTTTGTTTCCTCTGCCCAAGTGCATGACTTTACATTTATCCCCATTAAAGCGCATTTGCCATTTAGCCGCCCAAGCTTCTAGTTTACATAAATCCTCCTGTAATATAGAATTGTCCTCCTCTGTATTGATTACCCTGCAGAGTTTAGTGTCATCTGCAAATATTGAGATTCCACTCTGTATGCCCCCTACAAGGTCATTAATAAATATATTAAATAGAAGCGGGCCCAACACTGACCCCTGTGGTACCCCACTGTTAACTGTGACCCATTCTGAGTGTGTTCCATTAATAACCACCCTTTGTTTCCTATCACTAAGCCAGTTCTCAACCCACTTACACATATTTTCCCCTATCCCCATTGCCCTCATTTTATGTATCAACCTTTTGTGTGGCACCGTATCAAAAGCTTTTGAAAAATCCATATACACCACATCCACTGCATTTCCTTGGTCCAGTCCAGAACTTACTTCTTCATAGAAGCTTATTAGATTAGTTTGACAGGAACGGTCCCTCGTAAAACCATGTTGATAATGGGTCATGAGGTTATTTTTGTTCAGATACTCCAGTATAGCATCTCTTAGAAAACCCTCTAGGATTTTACCCACAGTAGAGGTTAAGCTTACTGGCCTATAATTTCCAAGATCAGTTTTTGTCCCCTTTTTGAATATTGGCACCACATTTGCTATACGCCAGTCCTGTGGTACAAACCCTGTTATTATGGAATCTTTAAATATTAAAAATAATGGTCTATCTATGACAGTACTTAATTCCTGCAGCACTCTGGGGTTATCCCATCCGGGCCCGGGGATTTGTCAATTTTAGTGATTTTTAGACGATGCCGTACTTCCTCTTGGGTTAAGCAGGTGACATTTAATTGAGACTTTTTGTTATCACTGATCATATTGTCTGTCATGGGATTTTCTTGTGTAAATACTGTTGAAAAAAAGTCATTTAGCATATTGGCTTTTTCCTCATCCTCATCCACCATTTCACCCAGACTATTTTTAAAGGGGCCAACACCATCATTTTTTAGTTTCTTACTATTTATGTAGTTAAAAAATATTTTGGGATTCTTTTTACTTTCTCTGGCAATGAGTCTCTCTGTCTCAATCTTTGCTGCCTTGATTTGCTTTTTACAAATGTTATTTAATTTTCTGTATTTATTTAATGCCTCATCACTACCTACTTGCTTTAATTCCCTAAATGCTTTCTTTTTGTCACATATTGCACTTCTTACCGCTTTATTTAGCCATAGTGGTTTCCTCCTATTTAAAGAAGCGTTGATAGAAGGTCACCATCAGACCGCCCCGGTGACCAGAAATGAGCAGCTGCAAGGAGGATATAACTTAATTTTCTACCTGTATCCGTACTTCCAGTAAGCTGTTAATCTGCAGAGTAGCACTATATCTGCGAGTAAATAGAATTCTTGGAGGAGATTCCCTTTAAAGGAAACAACCTAGTATTGTAACCTTTTATCAACGCTTCTTTACTTCTGCCTTTTGAATTATCCATCACTTAATAAGGAACGTCTGTGTCTGTTCCTTCCGGGAGCGCCGACTTGAGACCGGATATTTCCTCTTCACATACCAATTGGAAGTAGGAATCCTAAAAGTCAATATCAACCCTTAAACAAGCCTTGTCATATGATAGAATAAAAGCCAAACCAGAATGTCAATTTGCAGACGTAGTGTTTCGGGTGTTGGCCATCATGTCAGTCTCCACAAGGAGAAACGTTACCTCCTAGAGTACCTTTACACGCGGCAACTTTTCTAGGAATTTCACTGGCAACTTACTGGTTGCAGTGAAATCATGGTCACATTGTTACATTTGTACACAGCAACAAAATAGAACAATGTGTCCATGATTTCACTGCAACCAGTAAGTTGCCATTGAAATTCCTAGAAAAGTTGCCGTGTGTAAAGGTACCTTTAGACTCAGCATGAATATGCAGTCATGCAGCACTGGGGTCGTGGATTCAATTCCTACCAAGGACATCTGTAAGGAGTTTGTATGTTCTCCCCTTGTTTGTGTGGGTCTCCTCCGGGCACTCCAGTTTCCTCCCACACTTGAAAGACATACTGATAGGATGTTTAGATTGTGAGCCCCAATGGCGACAGTGTTTCAAATGTATGTAAAGTGCTATGGAATCAATAGCGCTATATAAATGAATAAATATTATTATTATATGTTTCACATTTCTACTAAACTAAGATGAAGTGTGAATGCACAGTAGTTTAGGAGTCAGCAATCTGCGGCCCCTCCATACTATGGCGTGAACCTGGTCCATTGCTTCCCAAAGCTGACAACCAGAAAATGTGCTCCCCAACCCACCCTCCACATGTACACCTAATGAGGAGAGGGGAGTAATTCACCAATGGAGCTGAGAACAAAAGGATATGAGATATGATAGTAATTCATCCTTCTTTTCTCCAACATCTGCTATTGCAGTTTAGGGACACTCCAAGGAAACTCATAATTTCAGTATATTCGCCGCATAATATACCCTTAGTACAGATGTTTACAATCTTTATAGCTCATACACGACATTTTTATTTCATGGAGTGGGACAAGATCGATTTGGATGCCTATGTAGGATATTTGAATGAATAACCTTGGTTATTCTAACAGTTCTCACCCCTGGGGGCCCCTGAGCACTGCCCCCACACCGGGAGGCCCCTGTGCGCTGCCCCCACACTGGAGGGCCCCTGAGTGCTGCCCTCACACCTCACCCTCAGGAGCCCCTTAGCGCTGCCTCCCCCTCCTCCCTTCTAACCTTAGTGGCAGCCACTGTTCTCAGACAGCCTGTAATGCAGTGAGAGCTTCAGCTACTGTATTTCCTGTGTGTGCGGCGATACAGGAAACAGAGCGGCTGCAGCAGCTCACTAAATTACAGGCTGTCTGAGATCAGTGGCTGCCGCTAAGAGGGGGGCCCGAGGGTGAAGTGTGGGGGCAGCGCTGAGGCTAGGGTCATACTTGCATTGTGACCCTAGCCTGACACAAGCACTAAATACTAAGAAATAACCGCTGCAGCACATAGCGTTTAACGCTATGCACTGCCAGACCACTGGTTAGCAAGGTAAACAGCGGGTTTCTATGGGCTCTGTTGTCTGGCAGCGCATAGCGTTAAACGCTATGCACTGCAGTGGTAATTTCTCAGTATTTAGTGCTTGCGTCAAGCTAGGGTCACAATGTAAGTGTGACCCTAGCCTTAGCGCTCAGTGGCCCAGTGGGCCCTCTCCCAGCAGTCCGGGCCCCGGCACTTGCCCAGGTGTGTCGGGTGCTGACGCCGGCCCTGGGCAGGGGAGGACGGCCACGAACTGCGCCTGTCGCTCTTTCTCTGTAACGGAAATCCAGCGTCGCTGATTGGTCGCACCAGCCGCCCGCGATCAATCAGCGACGCTGGTTTTCCGTTACAGAGAGACAGACACGATAAGGCATTTATATAGTAGGATATAGACAGGATATATTACAGTGATAGGGTTCATTCAGGAACATCAAATAGCATACAGCTACATATCTATAATGCAGAGAAGATGTTACAAGAACACATTAATGTTACACACCTGACCCTTTTGGTCAGATTCAGGGTATAAATCCAATAAACCTCTCTTTGAAGAAGTCTAGTTTTATTTTATGTTTCATCTTCTTGCTTAATTTGTTCCAAAATCATCAATTTTAGGGAAAGACCCCATGTGTCGCCTTCCCCAATTTTTTTTTTTGACAACAGTGGTTTTACCAAACGTCTTTATCTTTGTTCTTGTTCACATCAAGTTCCTTTTTAACAACTCCTCACTGTAAACTGGACATTTTTTCCGCATATGTTCGTGTTTTGGACCTATCTTCATTTAGAAATAATGAAGACATTCTTGACGTTTGTCACAAGGGCATCTCAATAAATACATAATTCATTTACATTCATAAGTGGAATATCCCCGCAACAGAATTTGATGTCCCCACAATGGATGACAAATATTTTCACAACCAATAATAGGTATACAATATTGACATCCAAGACAAGGCAAACTTCACTGGGAATGTTAAAATAAAAAAAAAAAAATAGTTTTACTCCTTGAACTTGTGGCTCTGACTAGTCCAGAACCAAATTAGCTCTGGCGTTTTGTGTGCATCACAAATCCCATGTCTAAATCGATATTTCTGATGTTGACTTTGGCTTATTTACTGATGTTTCTACTGCCTGATGGTTTTGTACTTGCTTGCACCTCTTGGTTCTGACCAAGGCACCTATTCTTCTTGCCAGTTTGCACCACCATAGAGCAGCTCACTTAGTAGCCTTAGCCTAGGGGTCCATATGTAAGTCCAGAACCCAGTACAAAGGTTAAATGGTGAAGCCCGGGGATCCGGAAAACAGACTAGCACCAAGCCTGTTCATGGTAGCCATCATTAGAGCTACCAGGTCACCCCAAACGGTGTCCCCATGACAATCGCATTCCATTTTACCTACTTCCTTAAAGGGGTTTTCGCAAAAACGCTGCTTTCACATCAGCAGTAAATGTAATTTTGCGGCAGATATCGCTTCACCTGCCGGATCTGCAGCGTAAAGGCCAACATGCGGAACCGATCCTGCAAGCCCCATTCATTCTCTATGGGGCTTGCAGTCAGGTGCGACAAGTGTGCAACTATTAGAAAATCTATTTTACATAGTGCAAAATTAAAATAATAAACAGACTTGCAAGTATAGTACTCAACTTGCCTCTTATAGGTTGCAGTGTTACTACACATCCAAAGGAGTTGTATTATATCAGTATATCATAAAAAAATTAAATTATAGATTGATTCAGCCAGGAAAAGATATACAGTAGTGACCCGCTACTTAAAGGGAGCAGCAAGAAGCAGTATTATTGGGCTGACCGGTCCGAGGTATTTATAGTGGAACTAGATGGTGGCCCGATTCTAATGCATCTGGTATTCTAGAATATGTATGTAGTTTATGTATGAAGATTTAGGAATAATGCAATGCGAAGCTGGGTTTAAATCCCGCGCCAATATCGCTGATTGGTCGTGGCTTACCAGGCGCAACCAATCAGTGAAGTGTGGTTCAAATCCCTCGCCAATTCGTGGCTAGACTGCGCCTGTCGCTGATTGGTCGCGCCAGCGGCTCGCGACCAATCAGCGACGCAGATTTTCGGTTCCAGACAAACAGACATAATTAGACGATTATATAGTAGATGCAAGTGTTCAGCAGTGTCAGTGTGCGGCGGTGTCGGTATGTAGCGGTGCCCCCCCAGTGGTCTCTTTCTGCCCTGTGTCTCTGCCCCCCACAGTTCTCTTTGTGCTCCGTCTCTGCCTCCCAGTGCTCTCTTTCTGCCCCCCAGTGTTCTATTTCTGCCCCCTGTCTCTGCCCCCAGTGTTTTCTTTCTGCTCCCTGTCTCTCTCCCCAGTGGTCTCTTTCTGCCCCCAGTGTTCTCTTTCTGCCCCCTTTCTCTGCACCCAGTGCTCTCTTTCTGCCCCCCTGTCTCTGCCCCGCAGTGTTCTCTTTCTGCTTCCTGTCTCTCACTCCAGTGGTCTCTTTCTGCCCCTTGTCTCTGCCCCCCAGTGCTCTCTTTCTGCCCCCCTGTCTCTGCCCCTCAGTGTTCTCTTTCTGCCCCTGTCTCTGCCCCACAGTGTTCTCTGTCTCCCCCTGTCTCTGCCCCCAGTGTTCTCTTTCTGCCCCCTGTCTCTGCCCCCCAGTGTTCTCTTTCTGCCCCCTGTCTCTACCCCCCAGTGTTCTCTTTCTGCCACCTGTCTCTGCCCCCAGTGTTCTCTTTCTGCCCCCTGTCTCTGTGTGGCGCCCCGCAATGAGTGCGTCACAAGAGGGTATTGCAGCCATAAATGCAGCCGCAGTATCCTCTGACACAGCAGTGATCTGGTTAACTTCGAGATCCAACCCTGCATGCATCACCTAGAACAGAGGGCCAACCCAGGGTCCTGGTGGGCGGAGTGCTAGGGAAGTGTGTAGGAAGTACAGACTTTAGTTAGTGCAGTAGAGAGTCTGAGTCTGTCTGGAGAAGAGAGAACTTGAACTTGGAGAGGAGCGGGGGCTCTGCACCTCGTGCAGCCCCCGGGCCGTCACCGGTCGGGTGTTAGCACCTGAGGCCTCAACAACCGGGATCGGGCATCACCAACCACGGGTTCCAAAAGTCTCCCGTGCCCAAAACCTTACAGCCGGTTCACTGGTACCGAAGCTGGCAGCAGTTCACCTCTGCTACGCGAACCAGAAGCGTGGAGGAGCAGCTTTACAGGAGCACCCCACCACCAGCCAACTTCCAGTCGTCTAACCAGCGGTGTACCCACCGAGGGACCCAAGGCTCCCCAGAACATCCATAACGTATAACTTGGATAGGGATTGAAGCAGCCTCCCCGTACCCGATCTGGTATTCCTGGGCGACACTGGCAACCCCTTAGCTAGAATGGAGGAACACTGCAGATCTCTCATGGTACCTTTACACGCCGTGACGGCAGGCTGGATACATCCCGCTACTTCACGTGCACGAGCACGCTCAAACGGTTACAAACGGTCAACGCACCCTCTTTACACGCCGCCACAAGGTGCGCTACGCCACGCTACATCTATAGCTAGCTACATCGCCGGGTGTCTCAAGTAGCCAGCTGTAGCTCATTTACACACCGCTATAACCAGCTACTATGGGCGGACCTGGTGCAGCAGGGACAGCACATAGGCGTGCCACAATTGTGGATTACGAGCCGTCCGTACGCTGATAGGACGAAGCAATAACATCCTGATTGGGCAGGCAATGCAGGAGGCTGAGTAATACAGCACGCTCGAGCAATTGTGTAGTGTGACTCGTCAGCTCCTTAAATATGCCTCCCTATGCAGCGACTACCAATCGTCATGCAGCAGCTTCCACCAATGATCGCACATGGGGCGCGGTAACACGGAGCCAGGGTCACGCCTTAGCTACATTGCATCTACATCGCAGGCTGTCCAGAGTTGCCTTCCGTTGCTTCTTCACACGCCGATACAGCTCGCTACCATCGGCGATGTAGCCATCAGTTTTCGAGCAGAGCTAGGAAACAGATGTATCTGTTGCCGGCTGTAGCGTCACGTCTTCAGACGCCGCTACGACGGGCTACATTGGCGCTACAAGCTACATTTGTAGCCTGTAGCGGGATGTATCCAGCCTGCCGTCGCGGCGTGTAAAGGTACCATCAGGGACACCATCACTGCTGAGTCCACCCGGTCCACTACCGTTAACTGTATGCCATGTACTGCCTGCTGGTTACAGTAAAGACCCGTTGCAGAGACTTTCTGTGTCCGTGCTTCCTTATGAACTGTCCGTCTGCACTACAAGGTAACCGTAGCTGCCGCACAACATCTTGAGCAGCTCCAGCCTCCGGGGATCACCGCTCAGCCTGTGGGGAGCGTTCCATCTTGCTGCTATCCATCCCCCGGAGGTTCCGCAGCGTCGGTAGCCCTTACCGAACTACTCATAGGTGGCGTCACGAATAAATTAACCCCTTTAATCTGTTCCTACAAGACGTCTTCAACTTTTGATCTGCACTCAACCGGGCCCCACTACCGGCAGGCGCGGCCCACCCGTGACAAGGAGGAAGGAGCTACAGCCTATCTAAACCGGAGTTCACGGGCCGGCGGTGAGTCATCTGCCCCCCAGTGTTCTCTTTCTGACCCCTGTCTCTGCCCCCTAGTGCTCTCTTTTTGCCCCCTGTCTCTGCCCCCAGTGCTCTCTTTCTGCCCCGTCTCTGCCCGCCTGTGCTCTCTTTCTGCCCTGTCTCTGCCTCCCAGTGTTCTTTTTCTGCCCCCCTGTCTCTGCCCCCCAGTGTTCTCTTTCTGCCCCTTGTCTCTGCCCCCAGTGCTCTCTTTCTGCCCTCTGTCTCTGCCCCCCAGTGCTCTCTTTCTGCCCCCTGTCTCTGCCCCCCAGTGTTCTCTTTCTGCCCTTTGTCTCTTCCCCCCAGTGTTCTCTTTGTGCTCCGTCTCTGCCCTCCAGTGCTCTCTTTCTGCCCCGTCTCTGCTCCCCAGTGTTCTCTTTCTGCCCCCTGTCTCTGTCTCCCAGTGTTCTCTTTGTGCTCCGTCTCTGCCCCCCAGTGCTCTCTTTCTGCCCCGTCTCTGCCCCCAAGTGTTCTCTTTCTGCCCCCTGTCTCTGCCCCCCAGTGTTTTCTTTGTGCTCCGTCTCTGCCCCCCAGTGCTCTCTTTCTGCCCCCTGTCTCTGCCCCCCTGTGCTCTCTTTGTGCCCCCTGTCTTTGCCCCATGCTCTCTTTTCTGCTCACCCCCTCCCCCACCGAAGCTGTGGGGATGTGACGGTCATGTGACTAATCACATGACTGTGACATCACCGCAGGTCCTGCAGCCTCTGGTAAATCACAGTGAAGAAGCGAAGAGTGAAGAAGTGGGTGACGGCGGCTTAGGTGCGGGGTGCGGTGGGGGGACGGCTTAGGTGAGGGGTGCCGAGCCTGCCATCTACCCGTGGCTGCTGCCACGTCGCTGATTGGTGTAGGCTGCAGCTCCTACCGCTCCCAGGGGGATATCAATGGTACAGAGGTAAGTATGCGGTTTTTGGTATAGCACATGAATCCAGCATCCAGGCACAAAATATCATTTTATAAGGTGTTACCTGATGAAGGTGGTGACGTGCCGAAACATGTTGTGAGAGCCACATTTGAGAAATGAAGAAGTACTAACAAAAGGATAATCTGTGTCTGGATGCTGGATTCATGCGCTATACCAAAAAAACGTCATTTATAGTGGTTGTGACTCTCGCAACCACACAAGGTGAAATCCCTGATACCTATTTAGGTAATATTTTATCTCTAAGATTCTTCATCCTCCCTACTTTAAATTTATTATTGTGTTGAATTACTGGAAAAAATTAACTTTTTGATGATATTCTAATTCACTGAGATGCGCCTGTATATAAGATTATCTCAGCAAAGGAACATTTTATTTAAACACATTCAGTTGGGGATTTATTATTATTCCAAGATCTATTGATTACAATGAACTTAAGTTTGTTCCTGGGAAAACCCTTTTAATTTTGGACAATCTCATTTTTTAAACTATTTTGTTCATCTTTTTTTAATCATCTTGTCCTTATTTTTAGGATAGTCGTCATCACTATTACAAATGTGACTTGCCCACATAAACTATCTTTTTGTTATACCAGGAAAGATTTGGGAAGTGAGAAAATAATTCAGTTTCAATCGAATATTTCTCTGTTTGATATAAAGAGGTATCCAAACAGCCAGTAGATTTCTTCTTCACTTCCACATGCAAAAAAGTGCGTCCAATTTTATCAACTTCTTTGGAAAATGTTATTGACCGATAAATATCCTACGTAAACTTCCAAAATCTGTCCTGGTCCCACTCCGTGAAACCAACATGTCACCTATGGGCTGTACAGGACTGTGAATACTTATACTAAGAGCATTTTATGTGGTGAATGTACTGAAATTATGGGTTTGTTTGCCATCATGTATTTCGTCTGGGAGTGTATATAAAATTGAAGAAGACTCTTGGCTGAATCATCGTGGTCTGAGCACGATTACTGTTGTTTTTTTCTTAGTTTTCCTGCACAATCACTATTACGTGGTCCGTTGTAATGGTCATAATTCTTTATAGGTTAATTAGCTGTTTCCCTGCAAATTTCAGCAATTGTCTAGAAAAATATGGGAAATATCTCATCACCAGAGGGCTACTGGGGTTTACATCCGCAGCATGACCCTTCCCCACCCTCGCATGTGAACGTAGTCTGAGATATAGAACTCTGACTACTACATTACGTCACATACCTGTCCTGGAGTAGTTCTCCTATCACTTTTGTTTGTTATCTTTCATGTACGTTTATTGTCCACTGTATGTAATTTGTAGGGGAGAAGCCTTACATCTGTGGAGTTTGTGGCAAGAGTTTCATTTCTTCTGGAGAACTTAACAAACACTTTCGGTCTCATACAGGTAGGTGACTGCGGAAATGCAGAATCGATCAGTGCAATCTATATTGAATTCAAGAGCTTTAAAATGTTTGTCTAATGATATGATACTAAAGCCCAGGGCATAAGTGCAGGAGGTGTATGGAGTTTCCATTAACCATACCATTCCCCTTACAGGAGAGAGGCCTTTTGTCTGTGAAGTATGTGGAAGTTCATATACTGATGTGAAGAATTTGAAGAAACACACACTGAAAATGCACAGCAGTAAGTCCTGACACCTACTGTATATTTTTATAAAAATGTATTTCCATAATCCCCGAAGATTTTCAAGTGGTTTTTGTGCAGCCCTGTTCTCCAGACGGGTGAGGGTTCCAGTGGTTAGAACTCCAGTGATCAGTAATGGCCCCTTTACACGCAGCTACAGGTAACAGGTTTTCCACAGGTAACTTACTGGCTGCAGTGAAATCATGGAGACATGGTTCTATCTTGTTGCTGTGTAGAAATGGAACTATGTCTCCATGATTTCACTGCAGCCAGTAAGTTACCTGTGGAAAACCTGTTACCTGTAGCTGCGTGTAAAGGGGCCATAAGGTATTTCCTATCTTATGGAATGAATAGGAGATAACATTCAAGTATGGTAAAACCTCTTTAACACCTTTACCGACATTTGACCTACGGGTACATCATATGCCGATTCCCTGCAAACCGACCCCGCATCTTTGCCGTCAGATGATGGCTGTGATATGCAGCCGTCATCTGCTTCTAACAGCTCTGTCTACAGCTGTTGACCTACTAAAGGGGTACTCTGGGCCACGCTCCCTGTTTCAGACTGCAGAGAAGCAGATATCAGGGGACTGGCTGCTACTAACAGTGGGGTCAGGCCCTCTTATGTGTGATGTAAAGTCTCAGAGGGTAGAAAGAGCAGCACCTGCATCACGTTGAATTACAGGTATTGAAAGAATAATAGCACTACATAAGTGCTGTGAAGACACTGAGATGATTTTAACCTTTGTTTAAAATAAAAAGGATTTGAAGAAGATGATGTTTTGCATCGGTGATTCCACTGCAATTTCACTACTATAGGCGGTTGCCAAGCCGTCACACCGGAGTAGGAGTCCGTGGGTATTGGCGGTGGAGCGGTATCCCTTCCATCCTTCCTTCATTTAGACTAGCACTACATTATACATCTCATCTTTACAGTGTTCGGGCCAGAACAGTACAAGAATTTTTATTTCCTTGGAGTATCTCTCTAAATGCCACAATTAATGTGTGACATCGGCATTTAAAGCGCGCTGGAAGGGGGTCTTGCAGTTCTATGTGGCCATCAGTACGCCTGTGACATGATTGCGGGGTGCTGATAGGTTGTCATTATGGCCAGGAGCCTGCTGAAGTCCCACATGTTTGTCATAACGGTACTACTGTGAAAATAAGTCCATGGATAGGAGACCATGGTTTACACTATATATAGCAACTATAACACTACTGTACATAGCACAAGCGATCTGAGGATCTCAGGTTCAAGAACCCTAAGGGGACTAACAAATACAGTGATAAGTTAAAAAATATGAAAAAAATTAAAATTCAAAAGTTCAGATCACCTTCCCCAATTAAAAATTATGAAAAAAACAAAACAGATTTGGTATCGCTGCATTCGGAAAAGTCCAATGATCAAAATATCAAATAATTTAATCTGATCGGTAAATGGCATAATAAGAAAAAAAAAATCAGAATGCCAGTATTGTGGGATTTTCAGCCGCTGCAAAAACAAAAAGAAATTTGCTTATAAAACATCAAAACATGATCTACCGCAAAGTGTTCTCAATTAAAACATTGGCTTGGGGCACAAAAACCAGCTCCATATTCTGAAAATTGAAAACATTACGGCTCTCGGAAAATGCCAACACAAGTGAATTTTATATATTTTTTCCACCTCTTAAATAAAATAAAACTAAGCATGTTTGGTTTCTCCGTAATCGTACTAACCTGAAGAATAATATTCTCATGTCATTTTTACCATAAAATAAGCGCTGTAAATAAAAACTCACTAAAAAAGAATTTAGCAGAATTGCATTGTTTTTTAGCTATTATGCCACTCTTGGGAGTTTTTAACCACTTTGAAGTACATCACACAATAAAACGGATAATATCTGTCAAAAGTGCAACTCAACCCACAAAAAACAAGCTTTCACATGCCAACGTTGGCGGAAAAATAAAAACGTTAAAGCTTTTGGAATAAGGGGGGGGAAAAAATCTGGAAAGTCACCCGGTTGGGATGGGGTTAATGATACAATGAACATTGGGTGTTATCCATTTGTAATTTGACTGCCGCCTATATGGGGGTCATTGGTAATGAATAGGCTCACAGCCATGGCAGATCCTCCATAACAAGAGGAGCTCTTCGTATTCTCTCTGGCTAGTGGATAAGGGTCTGTACAGGAGAGCTGCTTTTGTAAAGTCTAATTTCTTTAGAAAAGTCTTTGAATTTTTTTTTCTTTATAAACATTGAATGTATTGCAGGAAATGTAGAGGAAGATGAAGCAGACCCTCCCAACAGAGGTGTTAATGAAGAAGACACCGCAAACCACAGTTCAGCTCCAGACTGCCTGGATTTGAAGCCGGCGGACTTACACCTACCTCTCACGCTCCACATTGGCCCAGAAGACCATCAGATGCTGCTGCCTGTCTCAGATAATCCATGTCTCTCTTCGGATGCTTTGTTGAGGACATCGGTCAGCAGCTATTCAGAGCCACAGTTTATATTTTTACACCAAATGTACTGATAACGAATTGTCTAAAATCACACAAAATGCTTTTTCTAGCCGACACCAAACATACTTACTGCCTAGTGAGCCTAAACTGGAGCGTTAAAGCTGCACTTTTTTGCCTTTAGAGAGAGATTTTATTTACTGGGATGTAGATGGTTAATATACCTGCATACATTTTATTAGTGACATTTTCCCAGCACATTGTTGTTTGTCAGGCTGTTTTTTGATGAAAGATTACTTGCTGTGATACTAGATTGTTACAGAACTGTATTTTGTTAGTTGAGCATTTATCCCTAATGCGGAGTTTAGACAGACCAACCACCATGATTAGCCTGCTGATCGGCTACATCAAGCTGAATGATGGCTGCTGAAAGTCTTGTTTATACAGGTTGGTGTCACGCTTAGGGGGTAAGGGAATCCAGATACCGGATGGTGAGGTGAATGAAGGGGTTCTGGAGGGAGCTAATCTGACTGTTATACTAGGGGGTCCATGGCTTGCCCTGCTCTTGGAGGTACCTCTGAAGGTGAGGAGGTTCGAGTCACCACCTTTCTCCTAAGCTCCTGAAA
The DNA here is from genome assembly GCA_033576535.1 of Allobates femoralis. NCBI lineage: Eukaryota > Metazoa > Chordata > Amphibia > Anura > Aromobatidae > Allobates > Allobates femoralis. The sequence goes on from JARQOC010000001.1 coordinate 157,312,333, forward strand.
AAACCCTAGGCTAAGAGCCCCTACCTCCACACATGGACCAGGAAAACACAGCAGCTTCAAATGAAAATCCAAGGCAGCAACAGCACAGCTCTTCAGAGCATGACTTCACAGCACGGGTCCTAGATCAGAATGAACTAAACCCTTCTAGCTCCAATTGAGCTATGACTTACTTCCAACCTGCAGAGCCGCTCATTCAGCAACTGCAGCTTCAATATCAAGCCTAACTGAAGTAAAGGAAAAAAAAACTCTGGTTTGAACAGCAGCTCCAGGACTGCAAAGGCAGTCAGTATGTGACACAAAACAATTGTTAAGATTGTTATTCAGTAAAATTTCATGTACTCAGCAGCACAAATGCTGACTACATACAATAATGTGCTGCTGAAAGCAATTTTTCAATAAGCTTCTTACTTGCTCATCAAGAGATTGCCATCCTGGGTATTTCAGAAGTGTACATATTACAGTAATGGCAGTAACTATGGCAGGTTTTCCAGGTTACCAAGCTGCCCTCCATCATGACATTGTGCCAGTAAAGAAACAACCTCATGTCAAAAATGTTACAGTTCACTTTCTGCTGCCTAAAGCTGTCGGGATCATGCAAAATAACTAATTAAAGAAGTTCAAAAATTAAAGAACACCCAATCCCATCAGTTCCTTTTTAATCTTATTTATTTGGATACATTCAGACAATCAAACCTCTGCAAATATATATCTTTCGAAAATGCCCTAACCCAGTGGTCTCCAACCTTTCTAATCTTGAGAGCCACATCCAGCTCCCGACTCCCCACAATAGTGATGCCCAGAGCCCCCACTACCAGTATAATGACAGCCAAAGCTTTTCCACATGAATTACAATGAGGTAGTATACCAAGATCCAGGGGACCCCACAAAGCCCTTATTCATACCTGCTCTTCTATGAGGGGCTACTCATAAAAGTCACTATCTAGAGACCTTCTCTTCATAGCTTCATTTGCTAGAACTGGAGCGGATGCAACAAGCTGTAAGACAGCTGCGAGCCACACACATCACAGGCCTGAAAGCTACATGTGGTTCCCAAGCTACAGGTTTGAGACCCTGTCCTAGCCCACCGTCAATTCTGGTTTTTCAATTGCCAATATTGTATGAGTTGTAGCCTGTAGTCCTGAAGCTCGTATAGAAAATGTAAGTACTATTCTAAGCCTTGGTTAATATCTTTTTAAGATCTTTATTTTGTAACTCTCCAATCATAGATTGATTGCCGGCATTTCATGAATTCTCCCTCAATATAAAATATCAAATTATTGTTTTATTAATGTATGCCGCTTAAGTAAGCATACGATTGTAAAAAAAAAAGGGATTACAAGGATGATTGCGTTCAGTCTATTTATTGCTCAAAATTCCACATAGAAAATAAAGTAAATTCTGACGTGTCGACTCATGTGACGCTCTTTGTGCTGTGAGTCCCAGCACAGAGCACGTCACATGCCGCCATCTGAACCGGTCACATACGCGCAGTTCCTTACTTTAGCATCAACGCGACACAGATCCACAATTACTACGTAGATAAACCCTTTGTTTTGATAAAAACGTGTAACATAAAGAGCCGAAATGTCAGAATTTACTTTATTGCTCAAAATTCTGCATAGGAAATAAACAGACTGAACGCAATCATCCTTGTAATCCCTTATTTTCACAATCGTGTGCCGAAGTTTTCCTATACTACTAGTTACATTTTTTTACTTCTGACCACCGACCAGCGGTGAGCCCGGCTTCTCTATTTTAAGCTTTAGTAGATATACACATGCTGACTCTCTTGTGATTTTTAAGAGTAATATGGTTCCATTTGTTTTCTATTAGACATTTGGCCGCTTCATGCATCAAAGAAGAACTGTGCTGTAGCACAATCATTTTAGTTCCGCTGGCCCATGTTTTAGCTCTCTTTTGCACTATTCTGCAATAAACTGTCTGGCAAAATCTGCTGATGAGTCTGCAGGCAGCCAAAAAAGTCAGACACTTCGCACATGCCGATGTGTAACCTTACAATTAATGGAAAAAGAAAGTCCTTTCCTGTGATACATTGTGACAGATTGGGTACTTCAGCTTTGTATACTAAGGGTGCTTTCATACTACGATTTCTTCATTTCCGATGCTGTCCGATAAAAATCGGACAGCATCAGACCGATTTTCGGACCCCATGCATCCCTATGGGGATCGGACCGAATCGGCTGTGCACTAAATGCCAGCCGATTTGTGTCTGACCCGATTATGCCCGATTTTTGCCGATTTTTTTTCGGTGAAAAAATCGTTGCCTGCAACGATTTTTTCATCCGATTACAAAATCTGACAGAATCGGATCGGACCAAATCGGATGGCATTTAGTGCACATCCGATCTGACCCGATCCCTATAACATGGGGCCCTATGGAGAAGGGTCCGAGGAAACATCTGATGTCTCCTCGGACCCGATTTTACTGTACTGAGCATGCTCAGTACAGTAAAAATGCTCAACTAGGAGCGCAGGGATTAAAAAAAAGTTCATGCTCACCTTCCCCCGAGCCCCCGCCGTCTCCCGCCGTCTTCCTGGAGGTTCCCGGTGACTCCTGCAGGCTCCTGATGTCTGCAGAGGTCTTCTTCTGCAGTTCAGGACCTGCGGTGATGTCACAGTCACGTGACCGCGGGTTCACCATGGTAACCCGCGGTCACATGACTGTGACATCACCGCAGATACCGGGAGCCTGCGGGAGCCACCGGGAACCTCCAGGAAGACGGCGGGGGCTCGGGGGGAGGTGAGCATGAACTTTTTTTTTCTTTTCCTTTTTTTCAGCCGGAGGCTACGATTTAATGCCGGAATCGGATGCCTATTTGGCATCCGATTCCAGGCATCAGAAGGGAGCCGATGCTGTCCGATTTATATCGGACAGCATCTGCTCCCTAAAAATCGTAGTGTGAAAGCACCCTAACCAGGGCATTGACTATATAATGTTGTTCAGAGCATATCTTAACCTGTTACAAGGTAGAAGGAACAGTAGTGACTACTAATGCTTGGCACCTCCTTGTATGTTTTCCTTTCTACTGAGACGTTTCAGATGGTTTGCCAAACAAGAGCAGGTAAGTATATAGAAGACATGATAAATTGGTGCTGTCACTCCAACAAAATATAGCATCAGTTCTGGGTAGGCACTGTCCATGTTTTATCCTACCCTTGGGTGGTTGTTACCTTCTGAGTGACTGTGCCAATTTAACATATTTCTTCTACCATTTACGTACCATATTTGTTTTGAACTTTAAGCTGGCTAAAGACGAGATTTCACCAACCGTCTAAAACAGGGGTGGGCAACTCCAGGCCTCAAGAGCTGCACCTACTGGAGGTTTTCAAGATTTCCTTAGTATTTCACAGTTGGTAATTTAATCTTCAGCACAACTGTCAAATGCTAAGGAAATCCTGAAAACATGAACTGTTTGCGGTCCTTGAGGACTGGAGTTGCCCACCACTGGTCTAAAAAGACATAACTCTCCTCTGACGACAGATGTTGGCTAAGAAAATGATCAGGCAGTTGAATTTCACAATGCTTGGTCCTGGTTTTTTGTCCTCAAAGGAGGTCAGACCCTCAAGACGTGGAAGTCCCTTTACCCGTTACAAAGACCTGGACGCTCAGCTTGTGTAGGAGGGGGATCAGGATATAATCTATTTGTTAAGCTGCATAACCACCTTTGATGCTACATGTATGTCCACATCAGACATCAGATTCACCACATTTGTTATCCTGCCTTTCTATCTCTATGAACAGCATAAAGAGAAGATATCAGAAATGTACCTTTTTTTGTGTTACTTGATCTGTATTTTTAAGACATTTTTGACACTATATTTTTGTTTTTACATATCACAATTTGTATTAAAAATAGAAATTTTGACATTTTCACACTAATCATTGGAGCTTAGTCAGACCTCCTGTTGTTTCCGGAAGCAACAATCGTACGTAGCCATAATGGTGAAACCCCGGCCCGGTCCTATCTTTTGTATTGAAGCATCTAAGAGCATGTGCAAAGGTCATTGTGAAGGAAGGTGGAGTAGGGTCAGATATAACATCACCTATTGCTAATGCTGAAAACTGTTTCTGAAAGGACAGGACATTTGAGTTTAATAAGCTCCTGTGGCCAGTAAGTATATAAGATTACCTATGAAAAAAAACCCTGATGTACACTATAGGTAATTTTCTGATTATAACTCCCTTTCATTTAGGTTTGAAGCCAATTATGTATAATGGTAGATAAGGCTGCCTTTTGTTTTAGGTTGTTTTCCTGGATGACCTAAGAGAATTCCATTAAATTGTTAAAGCTCCAGTAGCTTAGTAGGATTACAGTAGTTACAGCCATGACTGATTGTTCACGTGCTCTTCTGTCATGTAAGAAACGTGCAGCTCTATAGGTAAATGATATGCATAACTATATATAGTATATAATGCCATCTATAACATAACACCTCAGTCTCCATTCAAGTAGTGGGTTGCATATAAAGTCTCACAACAAGACTCGTAAGTTTCTAGTCACTTCTGCAAGTTAATGGCTTTTATAGCAAGCACAAGTAATGGTCTGTCAGGTCACCTTTAATTGCATCACATTCTAGGTGAGAACATTCTAGGTGCCTTAGTGTTTGTTTTGGAGTAATAATTAGGGTGGCGTTATGTAACAGTATGTTTTATGTGCATTGTCTTCTCGTGATTTCATGTTCTTTTTGGTGAAATATCTGCAATAAATTCTGAATGGTTCTTACACTATAAGGAATGATTTGCACTATGAGAACTTTGGAAATGTTTAAGATGTGGTTTTTGAGTCCCCTAGTACATCTGCTTTGTTATATTTGCATTTTTATTGTTTTAAATAAAAGTGTATTTTCTAAATCATTAACCTCCTGTGTGTCCTTACCTGATATACACTAGACATATTTAGTCTGAAATACACAATGTTTTAATTTAGCATAAATGTATGTATCAAACTTACAAAGTCATATTTATGTGTATGATTCTTCCATGGGTAATGGCACATGCTATTGGGTTGTCCTGTACTGCACAGGAGTATACTGGGGGAGGAGAAACCCCCAACCAAGAATATCTTCTGAGAAGAGAGAGGAACCTGCATTCTTTTGACCCTATTGTACACAATAAATTTTAAGCTTTTTTTAACCTTTGTAAAGAAATCAATAAAAATCCCAAAAAAGGGTTGTATCAAGCATTCCTGTCTTCGTTATAGCCAATAGTGCCAATATAACACTTATTTAGCGCTGAGCCTTCTAAATATATACAAATACACACAAATTCTTTTTAATGCATTTCTACTTAAATACAATCATAAACTACAAACAAGAGACACTCAAATGGTATTTTATTCCAGTTTTACTATGGTCAGGATCATAAAAATTGCATATATTTTCAAAATACAGTAATGACACTTAATTTTGACTTTCAGAAAGTATGATTATTTATTATTGTGAGACTTGAGTTGCATACAGGATCATTTATATTACCATACGATGAAGTCCAGTAATAATGCTTCTTTAGACCATGAAAGAGTTCTGCAAGGTAGACACGACCGTCAACTGTATACGGCCGTACATCTGTGGAGGAGGCATCCAGGCGACCAGTAAAGAGAAGCTCTGAAAATGCCTGAAATGGTACACACACACATTACTAGGGTTCTCTAGGCAGCCAACACATCCAGGGGCATAACACCCTCCACCCCACCCGACCTCAAGTTTCAACAGTACCTGTATTCCCAGGGTGCAGAAATGATTAAACAGAATGTTGTAACTGCGCCGTTCGCTCCTTAATCTGCATATTGTACAGAGTGGAGCACTACATCAGGGTGACAGTGCTAGGTGCGTAGGTTTATTTTTTAATTACATGTGGGTACTTTGATAATGTGTGTGGGGGACATAATGCTATGTGGAGGGAGGCTGTAGAGGCCATGATATTGTATGTAGGGACCCCAATATGTGTGTGTGACATGACGTTGGTTGGGGGAGGCTGTAGGGGCCCCCATAATATGTGTGTGTAGGACATGAAGTTGTGTAAGGCCATAATACTGTGTGTGAGTGACATAATGTGTATAAGGAAACTATGATGATCTACAGTGTGGGGAGACACTTAAGGGCCATCTTGCTCTATAGGTATCTTTCTGTGGGGGGCTGTAGCAGGCATTATACTTGTGTTGAGGGTTATTGTGGGGATATTATAGTTCGATGGAGATATTGTGGCAGCATAATGTGTGGGTCGAACTGTGGGAGTAGGTGACTTTGTATATAGGGTGTATTGTGGTTACAAATTATGTGGGAAAATTCACTGTGGGGATATCCTGCTGTGGGGACTATCATAATCTATGAAGTCTTGAATGGGATTATAGTGGATGATAAAATTTAGGGTATTCAGTAGGGACATAATTATTGTTCACATGTCAAAATACATGTCCCTCACCCTGTTTTAAAAGTTTATAGTATGAGCCGGTATACTCAGCTGAATATTTTTCTTATGGGTGCTGGGGAGAGAGGGGGACCCAATTCAGACTTTTCCTATGGCGTCTTGTGATTTCTATCTACACCCCTAAACATATCTATATCAGATAAGTACCATAACAAACAATACTCTAAGGTCTATATAGTCTGTCCATAAGACTTTCTATAAAACTAAAATACCATGTGTTCCTAGCCTTGAACATGAGATACAGATATTTTCTGGTCATCATAATGGGAGACCCAGACAATGGGGTTTAGGGCACTGCCCTCCGGAGGTCACACTAGGTACTACAAGTTTGTAGACACCGCCTCCTCCGCTTATAAACCCCTACCGCAGGGAACATCCTCAGTTTTAAACTTAGTGTGCTCGGAGGATCACGCTTTGCTTGCACTTCACTGCATTCTCACAGCTTACGTGATGGCGTCTGAAGACAAGGTAAAAAGGTTCCAGTCGGGACCTGCGACAGCCTCCCCGCTCACCCTTGTGGAACACGCAGGTGGAGGTACCGGAGGGCCTAGGGCCTGGACACTTTGTGTTCTCCCGGTACGCTGTTGCGCTCCTTTCCATCCCTCTCTGGGGGGCTCTGGAGAGTGGGAGATGGGAGCCTTGCACAGCTCCGCTCCGTCCGAGGCCTCCCTAAATGGTGCTTACAGACCGGACTGGAGCCAGCCCAGTCCGAGGCCTCCCTAAATGGTGCTTACACTCCGGACTGGTGCTGCACCCCCGTCCGAGGCCTCCCTAAATGGTGCTTACAGACCGGACCGGCACTGAGGCACTCTGTGTCTCCTGTGTGCCTGGGGGTAGTGTCTGTCACTTTATGTGGCCTGACACTCAGACCGCGCGTTACCCTCGGGTCCGCGGTTCTGCGGGTGTACCCTGTGCTGGGGTCACCCTGGCTGACCGCCCTGTGTGTCACAGGGGCTGAGGCCGTGGGCTGCGGATGTTTGTTTGTACATGCAGTCTGCGTATAACTTTTTACACTTTTTCCCGCGCTGCGGGCTCCGGCTCCCTCATGCTGAGGCTGCTTGGAGGATGGGAAGCAGCCCGTGCGGTGACGTCATCGATGGGCGTGTGTGTGTGTTTCCCGCGTGTCTTCGGCGCCGCCCACAGTTTCACTGTCGGCGGCCATCTTTACCCTCACTTCCCGGTTGGGATTTGTATGCAGCGTGCGCCTGCACTCCAAAGGGGAGACCGGAAACCGTCGCGGAGGTCACACACACACACCGCTTCCTCATACCGCTTTACTGCGGTCGGTAAGCCACCGGGACTCCCGGTTTTGTTGTCTGCATTTTGGCTTATCTTCCCCTACTGTGGCGATGTCCTCAGCCGGGAAGCGTGCTGCTAGGGCGGCAGAGACCACCATTACCTGTGCTACATGCAATGGAACACTGGTGGAGGGGTCCTGCAATAACTGCGGACGCCCAGAGGCCCGGGCTGGCACTGCTGAGTCAGCAGCTCCGGTGCTATACCCTGAGGTTCAGGTGATCTCAGGGCCATGGGAGACTCAGAATAAGATCAATGAATCTCTGTTGTCTCAGCTGTCCTCCATGTCGCAATCCCTGGAGGCACTTAATAGGAGGCTGGATAGCCCAGCTACTCCGTCCAGTTACCCCCGGGTGTCTCCCTCTTCTGCTGTGAGACCCTTTAAGCGGGCTCGTCGTGAGGAGTCACCCGAGCTCCAGGCTCTCTCTGAGGAGGAGCGTTCCTCTGATGGTGAGGACGATGATGGGGGTTCAAATTTCGGGTCTGTGTCTATATCTGAACCACCAGACGGGGTGGAGGATCTGGTGTCCTCTATCAACGAGACCTTACGTCTCGTGACACCCCCTGAGGAGGTGACGGTGCACCCGAAGGAGGTCTATCAATGGCTGCGGCCAGAGGCTAGACCAAGTGGCTCTTTCATGGACCACACTAATTTTGGAAGGGTGGTTAGAGCACCCAGGTTACATCCTGGGCGGCGCTATGTCCGCAAACCTAAGGACAATCGCTTCCCCTTCTCCCAGGAGGTGCTTCAGGAGTGGTCGCAGTCCCCGAAGGTGGACGCTTCCATGACCAGGATTGCTGCACGCTCCCTTTTCTCTGCCTCTGATAGCTCCTCACTGAAGGATGCGACGGATAGACAGGTCGAGCAGCTCGCCAAGTCTTCCTATGAGGCTGTGGGGTCTTCATTTGCCCCTAATTTTGCCACGGTCTGGACCTTACAAGCGATTACTACCTGCTTGGATGGTATCTCTGACCTGGCAAGATCCAGTCCAGAGGTCCTAGCACTTACCGAAAGGGCAAGGGCCTATGCGGACTACGCCAGGACGGCGACTCTGGAAACTGCCACTCGCTCAGCTGTGGCTTCGGCCAATGCTATAGCGATCCGCAGGTTGTTGTGGCTGCGTCTTTGGGACTCAGATGCCACATCCAAGAAGATTTTGCAGAATCTTCCGTTTGCTGGTGACAGGCTTTTTGGCACCGAACTGGACAAGCTGATAAAGGATTCTGCTGAGTCTAAGATACCGCAGAATAAGCCTAAGCCACGGTATACCGTTAAAAGGAACCCAAAACAGTGGTCCTTTCGTTCCAGCTCGCAGTCATCAGCACCGTCCGCTCGCACGGACCGAGGGGGAAAGCCCGCTTCCCAGTGGCGCTCTAAGAGTCGTCCAAAGAAGCCGGCGGGGGCGGCAGCTGCCACCCCCAAACCCGCCTCTACATGACTCGCTCTCTCATCCTGCCTCCCCACAGGTGGGGGGCCGCTTGTCTCGCTTTCAGGACAAGTGGCTACTTCACGTTCAAGACCAGTGGGTTCGAGACGTGATCTCGCGAGGGTACAGGATAGAGCTGACGTCAAAGCCGATATCCCGATTCCATCGGTCGGTCCCATCACCAGAAAAGGCTCAGGCTTTTTACCAGGTGTTGGAGGGTCTCCGCAGAGACGGAGTGGTGGTCCCGGTACCTTCCGGAGAGAGGTTCAGGGGTTTTTACTCCAACCTCTTTATCGTCCCGAAGAAGGACGGATCCTTCCGCCCAGTACTGGACCTGAAGTTGTTCAACCATCACGTGTTGGTTCGGAAGTTCCGTATGGAATCACTGCGCTCCGTGATCGCAGCTGTGTCACAGGGGGACTTCCTAGCGTCCATAGATATCAGAGACGCTTACCTTCACGTACCCATTGCACCGGCTCATCAGCGCTGGTTGCGATTCGCAGTGGGGGAAGAACACTTCCAATTTGTGGCGCTGCCGTTCGGGTTGGCCTCGGCACCGCGGGTGTTCACAAAAGTGATGGCCTCCATGATGGCTCTCCTGCACATGCAGGGACATGCCGTCATTCCCTATTTAGACGACCTGCTGGTCAGGGCGCCATCAGAACACCTTTGTCAAGAGAGCCTGGATGTGACCATGCGGTCTCTGGAACAGTTCGGTTGGCTCCTCAATATTCAGAAGTCAACGCTAGTTCCGACCCAGTCTTTGACATATCTGGGCATGGACTTCAACACAGCCTCAGCCCTGGTGTCTCTGCCACGAGTCAAACAGATGGCGATCCAATCAGGAGTAGAAGCAGTCCTCCTGTCACCACAATCATCCCTACGGGTGTTGATGAAGCTGGTGGGGCGCATGGTGGCAGCAATAGAGGCGGTGCCGTTCGCACAATTTCGCCTCCGTCCTCTTCAGCTGGAGATTCTCCGCAGGTGGGACAAGAGGACGATCTCTCTGAATCGGCTGGTGACCCTTTCCCTACCGACCAGGGATTCCCTGCAGTGGTGGCTACAGCCACATCACTTGTCTCGGGGCCGGTCCTTCATCAAACCGTCATGGTTAGTGGTGACCACCGACGCCAGTCTGAAGGGCTGGGGGGCGGTGTTCTTGCACCACAGGGCCCAAGGCCTCTGGACTCAGTCGGAGTCGGCGTTGCAGATCAACGTACTGGAGATCAAGGCGATCTATCTGGCACTCCTGGCTTTTCAGAGATTCCTCTCAGGACAACCCATTCGGGTTCAGTCCGACAATGCGACGGCCGTCGCTTATATAAATCATCAAGGAGGAACCAGGAGTGCAGAGGCTCTGGCCGAAGTCCACCGCATCCTATCCTGGACGGAGGACAACAACTGCCTGATCTCCGCAGTTCACATCCCAGGGGTCGAAAACTGGGAGGCCGACTATCTGAGCAGGCAGGGGATGGACGCCGGAGAGTGGTCTCTTCATCCAGACGTCTTCCAGGACATCTGCAGCAGATGGGGCACTCCGGACGTGGATCTGATGGCCTCACGGCTGAATCATCAGGTTCCGCAATACATGGCGAGGTCATGGGACCCCAGTCTCTGGGAGCGGACGCCCTGATCTTGACTTGGTCCAGATTCCATCTACCATATGTGTTCCCGCCTCTGGCTCTGATTCCCAGGGTGCTGTGGAAAATCAGGTCGGAGTGCAGCGTAGCCATTCTAGTGGCTCCAGACTGGCCCAGGAGGTCCTGGTATCCGGACCTGTGGCAACTGTCAGGCGGACACAGGTGGGCTCTTCCAGAACGCGCAGATTTACTCGCCCAAGGCCCATTCTTCCACCTCAATTCCAGGGCCCTCAGATTGACTGCATGGCTCTTGAGGCCTGGCTGCTGACATCCAGGGGTTTCTCCCCTACGGTGGTTGCCACTATGAATCGGGCTAGGAAGCCAGTTTCCAGGAAGATGTACCACAGAACGTGCAAAATCTTTTTTACTTGGTGTGCCTCTGGCGGACGGTCTCCGTGGCCCTTGTCCATACCGACGTTGTTGGCTTTCCTACAGTCGGGTTTGGAATTGGGATTATCCCTTGGCTCTTTGAAAGGTCAAGTATCAGCACTTTCTGTGCTGTTTGACAGGCGATTGGCGCTCCTCCCGAAGGTCCGTCAATTTCTGCAGGGGGTGTCACGGATGGTTCCGCCCTACAAGAGACCTCTAGACCCTTGGGACCTTAACATGGTCCTGGCGGCATTGCAGAAACCGCCGTTTGAGCCTCTGAGGGAGGTTTCTCTATCTCGTCTATCCCAGAAAGTGACCTTTCTGGTGGCGATTACATCTCTGAGGAGGGTCTCAGAATTGGCTGCACTATCGTGCAAGTCACCCTTTCTGGTGGTTCACCAAGACAAGGTGGTGTTGCGTCCACGGCCAGAATTCTTGCCGAAGGTGGTTTCAACTTTCCACCTGAACCAGGAGATTGTTCTCCCATCATTTTGCCCCGCTCTCGTTCATCAGGTTGAACGCGACCTCCATACTCTGGATCTCGTGAGAGCTATACGCATTTATGTGTCTAGGACCGCCTCCTTTAGGAGTTCGGATTCCTTATTTGTTCTTACGACAGGTCGCTGTAAGGGGTCCGCGGCGTCGAAATCGACATTGGCCAGATGGATTAAGGCTTCCATCCAGGAGGCTTACCGGACTTCTGGTTTGCCTCTCCCGGTGGGATTGAAGGCTCACTCTACCAGAGCCGTAGGTGCCTCCTGGGCTTTGCGACATAGAGCGTCTGCTCTACAGGTGTGTCAGGCGGCCACTTGGTCCAGCCTGCACACTTTCTCTAAGCACTATATGGTGCATGCCCATGCCTCTGCGGATGCAAGTTTGGGCAGGCGGGTTCTCCAGGCGGCGGTTGCCCACCTTTAAAAGGGAACCATGTGTTATCCGTCTTGTTGAGGAACTCTTCCCGCCCTGGGGTATTGCTTTAGGACATCCCCATTGTCTGGGTCTCCCATTATGATGACCAGAAAAAAGAGAATTTTGTTTACGTACCGTAAATTCTTTTTTCTTTAATCATCAATGGGAGACCCAGCACCCACCCAGTTGTTCCTTTGCATGTTTTGCATTTGCTCTGTTCTCTGTTGAGACAGTGTTTGCCGGGTTGTTGAACCGTTTGTGCACGGCATTCTTCCCGATGTTTCGGGTGTGGTTTATTTCCTCCTCGCAGCTTGTAGACCAAACTGAGGATGTTCCCTGCGGTAGGGGTTTATAAGCGGAGGAGGCGGTGTCTACAAACTTGTAGTACCTAGTGTGACCTCCGGAGGGCAGTGCCCTAAACCCCATTGTCTGGGTCTCCCATTGATGATTAAAGAAAAAAGAATTTACGGTACGTAAACAAAATTCTCTTTTTACAGAGATATTGTCATTTTTCTGTTGTGGCACCATGAACATCAAGTGCATTTATTACGATATGCTATATTCAATGGAAATCCATATGTCATACAAAATGTATTTACATTTGTGCAGTTGTTATCCATTTCTACTGTGAGATTCATAGATACTCTAATAGTAAGGACAATTAAATAAACTTTGTATATGTTGCCTCCTGTATTTTTGTCAGGCTATGGCAGCGCATACAGTAATGACCAAGCAAAAAGGAAACTCTAAACTAGAAAACTATGCAACAGATTTCCATTTGTCAGAAGTAAGATGACTAAAGACTGCCATTAAACAGTCTGTATCATGTTGTATGGACAGGAGAATTGACATCCTACAACTTCCCAGCAATATTAGATTTACATTTAGTCTTTAGCCCCCATCACACTCAGGCGGCCGTCACACGCACAGATATCTATAGCGATATTGTAAGCGATCACGTGCACGCGCAATCGCTTACAATATCGCTCACATCGCTGGTGAGATGTCACACAGACAGACTCACCAGCGATGTGGAGCCGCGATCTCGCTGGTAACTATGGTACACATCGGGTAACTAGGCGCCGCGCGTCGCTTAGTTACCCGACGTGTACCATAGTTACCATCTCCCAGCATAGGCTCTGCGCTGGGAGATCGCTCATCGTGGTGTTATACACCACGATGAAGCAGATCGTGGCATCGTTCATCGCTAGATCTGAGAACCGGAGCTCAGATCAGCGATGTCACGATCAAGCGATTTCACATCGTAAATCGCTTGATTACATGCAACGATTTCTTGCCCGATCTCGCTTAAGCGATCAAAAAGGAGATCGCTTAAACGATATCGGGCAAGAAATCGTTCCGTGTGACGGCCGCCTAAGCGAGATTGCTAGCGGGATCGCTGCTAAGTCACAAATTTGGTGATGCCACAGTGACCTCACCAGCAATCTCGCTATGTTTGACACTTAGCAGCGACCAGGCCCCTGCTGTGAGATCGCTGGTTGTGTCAGAGTCGCCTGGACCATTTTTTGATTGTTGGGGTCCCGCTGGGCAGCATGCATCGGTGTGTTTGACAGGGACAATGACCAATGACCTCAAAACTACAGGTCTGAGAAACAGGGTCCCAACGACCTTCGGATCATTCCGGATCGTTGTTGTGTCACTGGTGAGATCTCTGTTTGACATCTTATCAGCGATCCCGACAGCGACGCACCAGCGATCATTACCAGGTCGTATCGCTGTTGGGATCGCTGGTGCGTCACCAAGTGTGACGGTACCCTTAGTTACAATTAAAGGTGTTGTCCCAAATGGGCAGTCTCTTATTACAAAGGAATTGTAATTGTGATTGTGTTGTAAACTCTGTGCAATCACCCAATCCCCACACTCATATCATGTGTTCCAGTTCATGATATAACATTCATAGACCCAAAACTGCATTGTGCAGAGGCAATCACTTTCCAACATCACCTACGGTATGTACGGGATAAATGTATAATGACTTGGGTCCTACCACTGGGACCTCCAATAATATTACTAGAGAAAATGTTCTGTGTCCCCCTGTAAATACAGCAGCAGTGCTCTATCTACTTTTATGGGAGAGATTAATGCGCATGTGTGACCACCGCCTATAAACAGTGAATGGATTGATTAGTGACCACACACCTGCACTACTGCTTTATTCATACAGATATATAGGACCCCTATTGTAGTGATCCATTGGGACCCCTGAAGATGAAGCCCTAGAAATCATACATGTGGATAGGTGATACTGTTGGTAATGGGATAAGCCCTTTAATAGGTGTGGATCTTAGTTGCTATTGGTCTGCACCTTTTTTTTGACTGTTGAGAACTGCAAATCTAATCTACTAATAATGAATTTCTCCCCGATTACATACAGCTGTGGTATAGTATGGATGCACTAAATACTAAAAAAAAGAATTAACAGCCACTGAGATCCAGCAAAAACGTTGTATAAAGTGTTAGTCTATAGCATCTTTGTTCAATAATACAATAATATAAGAAATATTAAAAGAAAGAAAAGATATTAAGTGCAATAGTATACATACCTGACAGGCATTTTCATCAAGTACATTCCCCCAAATATAGATGTATTCTAGTCCTTTGTTTAGTTTAAGTGCAGCTGCCAAAGCCTTGAGACCTTCTCCTGTGATATTATTACTGACAATTGATAACCTAGTGGTTAAAATAAAGAATACTGCTCTAACAAAGATTCAGGACTACACCTGTATGTACCCCTCCCCCATAGTGAAAGGATATTACTGGTTAATCTCTATTAATTAGCAGCAATGATTACACATTAAGAGCAGTTTACTGATTAGTAATTAATTGGCCATGATTTTCTTCCACCTACCCTTACACACGAAATAGGAAATCCTAAAATATGAGATAGTCTGCCCTTACACAAAGTGCCATGGAATCTAATGGTGCTATATAAATATTTAATAATAACAATAATAAAATAGTATAATGGCATACATACATGAAGCAAAAAAGAAATCCCTTGTCAAAAAAGAGGGCTCTCCAATAAGCTCATTTGTACGAAAGTCCTGTGAAGGTGACCTGACCAAAAGGTAAGATTAGGGGTTCGATAGTAACTCCCATTCAAGAGGTATAGTGCAGGCAAGAACCGGAGGCAACGCTAGGGTTTAAAGCTGGAGATGCAGTCACACATAAGCTCAGCATATACTCCAGTAGATAATCGTCAAATGAGTATTCATAGGAACATTGGTTCCTAATTATCCGCTTCAGTAAATAGCTGGTGATTGCTGAATTTCAGGTATGAGATCAGTTATGCCATATTAATAGTGATGGTTCTGCCCCACAACTGTTTGTCGACCTGTATAAACAGGCTACTAAAAAAGCACCAAAGTACAATACAAAATAGTATTGTGCTACCGTGTTAGCCAGAGAAATCAATGTAAATACTTAAGTCTCAAAAAAAGTTGAGAAAAGTATTATAGGAGTGATACCTTTATTGGCTAACCAAAAAAATATTATATTTGTAAGCTTTCAAAGCTCAAGGCTCCTTCATCAGACAATATTACAAATGACTTACTGAGACCTTTAAATACAAAATACAGCAGGACATAAGGAGATTCCAAGTGGAGGTGGGCTAAAGAAATTGAAATTAAGTCTTTGCCCACCTCCACTTGGCATCTCCTTATGTCCTGCTGTATTTTGTATTTAAAGGTCTCAGTAAGTCATTTGTAATATTGTCTGATGAAGGAGCTTTGAGCTTTGAAAGCTTAGAAATATAATTTTTTTGGTTAGTCAATAAATATATCACTCCTATAATACTTTTTTCAACTTTTTTGCGGACTTAAAGGGATCCTGTCACCTCCAAAATGCCTCCTAAGCTATCAAAACATGTCCCTGCAGCATCCCATCACTAATCTCACACTTCTTTTGTCTCCTAAAAGCATCCTGTGAAAGTGGATAAAAAAAGCACCAAATAAGTTATGTATAGTTGATCAGAGCAGACAAGAATCAGAGTAGAATTCTGGACGTCTAAATACGCCATGAGCTTACTAGTTTAAAGACTGGTTATCAACACACATCTCTATATAGTATTATTTGCAGTTCACTGGTATTAAGATATTTGCTGTTGGCATAAACATTTTTATTAAAACCTTATAGTCAGCATCATGCAGGTACACTTCACCTAACAATAGGCAACAAAAAACAACAGAAGAAGTTCTGGGCACCACAGCAGGGAACAGAAGCTGACACAGCTTGTTGATCAGGGGGCAGCAGCCACACCGGGCCGGGAAACACAGCGGTGCACCCTCATTCAGAAGATTGCAGTGTAGGACCATACAAGGTAGAAGGAACAGACGGGCACTCACCGGTCGGTTTCTTCAGCCATATTTATTAAACATACGGTGCAGAAATTGTTCAGAGGTGCATCGCGGGCGGGGAGGTGATCTGGAGACACAGGACGACAGCGCTGTTTCGCTTTCAGTGCCCCTCTGTTCCTTCTACCTTGTATGATCCTAACAATAGGCAACTAACAGGCCGACTTCTCACCACCACCTGTAATCTATCGTGGAGAGGTTTCCGTACTCATCCAACCTGATTCAAGACACACCACGCTATCTGAGGACACTAAGCAAATGCAAGTGACCTTGGCACCAGCTAACCTGTCAATAGCACTCAACTAGTTGTGCCTAGTGCATGTGTGGTGGCTGCATGTCAAGTATAGTGTCAGTCTAAAAGTATTAGCAGGGAATGGGGGCAATCTTTTTAATGTTTTACATGAATCATCTTGGCAAGAACAATGCAGACACTTCTTCAGCAATTCTGCTTCCTGACTGGGCACACCAGCAGCTGCTTTATCACACTTTCCCTGAGGCTGAACATCAGTATAGTTTTTATGCGGTGTTCTTCACCATCCAAGTGGGCATGGGCAGTTGCTGCCTCCCACATTGCCTTTCTGACTCCAGGAATGCGGCCGCCAATTTGCTCTTGCTCTTCCCAGTAGCATCTGTAGGAGTTCAGGACTGTATAACACTAAAGGTACCGTCACAAGCGGCAATTTTGCTAGCAATTTCACTGGCAATTTACTGGTTGCAGTGAAATCATGGAAACACTGTTCCATTTGTACATGGCAACAAAATAAAACAATGTGTCCATGATTTCACTGCAAGCAGCAAATTGCCAGTGAAATTGCTAGCAAAATTGCCGTGTGTGACGGTATCTCAAGGGTGCTACTGCCCTGACCATCCTTGTGACGCCAAGTTACGTACTCGTACACTGGGTTATCATTTATAGTGAAGCAACTCCCAGTGCACCCATAAGCCATACGCTTCGATGGCCTTTCCCCTCCCCACTGAGCTGCACAGCATCTCCCAGGAGCAACAGTCTCTAATGACAGCAACAGCAGGGAATCGACAGATGACCGTTTCCTTACATCATCAACTTTCAGTTAAAGGGGCACCAATCTAATTTGAAGTATTGAATACTGGGCATTATCCAGGGCGCTCTCCACAATAGAAAAAGCAGAAAATATCTTTTATAATTACATGTACCGACATTAAATGTGAAATCCGATACTAACGCTTCGAGGCTGCTGTCGTTTAACTGAATGGCTCCAGCAAGGTAGATAGCACCTTCATCCTCCGTCCTGTTTGAAGTCAGATCTAAGATCTCCAGTGTTGCATTTTTCTTGAGTAATTCTGCCAAGCACTTGATGCCATTACGGGTTATTTTATTGCTGAAAAGGTAAAACATAAGAATGTTTGTTCAGTTTACTTCAGGTGTCTTTAAAAGCCAGTGCACTTAAAGGGGTTCTTGACTATTGACAATTCACACACATCAGAAAGTACCCTTCAGTATAAGCTGATCTCAGAGTCCTACAAGATAGACCCCCGGTGATCAGCTGATACCTGAGGGGAAACATGGCAGAAAGTGTAACATTTTTGTGCAGCATCAACACAAGAGAAAGTAAGTACTGTATTGCAAAGAAACGTTCAAATCTATAGTATACCTGTGAGATGCAGGACAGAACAGGTCATCCAAAATAATATGTGATTATAAAATGCAGAGCACCTCCTCAGGGAATTCACTTGTATCCTATGGTTCTCAAGAAATCTGTCTAGTTTAAATTAAATGTATACTGGTCATCATTCACATAATCATCTAAAAAATGTGCTCCAAATGTTTGTGTCTCACGTAAAATAATATACTGTACAGTACTCAGCATAAATCAGTACACCCATCTTTGAAAAGTAAGATTCTAATTACCGTAATATCTCTCAGCAAGAACAGTTTCCAATATTTTGACAAGACTGAGTTACATAACACATAACATTATAGTTATGCTCAAATTAATTGATGCCAAATTGAATACACTCCACATCAAAAACTACTACATCTAGGATTTTCTATGAGGGCCAAGATTTGTCAGGTCAGCACCAAGTCTTCTAGGCATGAAGCCTGCATGCTGGATGGAGAATGATGATAACTTCTCTCTTCAGAATTCCCTGTAGGTCTTTGGTTGTGTTCAGATCAGGGGACATAGTAGACCAGTGAATTACTTTGACCCTGTTCTTTAGAAATGCAACAGATGTGTTTTAGATCATTGTAAAGTTTGAAAAGTGAAAGTCTACCAAGGGCACAGAGTGATGGTAGTGTCTTCTCTTTGAATATAAGGCAGCAATACAACTGTGAATTCTTGATACAATCAATGAAATGTAGTTTATCTTGGTCTCATTCCTCTAGAGTGTGGAGTCTCGGTAGTCTTTATATTTTTCAACATGAGACCCAGTAAATTGTAGGTGGCCATTTGTTTTTTTATTTTTGTACATGGGCATTAGGAGAGGCTTCCATGGTGGACAACACCCATGGATGCCATTCCTCTGCAGTGCACACTATATTGTGTCATGGGAAACAATCACCCCAGTTTGACTTTCTACTTTAAATAACTGCAGTGAACTCACATGTTGATTTTCTTCAACTTTTCTCATCAGGAGACGCTCCTGTTTAGGTGTTAACTTCCATGATCAGCCTGGATATTGGTGAGAAGGTTGCAGTTCCATCTTTGTTAAATCTTGTATCACTTTTACTACCGTATTCTGACTGATAAGTAAAGCTTTGCTGATCTTGTAACCATCACCTTTTATGTTTAAATAAATTATTTTCTTTCTTGGGTCTTGTAAAATTTCTCTTCTATGTGGTGCCATTACTGACAGCATAAACTAAGAAGGGGTTTCCTTCGTTAAGTGTTCAAGTGTCTAGAACTTTGTAGTCTAAACTGTAGCTTTGCTCCTAAGACTTTCATTGGGGTGTACTCATTTTTACAACATGGTCTCGAATGAACATATAAGGAAAATGACTTCATGGGGGGGTTCAAAATAACTAATCCTATCTGACATCAATAGACCATATTTGGGATTAGGTATTTTTTTAGTATGGTATCTCATAAAAAATGTTTATTCTGAAAGGAAAAAAGAGGTTTTATGACAAACCTGTTGGGGTGTATTCTATTTTGCTGAGCACTGTACATAGTCTTCTGGCTAAGAAACCTAGAGACCTTACACACAGTCTCTTAGTAAAGCACATTCCCATTATGTGCATTTATTGCACTTTTGGCTCTAATTAGGCTGGCTTCACACCACGGTGTGATTCGGTTGGGGGCTGTCCGGTGTGAATCAGACAGCCCCAGACCCGATTTGCAAATGGAATCGGGCAAATATGCCCTCCAGTCTGGTTTGCAGTTGGATGTCTCTGATCACAGCTGCAGATGCTGAAATTTCAAGATCCCGGCTAGCGGGGAGCTAGCCGCGGTCCTGAAATCTCTGCAAGTGACAGTTGGTGGTGGTGAAGTTTAGCAGCGCTCGCTGCTAAACGTCAACAGCCGGCATCTGGTTCCTGGATCCAATGTTTTTGTGAGTCGAGGCGATCCGGCGATCCCTAACATGGGAGTCCGTGGCGCCGGAGGCTGGGAGGATCCGGGAGAATCCTATTTTGTCTGATTTTTCGCCCGGACACAAAAATGTAGCTTATGTTTTTGTGTCCGGGAGAAAAATCTGAATTGTCCCAGATCCTCCCGGACAGATGGAAACCGGATGGCACATAGCTGCCATCCGGTTCCATCCGGCCCTATAGGCCTGTATTATGTCAAAATAGGTTCCGGGGCTGTCAGGTTTACACCGGACAACCACGTACCTGATCACACCGTGGTGTGAAGCTGGCTTTATCACAAAATACTCTGATATTGTGTCAAACACATCAAAATAATACAGTACAACTGCAATGTGTGAACACACTGTCAAATCCTACCACATACTTATACCACCTGACAATACTGAATTACGCCTCACCAGCTTAGATCTAGGTATCTAAGTGTTTTGTTTTCTAGTAAAGCTTCACAAAGACGCTCAACTCCAGAATCCGTCATCTCATGTTTTGACAGATGGATCTCCTGCAGAGTACTGTTCACCTTTAACATCAGAGCTATATGAATGGTAGTATCTTCCTAGAAAAGTAAATAAATAAGTATACTTTTATAATGCATAATAAAAAACCTTCAGACCCCCCCAAAACATTAATTAGCCTTGCTTAATCTTGGTACTCCAGCACTGCCACTCTGAGAATTTTTCGAGAGCTGTTTTGGTTATTCCACGTAATCTATATGTTTTTGAGTGCGCTGAATCTGAAAATGACCTCAGTTTTGTTATAGGACATCACGTTTTCTGACAATTTAAGTAACTATGTTAAATAAGACAATACCTCAAAATAAATGAAAATAGACTCATAAAAGTAATTTTTTATTGCAAATGTTTCATGCAAATCATTTTTTTAACTGCAATGAGCTCACTAACACACACTAAAATCGATTCTTCTTCCCTGTGAGGCTTCTCTTGGTACATTTATGCTTGTGAGTAGCATCTGTAATGTCTTTCTGAAGCGTCCAACAGTAGTCTGCAATCATTGTAATTCTCCATCTTCCCTGGTATCTTCTTTCCATCTCTTTAATGTCCTGGTGGAATCGTTCACCTTGCTCTTCATTCACAGCTCCCAAATTTTCAGGAAAGTTGTCAAGGTGGGAATGGAGGAAATGCACTTTCAAACTCATCAGGCAAAATTAAGCTTGAAATGCTTTCAGCATTCTTCCGACGATTTGTTTGTAGTCAGGGTCTTTGTTATTGCCTAAAAATTTCTCTACGACCTCTTTAAATGCAATCCACCCTGCTTTTTGAGGATGCGTCATGGTATTGATAAACTCTTGATCAGCTATAAGCCTTCTAATGTCTGGTCCGACGAACACACCTTACTTCAATTTTGCCTCTGATAGGCCTGGAAACTTGGCGACCAAGTATTTGAAGCATTCTCCATCTTTTGGAAGTGATTTTACGAATTGCTTCATCAATCCCAATTTGATGTGGCGTGGTGGTAGAAGAACTTTATTTGGAGGAACCAAAGTTTCTTGGAGGACATTTTTTTCACCAACTGTGAGCACCATCGGCTGCCAATTCTTCTTGGTCCAGTAATTTTGTCAGTCTCGATTGTACCATAGACACAGAAAACAAAGGTATTTGGTATACCCAGCTTGTTGCCCGAGCAGCATGCACAAGACTTTCAGATCCCCGCACACTTGCCAACCGTGGTCTTCATATTTAAATTTACGAAGAACCAATTCCAAGTTCTCATAGGTTTCCTTGAGGTGTACAGAATGACCTACAGGGATGGAAGCATAAAAACCGCCAGAATCATATTGGATTTTGAATTGATCCATCAAACCTTCGACATCGATGCAATAAACCAACTTATCTTCCTCGGCAAAGTAAGGAACGAACCCGTCTTCACGATGTCTGAACCATGAAAAAGACATTCCTGGCAACAATAAATTGTTGCTTTTGAGCCTTGAGCCGAGTAACTCAGCGGCATCTTTGGGAAGATTCTAGTCTCTTACCAAATCATTCATCTCCTGGGAAAACAATTTTGGTCTTGTATCATCTTCAAAGTCAGAACATGATTCATCATCTGGTTCAGGTATGACTCCACCTTCATCGGAGCTAGTTATCTCTTCCAAGGTAGCAGGGGCCTTGGGTACTGGTATATCTGTGCCATTGGGGATGGGACAAATTGCTGAGTGAATATTGGGGTATGAAATGGACTACTTCCATTTTGAATTATACCCTTTCACATCACATGAACAAAAGTAACAATCGTCACTATGGTTCTTTTGCTCTCGCCATACCATAGGAATCCCATAACGGAAAGCTGTTTTCTTACCCTTGAAACAATTTCGGAGGTCCTCAACACACCGTTTGCACACTTTATGAGGCGCCCAAGCTCTATCTTGATCTCCAATCTTTAGTCCGAAATATGCAAAATATACTTTTTTCACAAAGTCTGTAATATTCAGCTGTTGCTTCAACACTGTAAATTCACCACAAATGTAACAGAAACTGTCAGGCGAATTAATACACATCCGCTGAGCCATAATGCTAACTTTTGGGAAACACGGTTGAATATGACGAGCTAACACAAACTGAGATTAAAAAGTGTGAACAGGCGGGAACCAAGATAAAACAAATGAAACAAGCCCGGGCATGTCAGAGCCCGCTCGTTCAGCTTGCAACATGTTGATGCTGGTTTCATTAGCTCACTCTGAAAGTTCTTTTCTTTGAAAGTTATATTTTTTTGGCATTGTATATCTTCAATGCATTGATGTGAATTAATTAATAGTAATTTTGACTTTCAAAACCCTAAGATAAAAAAATACCAAAAATTGACAAAAATGTACTAAATTTGAAGAGAATTTTGCATTTTGTGGTAAATCCTGACGTCCAGGATTTTTTTCAATATTTTTTTTGTTTTCAGCACACTAAAATACATGGAAATTAGATGAAAATAATCAAACAGCTTTTTAGTAGCAGACCTGTGTAATCATGCGTTAAGTGAATTAAAACTATACTTTTATTGATTATATTAAAAATGGTACTTAAGAAGAATATAATAAGCCATGAGTTAAAGACACCACACACTTAAGGCCCTGTCACACATAAAGAGATTGCTAACGAGATCGCTGTTGCGTCACAGATTTCGTGACGCAACAGCGATCCCAATAGCAATGTCGTTCTGTGTGACACGCACCAACGATCTGGCCCCTGCTGTGAGATTGTTGATCGTTACATACTGCTCTGGGTCATTCCTGCATCGTTGTGCTCCCAATGGGAACGCCACATTGTTGTGTTTGACAGATAATGAGCAATGATCTCAATGCTACGCTATGGAGAGAAAATTCACAACGACCGCGGCATAATTCTGGATCGCTGGTGCGTTGTTTTTCACATCGCTGGTAAGATACCTGTTTGACATCTTACCAGCAATGTGTAAACGACGCACCAGCGATCTCTGCACATCGTTATTGGGATTGGGATCACTGATGCGTCGTTATGTGAGACTGGGCCTTTAGAGTGAAAATAACAACACAGCAATCATAGTTACCTAGTGGACTCTATTATGTAACTGATGTAACACTACCTTGCCTCGGATGTTGGCACCCTATATATAACGCAATAGCGCCAAACCGATGGCTTAGTGTATAAAGCATTCAAATATATAAGATAATGATTAAATATGCCATCAATAATTCACTAGACAACAGCAAAATTGGTTCAGACATGAAAACAGTTGAACTCAACTAATTTTGGGGTGCTGAAAACAAAAATGATACTTTTTAAATTGGCTCTAGTTTTTATGATACAGGGGTACATCAATATTTCGCACAGCCTTTGATACAACTCTAGGCATTTCGTCATTCGTTTTTCAACATCCAACTGACTAATGAATTGCTTCATCAATATTGCATCATCTCCAAATGACCAATGATAGATGCCTGAACTAAACCACTTTTGACATTTCGTTGCCTAGTGTAGCCACTTACTAATAAGGGAGAATTTGCACTCATAGAATAGTGACTAAGTATGCCATCAATACTAAGTCTAACCATTCACTAATAAGAAAGCATTCACACTCAACACAGCATTCACACTTAACTTAATTAAAAGTTTCATCAAAAGTATATTATTGGCATATATGAAATAATAGAAAATAGCAGCAAAGTATTCAGTTCAAAAAATCTTATAGGGAACCTGTCAGGTCTCCTAAGCCCTCTAACCTAGCAGCAGGCGTATGTGTGGGCCAAAATTCCCTGTCTGGATTCTGACAAAAGCAGTATTGTTAAAAAAAAAGCATTTATAACGCTAATAAGGAATTTCACTAGTCAAAGTTGCATTAGTTCCCCCGATTAGTCTGCCCTATTTCCATGTTAATTCCAGAGCTGATGTCACCAGCAGCTCATGGAAATTTTGTTTTCCTTGACCACAGCGTCACTGCGCCTCTATGTTGGGTGTACGCATCCCGGCTTCAGAGACGCACTGCAAATGATTAGGAATTTCTGCACGTCCAGTCATGCACACTACTCTGAAGACCAGTTGTACACATCCCGGCTTCAGGGGCGGGCACACTGCACATAGTCGGAAGTGCAGAAGACTTTAGATCATGAGCAGTGCGTCTGAAGCCAGGATACGTATACCCGCCACAGAAGCGTAGTGACGCTGCGGGCAAGAGACGCTAAATGCTTTTTTTTTCACATTAATGCTTTTCTCAGAGTCCAGACAGGGATGGTTAGGCCGGAAATTTTGGCTCATAATGTATGTGGCACTCTGCCATTACAGGTAGCCACAGGACCACCTAAGGCATGGATGGATTTCCACAACAGGTAACCCACATTCACACAACACCTTCCACCCCAGATCAGTAGGGGGAGCTCCACTTGCTGCCTTTAAGCAAGATCCCCTATAAACACTGGTGCTAGGGGTGGAGTTAGCCAGAGTGTGCAGTCGCTAGGAGAACTGCGAAGACATCTTGGTGTGTCGGAGCCGTGCTAGGCCTGAGCCAGTTGACCAGCCTAGCCAGTGTGAGGGCCTGCGAGTGAGGTCGAAGGCAAGGCTTAAGGAGTAGAGGAGCAAACTGGGGCAGAGGAGCCATACCGATTCACCCCAGGAAGCAACCCGCACACTGGAGTCCGAGTCTACAGGAGAGCATCAAGCCCACCAGAAACACCGATTCACCGAGGAGACTCCAGTCTCCCGGACACCTGTCATGCAACCAATAGGGGAGCCAGGGACTGCAGGAGATGTCATAGCGGTAGCCCACACAGAGGTTCTCGACACTACAGAACGGATGAGAGAAAGACACAGAGGAGGTCAGGCTTAGTTTTACACAGGTTAGAGGCTTGAACAAGGAAAAAGAGACAAGGAGGTCTTATCCACCACTCACTGTGGAAATCCAGAAGTGCCTCCCGACCACCTGGAACGTACCCTGGAAAGTGCCTGCAATACCATCAGTAAAGGTACAGAAACGATCCACAGTGTGTGTGTCATTTTGTCCATCCCTGAACCAGTCCAGCCTAAAGACTGTCGCAGCGGCCTGGCTGCCTAACCACCTCCCTGTGTGGATCCCCGTCACCTCATCACTGCCCTGGGGACCCTGCTTCACCTGCGGGGAGCTGTACCACCCAAGCTGCCCGTCCATCATCCCTGAAGGTCTGAAGCAGAGCTGGTGCCTTCACCCGAATCCACATGTTGCATCACAAGACTTTTATTATTTTACCCCTTATTCAGCTGACCCCCAGGGCTACTGGCCCAGGCACCAGCCACCGAGACAGCATCCCCCATGTCAATGCCCGAGTACCGATGTTCCCATAGACCCCTGGGTGGGTCATGTACTTGCTGCTAGGTCAAATTCCTTTTAACACTTATCAACAGCATAATATAATTGCATAGTAGCATGATATTTAGCAGCATTAGGTAATAGCATCTTTACTCATTTCTAATATATTTGAATGTTTTATACATGCCAAAAATCTTGGTGTTATTTATAGCACATTTTTTGATTACCTTGATTGCCTCTACCACCCCTTTAACAGTCTAAAGGTACCGTTACACCAAGAGATATATTGCTTGCAACTCACTGGTTGCAGTGAAATCATGGACACATTGTTCCATTTTGTTGCCGTGTAAAAAATGGAACAATTTGGCCATGATTTCACTGCACAGTGAGTTGCAAGCAATATATCTCTGTGTGTAAAGGTACCTTAAGATTATTAAATCAACCTATTATTTGTTTATAGTGGTAAACTGGGCCATTATTAATATCTATTATATAATCGCGAATCGCAAATCCGCCCCTCTCGGCGCAACTTCCGGCGTGGTCATGTGGATACGTGCGAAGCATTGGCCGCGAAGCGGCCATTGCGAGCCGTTAGTCGACATGCCTGCAAAGCATTGGCCGCGAAGCGGCCATTGCGAGCCGCCCCGCACGCCCCCGCCGCCATATGCCCGCACACCCCCGCCATATGCCCGCACACCCCCTCCTCCATATGCCCGCACACCCCCTCCTCCATATGCCCGCACACCCCCTCCTCCATATGCCCGCACACCCCCGCCTCCATATGCCCGCACACCCCCTCCTCCATATGCCCGCACACCCCCTCCTCCATATGCCCGCACACCCCCGCCGCATATGCCCGCACACCCCCGCCTCCATAGGCCCGCACACCCCCGCCTCCATATGCCCGCACACCCCCGCCTCCATATGCCCGCACACCCCCTCCTCCATATGCCCGCACACCCCCTCCTCCATATGCCCGCACACCCCCGCCGCCATATGCCCGCACACCCCCTCCTCCATATGCCTGCACACCCCCTCCTCCATATAATCAGATAAAGAATAACGGCAGTTCCTACACAGTGTTTGTATATAAATGCAATCATTTTATTTTTTATTTGCTTGAAACACATCACACATGATAAAAGACCTTCCCCATAAAAACAACTCCAGACAGTATGCGTGCAAGTATATATATAGTTCAGAATTACAGGTTATATACCATTACAGCATCATCACCACTTGGTCTGCACAGAAGGGGATACATTGTAATCATCATCGTGTCTGCTGACAACTGACCTGTCCAAAAACCAGGGTGCCCCAGACATATATAATACAGGTTGATACCCCTCACACTATGCATAGATATCCAATGTGAAAATGCCCATACCGCACCACACTGCCCAGCACCTCAACGTTTCGCTCTCCGCTTCGTCAGGAGGTCCTACACAGTGTTTGTATATAAATGCAATCATTTTATTTTTTATTTGCTTGGAAACACATCACACATGATAAAAGACCTTCCCCATAAAAACCACATCACACATGATAAAAGACCTTCCCCATAAAAACTTTTTTTTATTTTTTTTTTAAAAGACCTTCCCCATAAAAACTTTTTTTATTTTTTTTTTAAAAGACCTTCCCCATAAAAACTATTTTTTTTTTAAAAGACCTTCCCCATAAAAACTATTTTTTTTTTTTTTAAAAGACCTTCCCCATATGCCCGCACACCCCCGCCGCCATATGCCCGCACACCCCCTCCTCCATATGCCCGCACACCCCCGCCGCCATATGCCCGCACACCCCCGCCGCCATATGCCCGCACACCCCTCCTCCATATGCCCGCACACCCCCGCCGCCATATGCCCGCACACCCCCGCCTCCATATGCCCGCACACCCCCTCCTCCATATGCCCGCACACCCCCCGCCGCCATATGCCCGCACACCCCCTCCTCCATATGCCCGCACACCCCCTCCTCCATATGCCCGCACCCCCCCGCCGCCATATGCCCGCACACCCCCTCCACCATATGCCCGCACACCCCCGCCGCCTTATGCCCGCACACCCCCTCCTCCATATGCCTGCACACCCCCTCCTCCATATGCCCGCACACCCCCGCCGCCATATGCCCGCACACCCCCTCCTCCATATGCCCGCACACCCCCTCCTCCATATGCCCGCACACCCCCTCCTCCATATGCCCGCACACCCCCGCCGCCATATGCCCGCACACCCCCTCCTCCATATGCCCGCACACCCCCGCCGCCATATGCCCGCACACCCCCTCCTCCATATGCCCGCACACCCCCGCCGCCATATGCCCGCACACCCCCTCCTCCATATGCCCGCACACCCCCGCCGCCATATGCCCGCACACCCCCGCCGCCATATGCCCGCACACCCCCGCCGCCATATGCCCGCACACCCCCGCCTCCATATGCCCGCACACCCCCTCCTCCATATGCCCGCACACCCCCGCCGCCATATGCCCGCACACCCCCTCCTCCATATGCCCGCACACCCCCTCCTCCATATGCCCGCACCCCCCGGCCGCCATATGCCCGCCCACCCCCTCCTCCATATGCCCGCACACCCCCTCCTCCATATGCCCGCACAACCCTCCTCCATATGCCCGCACACCCCCACCGCCATATGCCCGCATACCCCCTCCTCCATATGCCCGCACACCCCCTCCTCCATATGCCCGCACACCCCCGCCGCCATATGCCTGCACACCCCCGCCGCCATATGCCCGGACCCCCCCCCTCCATATGTCCGCACACCCCCCCCCTCCATATGTCCGCACACACCCCCCCTCCATATGTCCGCACACCGCCCCCCTACATATGTCCGCACACCCCCCCCCTCCCGACGCCGTAGATCACTTACCTGTCTTCATGACATCTGCTTCCTCAGGTCCAGGTCCAGTCCTTCCTTCGGCCCACGCATCCTCTTCCTTCAGCCCGGCTAACGACTCTTCCATCCGACGCTCTTCTCTCTTCCTCCACCGAGCTCCGGGTTACATAGCGGATAATCCTGGACGCTGATTGGTTGTTTTTTCCCATAGAGAAACATGGCCATGTTTCTCTATGGGAAGACGCGACCAATCAGCGTCCAGGATTATCCGCCATGTATCTCTATGAGGTTTGTAAAGACAGTTTCCATTCAGGTCCGCTCCAACCCCTCATAGAGATACATGGCGGATAATCCTGGACGCTGATTGGTCGCGTCTTCCCATAGACAAACATGGCCATGTTTCTCTATGGGAAGAAGCGACCAATCAGCGTGCACCATTATCCGCTATGTAACTCTATGAGATGTTTGAGCGGACCTGAAGGAGAACTCTGTCTCAGGCTCAGGCTCACTTAAAATATGAAATAATAAATAAATTTAATAATAAAAAAAATAATAAACAAATAAATAAATAATAATAAAAAAAATAAATAAAAAATTATAAATAATAAAATAAAAAATAATAATAAAAAAAAAAAAAATGCTAATAATATGAGCCCTATGAGCGGACCTGAAGGAGAACTGTGTCTCAGGCTCAGGCTCACTTAAAATAACAAATAAATAAATAAATTTAATAATAAAAAAATAATAAAAAAATAAATAAAAAATAATAAAAAAATAAATAAAAAATAATAAATAATAAAATAAAAAAATAATAATAAAAAAAAAAAAATGCTAATAATATGAGCCCTATGAGCAGACCTGAAGGAGAACTGTGTCTCAGGCTCAGGCTCACTTAAAATTACAAATAATAAATAAATTTAATAATAAAAAAAATAATGAAAAAATAAATAAAAAATAATAAAAAAATAAATAAAAATAATAAATAATAAAATAAAATAATAATAAAAAAAAAAAAATGCTAATAATATGAGCCCTATCAGCGGACCTGAAGGAGAACTGTGTCTCAGGCTCAGGCTCACTTAAAATAAGAAATAATAAATAAATTTAATAATAAAAAAAATAATAAACAAATAAATAATAATAAAAAAATAAATAAAAAATTATAAATAATAAAATAAAAAATAATAATAAAAAAAAAAAAATGCTAATAATATGAGCCCTATCAACGGACCTGAAGGAGAACTGTGTCTCAGGCTCAGGCTCACTTAAAATAACAAATAATAAATAAATTTAATAAATAAAAAAATAATAAAAAATAAATAAAAAATAATAAAAAAATAAATAAAAAATAATAAATAATAAAATAAAAAATAATAATAAAAAAACAAAACAAATGCTAATAATATGAGCCCTTTCAGCGGACCTGAAGGAGAACTGTGTCTCAGGCTCAGGCTCACTTAAATTAACAAATAATAAATAAATTTAATAATAAAAAAAATAATAAAAAATAAATAAAAAATAATAAAAAAAATAAATAAAAAGTAATAAATAATAAAGTAAAAAATAATAATAATAAAAAAAAAATGCTAATAATAATGATATTACTGCTAATAATAATGCTATTAATGCTAATAATTATGCTATTAATGCTAATAATAATCATATTAAGGCTAATAATTATGCTATTAATGCTAATATTAATGCTAATAATGCTAATAATAATCATATTAACGCGATTAATAATGCTATTAAGGCTAATAATCATGCTATTTATGCTATTCAAAATGCTATTCATGCTATTAATATTGCTATTAATGCTCTTTATGCTAATAGTAATGCTATTAATGCGATTTTTTATGCTATTAATTCTATTATTTATACTATTAATGCTATTAATAATGCTATTAATAATGCTATTAATCCTATTAATGCTATTAATAATGCTATTCATGCTATTAATAATACTATTAATGCTATTAATGCTAATATTAATGCTATTAATTCTATTATTAATGCTATTAATGCTATTAATAATGCTATTAATGCTAATAATAATGCTATTACTGCTAATAATAATGCTATTAATGCTAATAATAATGATATTAATGCGAATAATTATGCTATTAATGCTAATATTAATGCTAATAATGCTAATAATAATCATATTAATGCAATTAATAATGCTATTAAGGCTAATAATCATGCTATTTATGCTATTCAAAATGCTATTCATGCTAATAATATTGCTATTAATGCTCTTTATGCTAATAGTAATGCTATTAATGCGATTTTTTATGCTATTAATTCTATTATTTATGCTATTAATGCTATTAATAATGCTATTAATAATGCTATTAATCCTATTAATGCTATTAATAATGCTATTCATGCTATTAATAATACTATTAATGCTATTAATGCTAATATTAATGCTATTAATTGTATTATTAATTCTATTAATGCTATTAATAATGCTATTAATGCTAATAATAATGCTATTACTGCTAATAATAATGCCATTAATGCTAATAATTATGCTATTAATGCTAATATTAATGCTAATAATGCTAATAATAATCATATTAACGCGATTAATAATGCTATTAAGGCTAATAATCATGCTATTTATGCTATTCAAAATGCTATTTATGCTAATAATATTGCTATTAATGCTCTTTATGCTAATAGTAATGCTATTAATGCGATTTTTATGCTATTAATTCTATTATTTATACTATTAATGCTATTAATAATGCTATTAATAATGCTATTAATTCTATTAATGCTATTAATAATGCTATTCATGCTATGAATAATATTATTAATGCTATTAATGCTAATATTAATGCTATTAATTCTATTATTAATGCTATTAATGCTATTAATAATGCTATTAATGCTAATAATAATGCTATTACTGCTAATTATAATGCTATTAATGCTAATAATTATGCTATTAATTCTAATAATAATAATATTAATGCTAATAATTATGCTATTAATGCTAATATTAATGCTAATAATGCTAATAATAATCATATTAACGCAATTAATAATGCTATTAAGGCTAATAATCATGCTATTTATGCTATTCAAAATGCTATTCATGCTAATAATATTGCTATTAATGCTCTTTATACTAATAGTAATGCTATTAATGCGATTTTTTATGCTATTAATTCTATTATTTATGCTATTAATGATGCTATTAATAATGCTATTAATCCTATTAATGCTATTAATAATGCTATTCATGCTATTAATAATACTATTAATGCTATTAATGCTAATATTAATGCTATTAATTGTATTATTAATTCTATTAATGCTATTAATACTGCTATTAATGCTAATAATAATGCTATTAATGCTAATAATAATGCTATTAATGCTAATATTAATGCTAATAATGCTAATAATAATCATATTAACGCGATTAATAATGCTATTAAGGCTAATAATCATGCTATTTATGCTATTCAAAATGCTATTCATGCTAATAATATTGCTATTAATGCTCTTTATGCTAATAGTAATGATATTAATGTGATTATTTATGCTATTAATTCTATTATTTATGCTATTAATGCTATTAATAATGCTATTAATGTTATTAATAATGATATTAATGCTATTCATGCTAATATTAATTCTTTTAATGCTATTAAGGCTAATAATCATGCTATTAATCCTATTAATAATGCTATTAATGCTATTTTTAATTCTATTAATGCTATTAATAATTTTATTAATGCTAATAATGCTATTACTCCTCATAATAATGCTATTAACGCTATTATTAATGCTATTTATGGTAATAATGCTATTCATACTAATAACAATACTATTATTAGTACTATTATTGCTATTAATAATGCTATTAATGCTAATAATAATGCTGGTAATGCTAATAATTATGCTATTAATGGTAATAATAATGTTATTAATGCAAATAATATTGCCACGTTCTAGAATCCCGATGCATTTGCATCGGGCTCACAGCTAGTATTAAGATAAGTAATCAAGTTAATCCTGGATAGAGTATCTGTTTCTTAGCGGATTCTTGTTTTGGTAATAAATTCACTATAGGGTGTTTGTTATGCTTTTCTTTAAGTTTATTAGCTTTTAGGGTAAATAAGGGTGAGTTGTTGGTGTGCGGGTATACCATTGTGCTATATACAGTATAGGGTGCCAACCTCCACAGCAAGGTAGTGATATATTAGTTGAATGATAAAGTCTACTAGATACCCATCAAAAAAGAACGCTCTCTGACTTGTGTGTGGTGTCTCTAACCGGTGGACTATTATATTCTGTTTAAATAAAAATTTTAATATAGTCAATAATAGTATATGTTTTAATTCACTAAAGAATGCTCATATAAATCTTTTTGAAGTGGTATGCAAATTTTCACCTATCTACACTGATGCCATTGTGGTTCTGGTCTTTCTTGACCCAGTGGCAGCAGTGATGTCACGACTACAACACGTGAAGCCAATCAGTGGGCTCAGCAGTCATGTCAAGTTATGAGAAAGTCAATGACGTCACCATTGTAACCTTTTCCATAAAAGAAGAGATTTATTCTGAGAACTTACCTGTAGAACATAAAATAAAGGCCGGTTTAGAGTTATTGATTTTACAGAATTGTTCTGCTTTAGGACTGTGGCGAATGCTATCAAGCTTTCTATACCCTGTAAAGATAAATGAGAAAGAGTCATGAATTTTATAAGAGCCTATTCCTATAGGAGCATGCCAACAAGAAACGTTTGACAGTACACGTTAATCCTTTTGTTGGATACAGCTTGACATATTGTAGGAAGGTAACAGAACAAGAGGTCCCTCTGGTTTCTTTATAAAGACCTGTAAGCACTAGATGGCAATCATGAATTCAGGAGAAGGAACCTCTGTATGTCTCACTATGAGACCAAAGGCATACTGAGGTTGAGCATCTCTGCACAGCTTTCTATAGATGCCACATTATAGATATGTGTTTCTCTGATTCAAAGTCTTTAAAATCATACACACACTAAATGTGCTGAGACAATGGGAAATCCTACTTAAACATATGTAAGCCTCATATTATAGAATTAACTGATCCAGCAAAGTAGTATTTAATGTAGAAAGTGTAGGAATAAACCTTTTTATCTAAAGTTTCTGAATGAATATTCTCTTCCCCTTGATTTTAATATCTCTTGGTACATGTTCAGTGGGGAAAAAGAATTTAGTGAGCCACCAATTGTGCAAGTTCTCCTATTAAAAAGATGAGAGAGGCCTGTGATTAACCTCATGGGTAGACCTCAACTACGAGAGGCAAAATGAGAAAACAAATCCTGAAAATCACATTGTCTGATTTGGAAAGAATTTTTTTCTTTAAATTTTGGTGGAAAATAAGTATTTGGTCACCTACAAACAAACAAGATTTCTGGTTCTCACAGACCTGTAACTTCTTCTTTATAAGGCTCCTCTCTCCTCCCACTCATTACCTGTAGTACTGGCCTCTGTCTGAACTTGTTATCAGTATAAAAGACACCTGTCCGCAACCTCAAACAGTCACACTCCAAACTCCACTATGGTGAAGACCAAAGAACTGTCGTAGGACACCAGAAACAAAATTGTAGCCCTGCACCAGGCTGGGAACACTGAATCTGCAATAGGCAAGCGGCTTGATGTGAAGAAATCAACTGTGGGAGCAATAATTAGAAAATGGAAGACATACAGACCACTGATAATCTCCCTCGATCTGGGGCTCCACGCAAGAGCTTACCCCGTGGGGTCAAAATGATCTCAAGAAAGGTGAGCAAAAATCCACACAGGAGGACCTAGTGAATGACCTGCAGAGAGCTGGGACCAACGTTACACAGGCTACCATCAGCAACAAACTACGCCACCAGGGACTCAAATCCTGCAGTGCCAGACGTGCTTAAGCCAGTACATGTCTGGGCTCGTCTGAAGTTTGCTAGAGAGCATTTGGATGATCCAGAAGAGTATTTGGAGAATATCATTTAGTCAGAGGACACCAAAGTAGAACTGTTTAGTAGAAACACAACTCGTTGTGTTTGGAGGAGAAAGAATGCTGAGTTGCATCCAAAGAACACCATACCTACTGTGAAGCATGGCGGTGGCAACATCATGCTTTGGGGCTGTTTCTCTGCAAAGGGACCAGGACGACTGATCCATGTACATGAAAAAATGAATGGGGCCATGTATTGTGAGATTTTGAGTGCAAGCCTCCTTCCATCAGCAAGGGCATTGAAGATTTAACATAGCTGGGTCTTTCAGCATGACAATGATCTCAAGCACACTGCCAGGGCAATGAAGGAGTGGCTTTGCAAGAAGCATTTCAAGGTCCTGGAATGGCCTAGCCAGTCTCCAGATCCTATAGAAAACCTTTGGAGGGAGTTGAAAGTCCGTGATGCCCAGTGACAGCCCCAAAACATCACTACTCCTAAAGGACATCTGTATGGAGGAATAGGCCAACCTGACAGTGTGTGCTAAACTTGTGAAGACTTGCAGAAAATGTTTGACCTCTTTTATTGCCAACAAAGGATATATAACAAAGTATTGAGATGAACTTTTGTTATTGACCAAATACATATTTTCCTCCAAAATGTGAAAAAAAAAATATTTCCAAATCAGACAATGTGATTTTCAGGATTTGTTTTCTCATTTTGTCTCTCATAGTTGAGGTCACCTATGATGTCAAATACAGGTCGACCTGATCTTTTTAAGGCGGCCGTCACACGGGGAGATATCGCTAGCGATATTGTAAGCGATCACGTGCACGCGCAATCGCTTACAATATCGCTCACATCGCTGGTGAGATGTCACACAGACAGACTCACCAGCGATGTGGAGCAGCGATCTCGCTCGTTACTATGGTACACATCGGGTAACTAGGCGCCGCGCGTCGCTTAGTTACCCGACGTGTACCATAGTTACCATCTCCCAGCATAGGCGCGGTCGCTGGGAGATGGATCATCGTGGTGTCATACACCACGATGATGCAGATCGTTGCATCGTTCATCGCTAGATCTGAGAACCGAACCTCAGATCAGCGATGTCACGATCAAGCGATTTACCATCGTAAATCGCTTGATTACATGCAACGATATCTTGCCCGATATCGCTTAAGCGATCAAAAAGGAGATCGCTTAAACGATATCGGGCAAAAAATCGTCCCGTGTGACGGCCGCCTTAGTGGGAGAACTTGCACAATTGGTGGCTGACTAAATACTATTTTCACACTGTATAAGGGTACTTTCACATCAGCGTTTTTTTTAAATCACGGCAGATGCGGTGAAAAAAACGCATCTGCCGCGATTACCGCATAACCGCTGCACTTGCGGCACACTTGCGGCACAGTTGCAGCAAGCCCCATACAATGTATATGCGGGCTTGCGGCAGGCGCGGCAAGAGCGGTTTTGGCACTTGTGGCAGGTGCGGCCGCGAAAAAAGCGCGGTCAGCCGCGGTTTTTTCGCGACCACACCTGCCGCAAGTGCCAAAACCGCACTTGCCGTACCTGCCACAAGCCCGCATATACATTGTATGGGGCTTGCCGCAACTGTGCCGCAAGTGCAGCGGTTATGCGGTAATCGCTGCAGATGCGTTTTTTTCACCGCATCTGCCGCGATTTAAAAAAAACGCTGATGTGAAAGTACCCTTAGACATAGAGTATCTGCTTAGTGATAAATTGCTTTTGTGATTTTGTATAAACAACATTTTCTAGAAGAGCTACACCCAGCTGAGCCGGGCTGAAAGACAATTATGGACTTTAGCTGATGACTTTATGGACTTTCTTGATGTTGCCCGTCAGGATAAAGCCGGTTGGCTATTTACCTGATTTAAAGGGAATCTGTCAGCAGGAGTATACTATGTAAGCTGAAGACAGCATAATGTAAGAGTTAAAAAATAAAAAGCAACTGTGCTTCTGTCATCACGGTGTGAGCAGTTGTTTACTTAAACTAGTGGCTTTATTACCCTGTGACTAACATTGCAGGATTAGAAAGTCACAAGCATGGCAGTCCGACATGCCCCTTGCTGTGATCGATGCTTCACAGTCACTGCACAATCTCTATTGAGAGCCTGGTGGTGGTGGGAAAGGGGTGCAGCTATATAAGCTCTGCTGTTCTTGAAAATAAATTCTTTGATTGTGTGAGAACGGTTTCAGCCAGTAATCTATGTTATACATCATTGATTTCAGGGTTTCTTTGCCCACATTATATTGCTGTCAGATGAGATGGCAAAAACCTGCTGACAGAGTCTCTTTAATCCATAAAAAATGTGCTACTTATCTGATAGTCAGTGCTGCACTCACTCATTTAATGCACTTATTAAGTGCTTTACTCTTTTACTTGGGGCTTGAACAGATGACTGTATTTTCGGTCTGAGTGTTATCTGTCAAAGAATCGGATCACATTCGGACTAATGTTATTCAATGAGGCAATGCACATACCAATTTTGTTCCTCAGACCGAGTGATCTGAGAAAAAAAATTCAAGTATGCATGATTTGCCTCTGAGAATTGGATGGCAATCGGCCATTCAAGTCTTTGGGTCCATGCAAAAAGTCAAACTGCACTTGGATTACATCCTAGTGTGGGCCGATGTTCCAGGAATGGAGAAGATGGAGACATTTTTTTATTATTCTTCTCCATATCTGAGAAAAAACAGATCCCACTCTGATCAGAGTCCGATAAGAATGGAGATAATACAGTCATGTGAACACAGCCTTGTTGTAATAAATTAACTTTCCTTTAAATTGGAACAGCTGTTATCAGGTAGGTTTATTATCAACAACAATTACCTCACTAGCCAAAAGTTTTTCATATTGTAAAGTATCTATGTATTTGTTTTGAGAAGCCGCACACCTTGTTAAACACCATACAACAGTACAGTGACTATACTAAATAACTGCAGATTATTCATGTGTTATTTTATATGCCAGGAATGACCTATGAGATTGTTTCTTCCCTAAGGTTGGACATACCAGGTCACAGTCTCCAAGGTCCAAGTCTTCAAGAGTTGAATTTATTTGCAGCATTGCCACAAAGAACATTCCTCCCTTGTTGCCAATTTTGTTGCCCGTCATCCTTAAGCTTCTAAGTGTATCATTCCTCTAAGCAAGAAAATGTAGATTGAAAATCAAAAAAATACAAGTCGTCAAATCACTTTTGGAAATTTGTACAATTTATTAATAAAAATAAAAACTCTTACTTACATACAAAGCTTTAGCAATTTGTTCTGCACCATCTGTTTCAATGTCATTCCCCATAAGATTTAAATAACACAACGAGCAATCTTCCTGGGAGGCAAAGAAGTAAAAAGGTACAATGTGCTGAAGGTTAATGAAGGTCATCAGCCATGCTATTATTCTGCTTCTTCAACATACCTGGAGAAATTTGGCAATGTGCACTGCACCATTATTGGTCAAGATGTTGAACCTAAGATCAAGATCTTTAATATAAAATAAAATTGAGAAGAAAATAAATGTTATTAATAGAAAGGTGATATGTGATCTATCTATCAAGCTATCTTTCCATAGTGTATTAGACAATTATCTCCCCAAAAAATTAAAAAACACCTACTTGTTATGAAACTATTTTGTTTCAATACACGGATAATAGCCAGAAAATCGTCATCTGTAACACGCTTGACATCCAATAGTCGGTTATTTCCACATATCTTCAATGTAGACACACACTGCCTAAAGAAATGCATTGGTTAATTAAAAGATTATTCTCACTTTGTTAAATCCATTAAATTGCAAAGTATTTGTCAAAACAAGCAATTTGATTGTTTAGTACCCACTGGCTAAGTTATCGGCCCCCACTCTAGTTTATCAGTAGTGGCCCGTCTAATAGGCAAGGAGCGTAGAGCTTGCAAGCTCTTTTTTTTATGGCGCTTATACAGTAGTGTTCGAAATGATAGCAGTCTAAAATGACTAACCAGATTATTCACTGCCTTTGGTATAAACTATATTACCACATGTCAATTGACCAATTATTATAGTAGATCCTTAGAAAACCAACAGACTCCGCATTCATGTTTTGCCTGTTTTGAGTCTGTGTATTTGAATAATTAATTAAAAGGGAGTGTGTTTAAAATAATAGCAGTATGAAGTTCAATTAGTGAGGTCAATCATTCTGTGAAACAAGATAATAATGTTGTAGTTGTGATTCCTTTTAATGGCTAACAAAAATAAAATAAGTGATGTTACAAGGCGAGCTTTCAAGACGTTTTAGGGATCTAAGCCGTCTCGAAAGCTCGACTTGTAACATCAATTATTTTATTTTCGTTAGCCATTAAAAGGTATCACAACTACAAGATTATTATCTTGTTTCTCCCACTGAGAGCAATCAACATTTTCTCAACTGACTAACACTGTACCAAAACTTTTTCATTTTGTGAAGAAACATGTGTGAATCATGTGGTGTCACGCTGGATGTAGGGAGACACCCAGCGCAGGACAATGAGGGGGAAAAGGAGTCTCTGGCACTAAAGACAAACAGGAGATGGTGACCCCTAGAAACACTAGCGCTGACAACTGGCTCCCCTAACAACCTATACAGTCTCTGCAACTGTCACCGATCAGAATACCTTGTCCCTGTCTGTCCCTCAAACTAAGACTACGTAGGGATCTGATAGCTGGGTTAACCAGTGTCCACCCTAACAGCTAAAAGAAAAACACCAGGGAAACAGACAAAAGGGGAGAGAGAAAAACACTTAGCGGAAAGGAGATCCAGACAACCATTGGATTCCATGGCGCCTTACATATGAAGAGGGGAGAATGCAGACAAGTACAGTAAATTTGGATAGACAAGTTTACAGATACAGGAGGGGAGGGGACCCTGTCCACGAAGGTTCACAGTCTGTGGGGGTGGGTGAAGAAACAGTAGGAGGGGGAGCGCGGATCGTGGGAGGGTGGGGGGCTCAGTGTAGGCCGTAAGCTTGTTGGAAAAGATAGGTCTTCAGGTTTTTCTTGAAGGTTCCCAGGGTAGGTGAGTGTCTGATATGATGGGGGAGAGAGTTCCAGAGTATAGCAGTTGCACAGGAGAAATCTTAAATACGGTTGTGAGAGGATGAGATAAGGGGGGAGTAGAGAAAGAGCTCTTGGGAGGATTGTTGGTTGCGTGTGGGCTGGTATCAGAGATGTCGGAGATGTATGGGGGGGACAGGTGATGGATGGCTTTGTATGTCATGGTTAGAGTTTTAGATCAGGGTCTCTGAGAGAAGGGGAGCAAGTGAAGCGCTTGGCGGAGGGGGGAGACGGGGCAGTAGCAAGGAGACATGTGAATTAGACGTGCAGCGGAGTTTAGGATAGATTGGAGGGGCACAAGGAAAATAGCAGGGAGGCCAGGGAGCAGGAGGTTGCAATAGTCAAGTTGAGAGATAATGAGAGCATGAACAAGAATCTTACCCGTGTCTGTCGTGGTCAAGGAAACAGTGGATCCAGGAAATGTTCTTAAGCTGAAGTCGGCAGGAGGTGGGGAGGGCTTGGATGTGTAACTTGAAGGAGAGGGAAGAGTCGAAAGTAACCCCAAGGCACTTGGTGTGTGGGACTGGGAGAGTGAGAAGCCATTGACAGTGATGGATAGGTCAGGTTGAGGGGGAGAGTGACTTCGGGGGGAAGACGATGAACTCTGTTTTGTCCATGTTCAGCTTGAGGAAGCGAACGGAGAAGAAGGATGAGATGGCGGAGAGGCATTGTGGAATTTTAGATAGTAGGGAGGTGATGTCGGGTCCAGAGAGGTAGATCTGGGTGTCGTCGGCGTAGAGGTGGTACTGGACTGGAGGCCGTGGGACTCAATGAGTTGATCAAGGCCCGAGGATGAAAATGGAGAAGAGTAACGGTCCCAGAACCAAACCCTGGAGGCACCGACAGATTGGGGTAGGGCAAAGAGGAGGTGTGGGAGTGGGTGACGCTGAAAGTCCGGTCAGTTAGGTACAATGAGATCCAGGAGAGGGCTAGGTAAGTGAGCCCGAGAGATTCCAGGATCTGGAGTAGGAGGGAGTGGTCGACAGTGTCAAAGGCGGCAAATAGGTCGAGGAGGATGGAGTAATGTTGCTTGCTCTTAGCAGTCAGTAGGTCATTGGTGACTTTGGTTAGGGCTGTTTCGGTGGAGTGATGAGGACCGGATTGTAGGCGGCAGAAGAGGGAGCAGGAGGAGAGATGGGAGGACAGTTCGGAGTGGACGTGTTGTTCAAGCAGTTTTGATGCAAAGGGTAGAAGAGATATGGGGCGATAGTTGGAAGCAGATGATGGGTCGAGGGAGGGTTTTTTGAGGATGGGTGTGATCAGGGCATGTTTGAAGGATGAGGGGAAGATGCTGGTGGTGAGCGATAGGTTGAAGAGGTGGGTTAGGGCAGGGGGTGAGGACTGTGGTGTGGTTTGGGATGAGGTGGGAGGGGAGTGGGTCGAGGGCACAGGTGGTGAGGTGTGATCGTGACAGAAGGGTGGTGAGTTGATCTGTCATGATGGAAAAGCATCCTTTGGATGAAGTGGGGTGGGCGGTGATGGGGGGCTGTGGGTCAAAGCTTTCTCTGATTTTGTCGATCTTCCGCTTGAAAAAGGCGGCAAAGTCATCAGCAGAGATGAGGGGGGAGGTGCAGGGGGACAGAGTAGGGAGTTGAACGTTTTGAATAATTGTTTGGGTTTGTGGCACAGTGCATTAATTAGAGAACAGAAGTAGGTTTGTTTTATGGTGGTGAGTGCGTTCTTGAAGTTGGAGAAGGATTGTTTGTACATGGCGAAGTGTTCTGTGGAGTGGGATTTCTTAAATCTCCGTTCATCCACTCTTGACGCCTGACATAGTTCTTTGGTGAGGGTGGTGAGCCAGGGTTGTCTGTGTGCGTGGGTTTTGGTATGTGTGAGGGGAGCGGCCTGATCGAGTGCTGTTGATAGTGCGGTGTTATAGAGGGTGGTGGCTAGGTTTGTGAGAGGGAGAAGGGACTCAGAATGAGTGGAAGTCAATGAGATTATGGTTTCTGCGGGGATGACTGAGTTTGCGGAGGGGGGAGACATGGTAGGGGGGAAAGGGTGGAGAAGGTCAGTAGGTTGTGGTCAGATAGGGGGAGGGGTGAGATTGAGAGGTCAGTGAGGGAACAGAGGCGGGTGAAGATGAGGTCAAATGTATGGCCATCCTTGTGAGTGGCTGAGGAGGACCATTGGGAAAGCCCAAAAGAGGAGGTCAGAGATAGGAGTCTAGGGGGGTGTCGATGGGGATGTTGAAATCACCCATGATGATAGTGGGGGTGTCGGAAGAAAAGAAGTGGTGAAGCCAAGTGAAGTGGTCGAGGAAGATGGGGGTAGATCCTGGGGGCGGTAGATGACAGCCAGCTTAAGGTTTCAGGGGAAGAAGATGCGGACAGAGTGCACTTTGAAGAAGGGGAAGGAGGTAGAGGGTAGTGCTGTAATTGGGGTGAACGAGCAGCTGTCAGACAGGAGTATTCTGACATCTTTGCCATAGGTGTTGCTGGGGTGGGGTGTGTGGGAGAGAGAGGCCGCCATAGGAGAGTGCAGCGGGGGAGGCTGTGTCAGAGGGGGTGAGCCATGTTTTGGTTATGTCGAGGAATGAAAGTTTGTTGGAGATGAAGAGGTCGTGGGTGAATGAGAGCATACCAAACAAGCGTTCCCGTCGAAGCACGAGACCGTACGAAACGGCCCGTTGTTGCGACCCCTATCCTCCCTCCGCTACCCCTGAAAAACCGCCTGTTTTCATGGAATAAATAATAAAGAAACACTGCTGAAACCTGCCCGGTGAGTTGCTGCCATTCTCTGGATGAATGTTTTGTGTAACGTATCTCTAACCTGGAAGTGCACCCTGGGACAGGAAATCCAGCAGAGCTGTGAGGAGAAACACAGGTGCCCCTGAAAGAAGGGAAAGGAGAGCTCTGTGCCGACTCGCTGGTGCGCAGCTGCCCTGAAGTAAGTGTCAAACAAGCGTTCCAGAGTGCTCCGGATAGGAGGAGTGGGGGAGGGAGGGCTGGGTGAATGGGTATAAGGTTACAGGGGTTGCAAGAGTTAGTGCTGGAGAGTGGGTGTAGGTTAGAGGAGACTGTGCAGATATGTGGGGGGACCAGGATTGGTGGATATGTCGCCTGCGAGTAGTAGAAGCAGTGAGAGGGTTAGAAGGTGGGAGCAAGAAAGTTTACGTGGTGGGCGTGCGTGCCTGGAGACAAGGGACTGAGTGTGGAGGAACAGTTTGGAGGAGGGGGCGAGGCGGGCAGGCAGGATGGAGGGGGAGATGACCAATTCCTTACTGGGTGGAGGGATGAGCGGGGTCAACAGTAAGTGAAATAGAATGGGGTGAAGGTGGAAAGATGGGGGAACATTGTAGGTAACAGGTGAGATGCAACTAGGGGGAGGACAGATGGGGACGAGATAGAGCCAGGGGTGAGGTGCAATAGGTAAGGGAATGTTGCCAGAAGACAGGGGGAGCCCAACAGTGAGCGAGGATGGTGTGGTCGTAGCAAGGTGCTGGTTGTGGGGATGAGTTGCAGCCAGGGATGGGGTGCAGTCCAGGGTGAGACTGAGCTCGGGGTGAGGTGTAACCAGGAATAGGCTGCAGCTAGGGATGAGGTGTAGCTAAGAACGAGATGCAGTCATGGATATGATGAAGCCAGGGATGAGATGCAGCCGGGGACAAGGTGCCAGCAGGGACGAAATGCACTATAATCAATAGTCCAACAATTAACAGTTTCACTCATATACTGATAAAACCAAAATCCCCCAGCGAACCAGAGGAAGAATGAAACAAATGTCTCAATTATCAATTAATGATTTTTATTAAATAATTCAAAAATTAATTCAATAAACATATATCCATTGAGGTACCACAATTATTAAAGGCACTCCTCCTTTAAAACAGAAACAATTTCTTCAGTAACTCATTACATAAAAAAAGCAGTACAAAAGGGTGCTGCTGTGTGACAATAATTTATCTGATGGCTCAAGTATCAGTGTTCCTAAAGAGTTCCTTCACCAAATGCTGCCTAAGATTGCAGACTCCCTAGAAGAGGCAAACTTACTATCCCCATACTCAAATAAGGGACCCCCTACAAAGTAACACAGAGTCCTGCTACTGTTTACCTTTGAATCCAGGCTGCACCTCTGCCGTTCAGTCACACAGACTCCTCACCCCTCCTGCCGACGATCGTTTCAAACAAAGTCTTCCTCAGGGCATCCCTTATTTGAGTATGGGGATAGTAAGTTTGCCTCTTCTAGGGAGTCTGCAATCTTAGGCAGCATTTGGTGAAGGAACTCTTTAGGAACACCGATACTTGAGCCATCAGATAAATTATTGTCACACAGCAGCACCCTTTTGTACTGCTTTTTTTATGTAATGAGTTACTGAAGAAATTGTTTCTGTTTTAAAGGAGGAGTGCCTTTAATAATTGTGGTACCTCAATGGATATATGTTTATTGAATTAATTTTTGAATTATTTAATAAAAATCATTAATTGATAATTGAGACATTTGTTTCATTCTTCCTCTGGTTCGCTGGGGGATTTTGGTTTTAACAGGGATGAAATGCAGCAGGGATGAAATGTAGCCAGGGATGAGAAGCAGCCGGGGATGAGATGCAGCCAGCGATGAGGTGCAGCCGAGGTTGAGATGCAGCCAGGGAGGAGATGCAGCCACGGATGATATGGAGACACGGATGAGATGTAGTCAGGGATGAGGTGCAGCCATGGATAAGATGCAGCCGTGGTTGTAATGCAGCCAGGGATGCAGTGCAGTCCAGGGTCAGAGGCAGCGTGATTGTGGTGGCTCGGCACAGGAGCAGGTTGTGAGGGAGAGGGCCGCAT
Organism: Allobates femoralis; assembly: GCA_033576535.1. Taxonomy (NCBI): domain Eukaryota; kingdom Metazoa; phylum Chordata; class Amphibia; order Anura; family Aromobatidae; genus Allobates; species Allobates femoralis. The sequence continues at coordinate 157,356,781 of JARQOC010000001.1, forward strand.
TAGGTGGGATGTGGACCGTAAGGCCAGGGCAGGGGTACTGCTCGGTGATGGGGTGGTAAGCCGGGGGTGTCGCTCACCTGTTTGATCCGCCAGGAGTTGTAGGAGCGGCTCTTGATGTCGGACGCAGGATCACCGTGCAGGGAGGGAGGACTTGATGGAGCGGTGTTGGGGGGCCGCCGGTGGGATGGAGCTGGTGCCAGGCTCGAGCAGCCACGGATTCCCCTCCTGGTGCCCGGTGGTTACAGGGGGCCGTGCGTGATGGAGGATGATGCTGGAGGAGCAGTGCTGGGGATGCACAATGCACTGCTGAGCCAGGAAGCACCACCAACTCCAAACAACCTATTACCAGCAATGCATCATTGGAGCTAAGGGGTATAAATTGACAGCTGAAGGTATGCAGGTAAGAGATCAGTTGGGTCCTAGTGACCTCCAGCTATCACCAAGCAGAGCAATACCTCTTAAAGGGACAGAACCACAATTCAGGATTTTGCCTGTTTGGCCAGAAGCTGCAACTTTCTGCGAGTGGCCCCAAAGGCATTGTCTGTGCCTCCTGATAAACCCGTGACAGGTGGCCCTTATTTGAAGATGAAGATTGCACATGTTGTACATGCTTTTCTCCTCGAAAGCCTGAGAAATATGAATAGTTCGAGACATTGTTCAGAAGAACAGTGTACTTTGATTAAAAAGGTGATTGGAGAGGGTAAAACTAATTTCCAATACTTTTAAATGGAAAGCAAAGCCAGAGAAAAATGGACTAAAATGGAAGACTACCATTCAGATGGATCGCAGAATAGCCAGAATGACAAAGGCTCAGCCAGTGGTCACATCCAGGATGATCAAAGAAAGTTAACTGTGAGTTCTCGGATAGTTAAAGGGAAGCAACCACCTCAGATCACCCTAATACACTGTTAGTACATGTCCCTGCACCCTAAGGATACCTTTCCAGCACTGTTTTTGTGTAAAATCTTGCATTAGTATAACTGATATAAAGAGTTTATAAACTTACTAGCCTGGAGACATCTGGGCGTATCCCTCCTTCTGTTATACTTCAGGGCTGTGCATTCATTGCATGGCTGTGCTCCCCCTCCCTCTGTGCAGAGGAGATAACGATCATGCCCATCAGGGCAGGGCAGCAGGCATGGAGGGAGGGGGAGCACAGACATGCAATGCACAGCCCTGAAGTATAACAGAAGGAGGGATACGCCCAGATGTCTCCAGGCTAGTAAGTTTATAAACTCTTTATATCAGTTATACTAATGCAATATTTTACACAAAAACAGTGCTGGAAACATATCCTTAGGGTGCAGGGACATGTACTAACTGTGTATTAGGGTGATCTGAGGTGGTTGGTTCCCTTTAAAAGACACCTGTGTGAAGCTAATCTATTAACAAGAAGTTCCTGTAAAGTCTCACTGTTAAAAAATGACATGTACTGAAGCAGATACAATTTGCCAAAGAACACATCAACTGGTCTAAAGAGAAATGGAGAAACATTTTGTGGACAGAAGACAGTAAAATTGCTCTTTTTGGGTCCAAGGGCCGCAGATAGTTCATCAGGTGACCCCCAAACTCAGAATTCAAACCACAGTACACTCTGAAGACAGTGAAGCATGGTGGTGCAAGCATCATGATATGGGCATGTTTCTCTTACTATGGTGCCAGGCCTACTCAGGGCCGGCGTTAGGGGGGGGCAGATTGGGCACTTGCCCAGCGCCCCCACCCTCTGAAGGGCCCCCAGTAGGGTCCTACATTAATAGTGTTGCTGCAGGTTTATCGGCTCTTCCTCGCTCTCCTTCCCTGAGAGCAGTCCGTGCTGAATATCACCACCATCTGCGGCCTCCTGCCGCTCACTCTGCGTACTAGCTGGAACACTGTTGTTCCGATCAGCTGTTACTGCGGTATCACTGCTCTGCACTGCTCTTCAGTATTGCAGGAGGGCGGTGCTGCAGCTCAGCCTTACACTGATTGGTTAAACTACAGACAATCAGTGTTAGTTTTGACTGCACTCTGTCCTTTGGATTAGTAGCACAGCTCAGGCAGGGAGCTGTGCTGTGATTGGTGGAGCGCCAGTGAGCTGTGCTGTGATTGGTGGAGCCCCTATCTCCTCCTCTCTTTATTCACTGGCGCTAAGACGAACAGAGGGAATTCACTTCTCCCTCCTGCATCACTCTCTGGGCCAAAGTAAGTTACATTGGCTCCTCCGTTATTATCGTTCTTCAGAATGAGGGCCCCCAGTGTCTGCAGGGTCAGTGGGGGTGAGGGCCCCTTGTACACAAATGCAAGGTTTGAATAAGGAAGCAACACTCCCTCAGTTGCTCCACAGAGCCAGATACAGGAAGAGCTGCTGGAGCACTGCACTGTAGCTTTATATTAGTACTCTATACACTGCTATCCCTGGAGGGTGGGTGGGGGAGGGTTTCCAGCACTGCTACATCACCCTGAGCACAGGCAATGGGGGGAAAATGTGAAGGAGGAACATGCTGCCTGCTGAGTGCTGAGCTAGGATGTGCAGAGCTGCCTGATAATGAGAAGGATTCTATTACACATTGCAAACACTTCTCTGCTGTACACACACCATGCACACCTCATTTTCCAACAGATAGGAAATAACACTATGCATAATATGAGAATAGCAGAGCTCTATGTGTGTGTGTACTGTCTAGCTATGAATCTATCATCATCTAACTATCATCATCTATCGCTCTGTCTATCTCTAATCAATGCATCTATCATCTGTCAGCTCTCCTGTGTGGTGTAGTATATAGAGGATCTGGCAGCTCTCCTGTATGGTGTAGTATATAGAGGTTCTGTCGGCTCTCCTGTGTGGTGTAGTATATAGAGGAGCTGTTGGCTCTCCTGTGTGGTGTAGTATATAGAGGATCTGTTGTCTCTCCTGTGAGGTGTAGGTCACATACTGTGTGTTGCGTGTATGTAACATCCACGTTTATAAATCCCGGATGCACAGATGAGAGTTCCTAGGTGTAAACATGTCAGGAATTGGCCAACAAATGAGCAAAATGCTGCTCATCATCGGGTGATTGGATGTTTATGGAGGAACTAAAATCCTTGCTCTCGACAGCACATCGCCGGGTGCAAACTGCAGAAGTGCTGCCGATAACATGATTCTGTAGAGGACAGATTGCTCTACCAGTGATTTTCTGGACCTATCATTCTTCATCATCCTGTGTAAAAAGGCAGGAAACAAGCGCTGAATGTCTTGAATATTATAGATCGCGCTCATTTACCAGTCTGACGTCGGCGCTTGTACATGTACCATAAATGTCTGAGTGTAATGGTGCAATATGCGAGCATTTAGGGCCCCACTTTAACCTTTTGCCCAGGGCTCCACTTTGCCTAAAACCGGCCCTGGGCCTACTTACCGCATACCATCGATCAAGGACCAGTTTGCATATATCAAAATACTTTAAGAGGATCATGTTGCCTTTTGCTGAAGAGGAAATGCCCTTGAAATAGGTGTTTCAACAAGACAACAACCCTAAACACACCAGTAAATGAGCAAAATCTTGGATCCAGTCAAACAAAATTGAGGTTATGGAGTGACCAGCCCAATCCCTGGACCTTAATCCGATAGAACACTTGCGGGCTGACATAAAATATGCTGTTTCTGAGGCAAAGCCAACAAATACAATTAATTGGGGGATGTAGTCAAAGCATCCTGGGCTGGAATAACAGTTGCCTGTTACCAGAAGTTGGTTGACTCTATGCAACATGGATGTGAAGCAGGTCTAAAAAACTGGTTATACAGCTAAATATTAGGTTAGTGATTCACAGGAATGCCAAATTCTACAATATGAGAGTACATATTTTGAGTTTGTAAAGACAAATGCAGACACTGCTATTTCTTTGAACAGCCCAATGTTAATTTTTTGTTATCCTCTGTAAAGTAGTTGAAAATTATATGCATCCCTTCATGTTTTGAACACAACAGTATGTGCTGCTATGAAGTTAGTCAGATTTCTGAATCAGCCTCACTGCTTCGTGCCCTTAGAACTAAGAAATCTTACTTCAAAACCTGTCAACCATAACAGTCTTTTCTGGAAGACATTTTTCCTCCGATTGTGCCATGTTGGACACATTTTATATTTCACATAAAAATCTGTTTTTCTGGGAGGGCTGGATCATCCGTCATCTTTGGATTACTGCCCTCTATTGATGCTGCAGATGCAAAACTGCCAGTATTGGAAAGTGCACGATTCTGAGCTGCAACGCAAAAATGCAGTTGTTCCAACTGTTAAGCAAGAACACTCTCATAAACAAATATGGGTGGCACAAAGATGCAGTGTGCTTCTAAAAATTGTATTTTTATAAAAATTAATTATATGTAGAAAAATAAAGCTCAAATATACAATAGAAAATATTTAACTGATATAAATTTGAGCTATATAATATAATATAAATAGTAGATGAAATGTGTTGAAATTATCCTATTGATGACCAAGGATACATTACAATGTAATGTGTGTAAATCTGATTTCTTGATAAAATAATCCATAATCATATGAATGACAATATTTTGATCTTAGTTCATAGAAGGATACGCACTCAGGTCGCCCAGTTTGTCTGAAGACTTCTTCAATGAAATGGTTGACTGGTTGTTTTTGTTCTGTACACGCCATATTATACTGCTGGCTCAGATCTGTGGTCATGGCTGAAGAAAAATACTGAAAAAAAGCTGAAAGTAAGAAGAAACAATATTAATTCATTTTTTAAACCATTTTGATTTTACAAACATCTTTCAGTTCTTGAGGTCAAGGAAAGGGGAGTGAGTAGCCTCAAACTTTCACAACTGATGTACAGATAAGGAGAATCAGGGGCACAGAGAACACAACTGAAATGTTAATGTGGCGCCCCTGTGACTAGGAGGCCGCCGGGTAAACTGCAGCTCACAAAAACACCACACACACACAATCTGACCCTGAGTCTAAGTCACTTCACGCCAGGCGAGGTGTGGCGGGAGAGCTATATGTGGGTGGGACGTAGAGAGAACCAGGACAAAGGGGTGGAGGAACAGTAGTAAAACACAGGAAAACTAAGTTGGGCGAGGAGATCAAGGAGAGTGGGGATCCAAACCTGCCAGCACCCTTGATCCCCACACCACCGACCCAGGAGGTCTGATTAGAGGTCCTCCGCTGTTCGTGGGAGAACCCCGGGGATGAGATTATGGGCTTTCCCGGGGAGGTAGAATCCGGTCGTGGAAAAGTAGAGATCCTCACCTGGGAGGAGTTCCAGAGACAGTGGCTCACTAGATGGCAAGCCAAGGAGGCCAAGAGACGGGTCCAGGAGCACGAGACGGTGGCTAGGACCATTGAGGCCAAGGCTGTGGTGAGGGTGGATCCATCGGTCGGGAGGGCTCCACGCCGTGAGGGAATAGTGGTCACCTTTAATGATAAAAGATGTTTTGGGCTTGTCCAAGAGCCTGGAGTAGAACATGAAACTTTTATATCCTGGACAGACGTAGAGTCTCACCTGCCCCTGGGACACCCGGGCAGGAACCTGCAAAAAGGGGACAAAGTGACTTTTGTCCGATGTGAGGGAGAGCGAGGTCCCTATGGAATCCGGGTTAAACGGCTACACCGGGAGACCAAACTGGCAGCTGCAACCAGCAGGAGGCATGAGAGAGCCCTGGCAGCTGCGTCCCTTCTAGAGACACCGGTACCTGCACCAGTCTCGGCAAAAGCACCCATTTGCAGCCAGGAAACCCAGACGCCATTGATGGCATGGCTAGAAAATTCTGCAGCGGCTTTAGCCTGGACGGTTGTACTGTAAGTGTGAGTGATATTTTTCTTTGTTGTCCCCATCTCTTCCCTGTATGAATGTGTTATATTCTCACTGGTTGATCATGAACATTGATCAGTGAACTATGCATGATCCAAACTTTTCTTGTAAATAGTTTGTGTACTCCCGTGTACACCCTATTGGTTTTATTGCTGCTTTTAGAAAATATTTATTGTGAAAGTAAATGTAAGTGAATTTGACTAATGCATGAATGTTTGCACTAAGGGCCACTTTACACACACCAACTTATCTGTCCAACTTCTGAACAACTTACTGGTTGCAGTGAAATCATGGACACATTGCTCCATTTTGTGGCTGTGTACAAATGGAACAATGTGTCCATGATTTCACTGCAACCAGTAAGTTGTTCAGAAGTTGGACAGATAAGTTGGTGTGTGTAAAGTGGCCATAAGAACTGTGAGCACTTGAGACTGCACCGCTTAAAAATCTATTGGAGCAGATGAAGAACGGGTCTGTGTGAGCCCCTGTCGCTACACCCAGGGTGATTTAAAAAGGGTTTTTCTTGTGGTGGGTTCCCAAACAACAGCAAGTAAGAAGACGACGAAAGAGACAATGGACAATGTTGAACTGTTTGCACTTTTCTACCTTTTTTATCCCCTACCCCATAATAATAAGAAAGTTGTTTTTTGTTAAGTAATGTTTAAGCCACGTACCTCCTGGAAGGGAAGCAACAATAATCTTGTATTGTTAATGTTGGTTAATGCATGAAAACTTTTGAGTGTGTCACCAGTACCGGGATCTGGTGAACGGATGCACCAGGCTTTGCTCAGGTGGAATGTGGCGCCCCTGCGACTAGGAGGCCACAGGATAAACTGCAGCTGGGATAGGTAAGACGGTCAGCTCACAAAAACATCCACACACACACTCCGACCCTGAGCCTAAGTTGCTTCACGCCAGGTGATGGGTGGCGGGAGTAGCTACATGTTGGTGGGAAGTAGAGAGAACCCGGACAAAGGGATGGAAGAACTGTAGTAAAACACAGGAAAACTAAGTTGGGCGAGGAGATCGAGAATTCCCTGGAGGGTGAGGAGGAGGGAAGGATCCCCAAGCCGAGACACCCTTCAGCTAGTGTTGCAGACAGAGAGAACAACGGGGCCCGGCAGCCTGTACCACTGATGGCTGGTCGGGAACCAAGGCTGAGTCTGTGGAGAGACAGAAGGAGCCAGGTGAGCCCGACTTACCCGGGTCACTGGTGGCTGGGCCAAGGAACCAGAGTTCTGGCTCTATGTGGCAAGGAACATTTCAAGCCCCTAACCATGAGACACCCGGCAGGGTGCGGGAACTCTATGTCCCGAGACCCAACAACCGGTGCGGAGTAGGACAAAGCCATCGTACTAGGGCTACTGACCCAGAGTGTGGGACAGATCACTGCAGAGCCCATGACGGCCGGACCAAACCCGTATGTGTAGGAGCGGAGAGAGAAACAGAGGACCCGAAAGGTTCACTCAGGGGGAGTGATGCAGAGGAACCAACCCAGCTGCAGTGAGAACCTAAGCCTGTAGCGGCTGTGTGAGTCCAGTCTGCTTCAAGTGTTGTAAAGAACTGTAAAGAACTGTTGTAGAGACTGTGTTGTCAAGTGAGCAGAGGAGTAAAGTATCCGATGAATTCAAGATTTGTGCCTGAGACTTATTGGTACCAAGACTGCAGCGGCTCGCCTGCGGAGCCGCACACTTGTTTTCTAACACTGCACCTAAGAACTTCTCTCCTACCTCTGCCCTGAGGAACCAAGCCCTACCAGTGGAGGGCTCACCATTCCGGCTGTCGCCACCACCATCATCCCCAGAGGTCTGACCGGCAGCGCCTACTACTACATTACTGGCCACTACCCACGAGTGGCGTCATGAATAACTTTTATAAACTATAATTCCCTTTTCCATTGCCGCATGTGGGCATACGGAGCCGGGTCACGTCGCCGTGACATCCCCTCTGCAACTGACGAGAGGACCCGGTTCCGAGTACCCCTGCCCCGGGGTGCGACATTAAAATCAGCAAATTAAAGGGGGTATCCTATGCCTCCCTCGTCCACCCAAACTGACATCAAGCCTGGAGAGATACAGCTGCTGTAAGATGAGGTCTCATAGGATGTTCCAGGAGACCAAACCAGCTGTATCTTCCTCAGCATCTGTCCCATCCATATACAGCAGGGTCTCTCCAAACTTGAGCTCAAATCGTATGCAAGAGAAAAGTGCTGAAATTCCCATTTAATGTTTGTGACTCACCGCGGCCGGCTGACTCCGGTTGATACAGGCGATTCTTCTCCTTCCTTGTCACGGGTGGACCGCGCCTGCCGGTAGTGGGGCCCGGTGTAGTGCAGATCAAAATTAAGGACGTCTTACGGGAACAGATTAAAAGGGGTTTTAATTTGTTTTCTTCGTGACGCCACCTATGAGTAGATTCGGTAAGGGCTACCGACGCTGCGGAACCTCCGGGGTGATGGACAGCAGCAAGATGTTACGCTCCCCACAGGCTGAGCGGTGATCCCCGGTGGCTGGAGCTGCTCAAGATGTTGTGCGGCAGCTGCGGTTACCTTTAGTTAATGACGGACAGTTCATAAGGAGACACGGACACAGATAGTCTCTGCAACGGTTCTTTACTGTAACCAGCAGGCAGTACATGGCTTACAGTGGTTGAGTAGAAGACCGGGTGGACTCAGCAGTGATAGTGCTCCTCAGAGATCCGCAGTGTACCTCCTTTCTACCTCCTTAGCTTCTCTTGCCAGCGTCGCCCAGGAATACCAGGTCGGGTACGGGGAGGCTGCTTCAATGCCCTATCCATGATGTACGTTCTGGATTCTTTGGGGAGCCTTGGGTCCCTCAGTGGGTACACCGCTGGTTAGACGACTGGAAACTGGCTGGTGGTGGGGTGCTCCTATAAAGCTGCTCCTCCACGGGGCTGGTTCGCGTGGCAGAGGTGAACTGCTGCCAGCTTCGGTACCAGTGAACCGGCTGTGAGTTGTGGGCACGGGAGTCTTTTGGGAACCCGTGTAGAAATGCCCATTCCCGGTGGTTAAGGCCTCAGGTGCGGACACCCGACCGGTGACGGCCCAGGGGCCCGCACGGAGTGCGGAGCCCCCGCTCCTCTCCAAGTTCTGTGTTCTAGGTTCTGCTCTAGATTCCAGACTCTGTTCAGACTGTCTAGATTATTGTGTGTTCTACTTCACTACCCTAACACTCCACCCACCAGGACCTAGGATTGGTCCTCTGTTCTAGGTGTTGTATGTTGGGTTGGATCTCCGAGTTAACTATTGCACTGCTTTGTCAGAGAATATTGCGGCTGCAATACTCCCTTGTGACGCACTCGTTGCGGGGCGCCACACTCCCCCTTGGTTAAATCAGCTTGTCCCCAAGCGTCAAACTACTCACATTACAGAGGTTTTTGCATTTTTATACATATATGACACACTTTTATTAAAATAGAAAAACAGGTAATGATATGCTTTGATGATATAAGCAAAGAAACAGGTAATCACTTTGTGCGGACCCGGCGGGCGGTCGGCTGTACTTTAACTAGAGTCCAGGCTGTAGCCGCGAGATCACACAGTCAATGATTAACGGGAACAGAGTCATTGATGAAGTTCAAGTTTTAAAGTCACTGGCTCTGAGGGTGATGGCGCACCCGGATAGCAAACCACCCATCTGCACAAGCATAGCGCTCGTAGGTGATAATATCGCCCCGGTATAGGTCGCGATCGGGATGTCCTCTTGGCAAGTTGGACTCAACGTCCCGGCGCCCCACAAACACCTCCTCATTCAAACCCACCTCCCAAGCGAACCCCCACCCGGTATTTAAGTTAAAGGTGGAAATTCTACCTTCACGGCGGAGTTCATCAGGCCGCGGCGGCTGGCGGCGAGCCTCGGCACGGGCCTCCATGTTGGCGCGTTCTCGGGCTTGCCACTCCTCTCGTCGTCTCTGGCGTACATCTCCGTCGTTACGGCTCGGGGTGTAAAGATGAGTAATGGAGCTGGTGGTTTGGCGGGAAGCTTGAACTTGGCGGGCTGTCTGTATCGGAACCCGGTGGAACGGCACAGGGGAAGGTGTCGGCATTGCACCCGACCAGTGTACCCGAGCTGTGTGCCCGGAAGGAAGTTCTTTGTTGTCTCCCCAAGCGAACCCGGTGTCGAAATCCTCAGCGGTGCTGTGGGTCTCGTCGTCATCCTCTCCGACCTCTTCCTCGATGATCACATCAGGCTGCTCGTTGATGAGAGATATTAAAGCTTGTTCCGTTGTACAACAGGGCGGTGGTGCTGCGGATCCTTCCGTAGGGACGTCCTGCAGGGCTTCCAGGCTGCCTGCCTCTTCATCTGTTTCCGCAGGTAAAGGTGTTTCAATCCCGGTTACCAGGTAGGCCTCGGCAATGGCAAGGGAAGCCTCCGGTACGGGGATAAAACAGGCGACTGTTTCTGTAGTGGTGAAACATGTCGCGGGTTCCTCAGTGGGAACCTGGTAGAGATCTAATTCTTCAATGGAGCGTGTTATGAGCTCCGGCTCAAGAACGGGATCGGTTGCGATGTTGGTCGCTGGAACGGGTCGAGTTGCGGCCTCCACCGGAATGACACAGTCTATTGGCTCAGGTGACGGAGCAGGACAGGTGGTAGGCGAGGGTGAGGCGGTCGAGAAGCTGGTGACGTCGTCTGGGCTTGGAGAAGCTGTACCCGGTCGGCTCTGCTGCATCGCATGGTGTAGTCGTCTGCCTAGGGTCGCGCTCCAGCTACGGATCGTCCATTCCACTGTCTCTAGTAACCGCACCCGGAGGTCTTGTAGAGCCTCTAGCCAGAAGTCGGGGCTGCCGTCTATGGTAAGGGCAGGATCCGGACCCGGTTGGCTGATGGCTGCTCTGGCCTCCGCCTCGACCTCCCGCATCAGGTCTTGGAGTCTCATGCTGGCCATTCTTCTTTGGAGGGAAACCACACCCGATCAACCGGTAAGACGTTCTGGTTGAGCTGGTGAAGAATTCCGTCTGTGTGTCTATGTATGACACTCCCATCTCCTCTGGGCTTTTGTAGTCCAATCGTGGGAAAAGTCTTTGGGGTCCGCCCCCATGGTTGATTCGAGCAATCAGGGCGGACAAAGAGTTTGGCGCCTTTTGTCTTTAGCCCTCCCACGATGAGGGGGGGGGTTGACTCACTCCTGGGCTTCACGTGGCGGCTTCTTGTGGCGGGAACGCCATCTTGGGCGCCATCTTGACCCAATGGTGTAAAGGCGGGAAAGTTCTTTTAGGGACGAACAAAGTCCAATTGTAGACAATAAAGTCCAGTTTAAGCACAATATACCCGTTGGGTAACGGGCCTGCTCGTATCCTGTTCGTGACGCCATTTTCTGACTCACCGCGGCCGGCTGACTCCGGTTGATACAGGCGATTCTTCTCCTTCCTTGTCACGGGTGGACCGCGCCTGCCGGTAGTGGGGCCCGGTGTAGTGCAGATCAAAATTAAGGACGTCTTACGGGAACAGATTAAAAGGGGTTTTAATTTGTTTTCTTCGTGACGCCACCTATGAGTAGATTCGGTAAGGGCTACCGACGCTGCGGAACCTCCGGGGTGATGGACAGCAGCAAGATGTTACGCTCCCCACAGGCTGAGCGGTGATCCCCGGTGGCTGGAGCTGCTCAAGATGTTGTGCGGCAGCTGCGGTTACCTTTAGTTAATGACGGACAGTTCATAAGGAGACACGGACACAGATAGTCTCTGCAACGGTTCTTTACTGTAACCAGCAGGCAGTACATGGCTTACAGTGGTTGAGTAGAAGACCGGGTGGACTCAGCAGTGATAGTGCTCCTCAGAGATCCGCAGTGTACCTCCTTTCTACCTCCTTAGCTTCTCTTGCCAGCGTCGCCCAGGAATACCAGGTCGGGTACGGGGAGGCTGCTTCAATGCCCTATCCATGATGTACGTTCTGGATTCTTTGGGGAGCCTTGGGTCCCTCAGTGGGTACACCGCTGGTTAGACGACTGGAAACTGGCTGGTGGTGGGGTGCTCCTATAAAGCTGCTCCTCCACGGGGCTGGTTCGCGTGGCAGAGGTGAACTGCTGCCAGCTTCGGTACCAGTGAACCGGCTGTGAGTTGTGGGCACGGGAGTCTTTTGGGAACCCGTGTAGAAATGCCCATTCCCGGTGGTTAAGGCCTCAGGTGCGGACACCCGACCGGTGACGGCCCAGGGGCCCGCACGGAGTGCGGAGCCCCCGCTCCTCTCCAAGTTCTGTGTTCTAGGTTCTGCTCTAGATTCCAGACTCTGTTCAGACTGTCTAGATTATTGTGTGTTCTACTTCACTACCCTAACACTCCACCCACCAGGACCTAGGATTGGTCCTCTGTTCTAGGTGTTGTATGTTGGGTTGGATCTCCGAGTTAACTATTGCACTGCTTTGTCAGAGAATATTGCGGCTGCAATACTCCCTTGTGACGCACTCGTTGCGGGGCGCCACATTTGTGTGAAATCTTTCAAGAAAATATATACCCAAGAAGTGAAAAATAATGTGTCCATCCCCATGTATTATCCCCATTATCATTGCTCTTAGCACATTGTTTGGCTTGAGAAATCCAAACTTTTAGTTTTTTTATTTTTACTTTAATTTACATATGGGAAAAAATGTTCTTTTGAAAATGAGAGATCAATTTTTACTTTTCCCTAATTAATTTCTTTATCACACGGCAGTCCCCAGAAGTGCCCAACCAACTCCATCTGTGGTGCCCGGTAACCATAATATAAGCTTGGAGGTGAGGCAAGGCATCCACCAGGTAAACACACGCACAACACCATCCTTACTCCAGGCCAGAAGGGGGAGCTCTAAAGCCCGGGTTCAGGGCAGATCCCCTATAAATTTTGGTCTGGGGGAGGGGCCAGTTAGTTTAGTTCCAGGGAGGACTGTAGAAGATACCTTAGGGACGGCAGCTGCGCTAGGCCCGTCCTAGGAGACTGACTGACCGTGTGTTAGACCCGTGGTGAGGGTCTGAGGAAGTGGAGAACTAGATCGGGGGAGTGGAGCCAGCGCCGTTTCACTCCAGAGCCTAGTGAAAAACGTTCACCGGAGACAGAGGTTGACAGGGATTCTACATGCAGCGACCAACCTGGAGAGCGAGCAATTTCAGGTTTCCCATTCACACTAAAGCCAGGAGACGGAGACACAGCCGCACTACAGAGCCCAGGAGGGGTAGTTAGAGGAAGGCCCAGACCGGAGAAGGGCTCGAGCCACCTGTCATACAGCTTACACTAATAAAAGAGAGGGTCACAGCACAGCTCTATAAAGCCTATAAAAGCCCTCCTGAACCAACACCGTAGGTAGGCCTCAGAACTTGCCCGGCGTGGATCGCCCCAACTCGCCTCTAAGCTCCAGATCCTGAACAATGACTTGGGCAGTACTCGGCTACACCAGCAATAACATCATTAAAGGTAAAACAGACTGTTCTTCGCATGTCTGTCCACTTCTTCGTATGCTGACTCCTGCAACCTCCATCCTACCATCACACATAGACTATATACCGGCCCAGGGGATAACCAGACCTGCCCATGGAGGGCTTAACACCTCGCTGCCCATTGCCATCATCCCCGGGAATGTGACAAGCAGCAGTGGCTCATATTGGCCACAAACCACGGGTGGCGTCACATTCTTGACAATCTCTTTCCCTTTTTCCTTTTTATTTTTATTCCCCTTTTATTGACATCGTCCAGGGTCACGGAACCAGTCTGCGGCCATCACCGTGACATCCCCCCAGATATCAGAGACTAAAAGGAACCGGTCCCGAGTAACCCACGGCCCTGTTGGGCGACTCACATCAACTTAAAGGGGTTGTCCACTACTAGGACAACCCCTTCTCATTCAACATGTTTCCTGCTATTAAAATAAAAAAGCTCCTACTTACCTCCGGTGGCAGCGCCACTCCACTGGTGTCAACGCTCGTGTTCCTGGGACTCAGATAAGGTTACGATGTCATACAAGCCCCATGACCGATCTCCATATACAGCCCTGCAGTCTCCCTACATAGCCCTGTAGTCTCCATATACAGCCCTGCAGTCTCCATATACAACCCTGCAGTCTCCATATACAACCCTGTATTCTCCATATACAGCCCTGTAATCTCCATATACAGCCCTGTAATCTCCATATACAGCCCTGTAGTTTCCATATACAGCCCTGCAATCTCCATATACAGACCTGTAATCTCCATATACAACCCTGCAGTCTCTGACTCGCCCCGAGCGGGAACCGTGGAGTACTCGGAACCGGGCCCTCTCAACGTTCTCAGGGCTGCAGGATGTCAAGGTGGCATGACCCAGTCCGTGATCCCCTCGTTGGCCGATCAGTAAAAAGGGGAAGTTGAAAAAGGGATGAAAACTTAAAGAGTTTTTTTTGTCGTGACACCACCCGTGGAAGGCGGCCATTGGGGCCACTGCTGGGATGGTTAGGCTCTCCACGGTAAGAGCGGGTCCCCAGGGCAACCGAATAGTCTATGGAGGTGATGTGGGGAATGGGAGTCCAGCGGGGCTGAGCTGGCTGCTGGCAGGGATCAGGGACTCTCTCAGGCAGGCACCTACTTCTGGCCTGGCGACTCAGTCTACCTCTCCTCAGGTGCAGAAATTACAGTCTCACACAGTGCTGAGCTTCAACCCGCTTTACTCGGCTTTTCTCGGCAGGTGTTCAGGTTACAAGACAGTGCAGTGGCAGCTCCGGTAGTCTTTTAAGCAGGCGGGATGGCTAATTCAGGTCTCCCCCTTTTGTGTTTCTTTCCATGGGCCTCTCTTCCCTACACTTCCACACGCAAAGCTACGATCCAGCAGCCACAGGCCTTTGTTGGGCGACCTGCCTGTTCCCCTGGCCCTAGTACGACGGCCTTTTCTTTGCTGCGCCGGGGTTGGGTCACGGGACATAAAGACCACGCAACCGGCCCGTTTTGTGGTTGGAGCATGGAGCGTCCTGGCCACCTCAGAGTCGGCAAAGTGGTTCCTGCCCCATCCTTCAGCTTCCAGCTAATTTGGGCGCACGGGTGGATTGCTCACTACCCATGCCCCTAGATCTCCTTCTGTCTCTCTACAGTCTGTAGAGCCTAAGGATGGTACAGGCCGCCGGGTCCGTGTCCTTTCAGTGTCATGTAATGATGGTGTTCTCTCCTCTCCGTCTGACTAAATTGAACAGACTGACTACTAACCGCCTGACCAACTAACTGACTGACTTCCTGTGGTGTTTCCTGGTTATATTCCCTTTCCTGACCATTTCCTGTCCTAACTTCCCCACCCTCCACTTATCTCCTCCTGCCATCCCATTGCTGGGCATAGAGTCGCTAGTCTTGGGATTGTAGTGTGTTGGGTGTGTGTTTGGGTGACTAGATTTACCAATCCCGGTTGCTGTAACTTCTAATGGTGACCGGACCGCAGGAGCGCCTCATGTCCATATACAGCCCTGCAGTCTTCATATACAGCCCTAACAATACCTATAGTAGGAGCCCCTTAATCTCATGTGGATAGGACATACTATCAACAATGCCAAAAGCTGTGAAACTCTGGATTGCACTCTCACTGACAAAAACCATCCACAATAATAGTTTTAGAAAATAATTATACTCTTTATTAAATATAATATAGAAACAAAGTGGGTCTCAATAAAATAATACAGAACTCTTTGGGAAGAACAAGATAAAAAATTTGACAGATATTATTACCAAAGGAGAGAGGACAAAACCTGCGTCTACACAGATCTAGAGTCCCAATTACTCA
Organism: Allobates femoralis; assembly: GCA_033576535.1. Classification (NCBI taxonomy): domain Eukaryota; kingdom Metazoa; phylum Chordata; class Amphibia; order Anura; family Aromobatidae; genus Allobates; species Allobates femoralis. The sequence goes on from JARQOC010000001.1 coordinate 157,372,302, forward strand.
AATAGTGGTTGTAAACCCTGCAGTCTCCATATACAGCTCTGCAGGGTCTTCTGCTGGCTTGAAGCACTACTGCAGGTGCGGGCCCCCGAAGTACGGTGTTTACGTGGGCGAACCTCCACTGGCTCCTCTACTCCCACTGTTCTCTGTACTCCCCGCCTTCCGATCCCACTCCCGGGCGTGGCTGGATGGCAGAAGGGCTACTCCGGGTCACTAGCTCCGGCCTAGCACGGCACTGAGCACCAGGACGTCTTCGCAGCTCTCCTAGCATCTGCACACTCTGCCTAACTACTTCCACAGCACCAGTATTTTTTTTTTTAAACATTAAATTGTTATTGAGGTTTTTGCAAAAAGTGAGAAACAAACATAACATAACAATGTCTGATCCTTGCCGGAAACAGAACCGGGGGATCTAATAGACACTAGACATCTAAAGCACCTAAAGCGCTAATAATAAGAAGAATAAATGTCATAGGGCGGAAAATAAAGATAGAAGAAAAAGAGAGAGAGGAGAAAGGAGAAAGGAAAAAGGGAGGGGGGGGGGGGGGGACGGTGGGTTGTATTGGGAGTCCGGAGATAGGGAGGGGAGAAACCGCACAGACTGCAGCATGGACCGAATAACACTATGCCCTCTATTTAGGTTGAGTGCGAGTTAAGCCGTTTAAACGAAGCCACCATTTATATTAATGAGCTCCAAACAGACAGACAACTCACGGGGAAGACCGCTCCAGAACCGGCGGGTCACAGCACCAGTATTTATAGGGGATCTCGCCTAAGGTCAGCGAGTTGGGCTCCCACCACTGTGCTGGGGTGGAAGGTGTTGTTTGTAGGTGGTACCTTCTGTGGAAATCCAGACGTGCACTAGGGAAGCTTGTGGTTACCTGTGGGAGCAGGGTGCTACATTTCCCCCTAGTTAATGTCAGCACTCCTGGACTGAGACATTTTTTTTTCAACAAATAACATTTTCAACAACAACAACTGGTAAACTATTTACAGAGTCTCAAAATTGAAACATTTACAAAACCCACTGACAAATGGTAAAACAGGTAACGTCCGTACGGTGCTAGTCCATCCACCACAGGCTTTTTTTAATTTTTTTTGAAAAAGAAGTTTGTTGTCACAACCAGTATTGTGACTATGGTCCTTCAAAATGTACAAAGTGGGGGAAAGTTCCAAGGAAAAGTTTGGTCTGAAGAGTCTATACAGTAGAGTCTCTGTATGCTCCGGGTAAGATGCTGGAAGAGTCTTTCAAAGTCCACATTTTTTTAAATAAAACACACATTTTCAAACCACAACATTTTCCTATGGGTGTCTCGGCTTAGGAGACCTGGTACCCCTCCATCCCCAGGCACTTTCTGTTCCTAACTTACTGTGCATGGGACTAGGCCCAATTCCTCCACCCTTCTGTATACTACTATTTACATGGTTACAAGTGCTGCTATTTACATGTTACCTTTCACTGTGTATGGCTTTACACTTTTATTGTGCCCACTCTCCATACCTAGACGGGGGTTGACCTTGTGTGCTTCTATTAGATCTGCGCACTACGGGTGTCAGCATCTCAGGTGATGTAGGTAATGCAGGGCGTGATGAAGGTAAATCAGGTAAACATCTGCGTGGCCTTAGTCTCACTACAGGGCTAGCAGGTGCACCGATTGCAGCATGCTCAGATTCTCTTGCAACAGGTATTCCTTCCTGACGTCTTTGCAATTCTTCTTGGGGCTGGTAAAAGTTGAGCAAGGGCACTAAAAATGCTCCATTTTGTTGAGGCCAATCCTCTGGGAAATCTAAGATTGTGGATATAACCTTTACTTTTGGTTTTTCATATGGAGTTGGGTCTTCTTCAGGTTATGGTTCTTCTTCAGAATCAATTGAGAAGTTCTGATTTTCCCATTTTGTTGGACACTTTTTCAGATGATCTCTTGACACTGTTTGTGTAGTCTTTCCTCTGTTTTTACTGATAAGACACACTTTACTGTTGTTAAAGTCAGATTCTAACAGTATGTAGGGTTCTTGTTCCCACTGATCATCTAACTTATGCTTCTTCCTCTTTCTCTTCAAAACAACACTTCCTGGTAAGATGGGTTCTGCTGGTGCACTTTTGTTGAAGTCCCTTTCCTATTTCTGTCGAGCCTGTTCAAGGTTGTCTTCAACGCAAGCTTGAACCTGTCTGTATTGTTCTAGACGGTTAACTTTCCAGCTGGACTGGGAAGCATCTGCTTTGAGTTCTACAACTCCAAGCTCTAGATCTACAGGTAATCTTCCTGTACAGGCTCTCATGAGGTAAGCGGGTGTACAGTTTGTAG